>JAEAOA010000074.1:0-252500 GCA_016746295.1 Potamilus streckersoni | reverse complement strand
TTAAAAAAGTTATAGGCTTTTTTCATTTTTCAGCACAAGATAGGCTAAACATGGCGGTCAGTATAAATGGTGGAGGAAAAGAACCCGGGAAAACCCCGGAAATAACCACCGACCCAAGAGAAGCTACCGGCAAGTTCTCTCACTTACCCTCATTGGCTTCCGTGACTCGAACCCACGCAGACAGGTAAGATAGCAGTGATCCGTTACGGTGAGCGCTTTAGACCACTTGGCCACTCGGGCCCATTTTTAAAAAGTAGAGTTCGAATTACCAAAATTGATTCAAGTTCTGAAAGTTTTCTTCAGATTGTCATTTGCCAAAGTCACACAGCTTCAGGCTTTATATTCTGTGATTAATCGACTGACAGTTCATATACCACGATAAACGTATGGAAAAACATCACTTAAGAAATGTTTTAACCTTGTTTTTCAGTGATACGTCGAGTATACCGTTCGATTCAGAGGACACGTGTCAGAGATATGATTATCAACTACCATATAAGTTGTGGTACTTCTACAACTTCCAGCAGCTGAGGTGTTTCTCTTTGTACCCTATCTACATTGCATGGTGCAGAACGTATGTCAACTCCGATCTCTTTCTAATAATTTTTGGCCTTTCTCTACATCTCTGCCAATTTCAATGGCGTGACTAAGGGGTGCTGATATAGGTGGCGGTTCTGACCGTACCGGGTGACACCATCGGGGATGGGGGGGTTACCAAAAAATGACTGTCTATAAAATCTTTTGATTTTTTGTCCAGGAAGGGATCCATGATGTGACACCATAAATTATGCAGTTGTTTTTGTCTATCTGCAATTTGCATCTGCATACAAACATGTATGTATGCATGTATGTATGCATGCATGTATGCATGCATGTATGCATGTATGTATGCATGCATGCATGCATGCATGTACGTACGTACGTACGTACGTACGTACGTAGGTAGGTAGGTAGGTAGGTAGGTAGGTAGGTAGGTAGGTAGGTAGGTAGGTATGTATATGAATATGTATGTATGTATGTATGTATGTATGTATGTATGTATGTATGTATGTATGTATGTATGTATGTATGTATGTATGTATGTATGTATGTATGTATGTATGTATGTATGTATGTATGTATGTATGTATGTATGTATGTATGTATGTATGTATGTATGTATGTATGTATGTATGTATGTATGTATGTATGTATGTATGTATGTATGTATGTATGTATGTATGTATGTATGTATGTATGTATGTATGTATGTATGTATGTATGTATGTATGTATGTATGTATGTATGTATGTATGTATGTATGTATGTATGTATGTATGTATGTATGTATGTATGTATGTATGTATGTATGTATGTATGTATGTATGTATGTATGTATGTATGTATGTATGTATGTATGTATGTATGTATGTATGTATGTATGTATGTATGTATGTATGTATGTATGTGCCACTTCGACAAATCAACTACACAATCTCCAACACAAATTGGCTTAATTTTGTTCTATTGCAACAAGATTTTCATTAAGCATTTTGCGGCTGTTAACAGAATCTTATTTGCATTGCCTTGTATAACAATAACGTCGACAGAATAAGAACCTACATCCTAACATTTGCGTACTGCTTCGACTAATTCAATATAATTTAATGCATCAATTTCTGATATTTTTAGTTATTTATATCTATAAATTATATAAAAATATATTACAATATGGATTTGATGAACAGACGTGCTAGATTTTACGCCGCCGATATAATCTCTTACGATATAATCGCGGAAGATTTACATCGCGATATAATCGCAGACGATATAATTGCGAACGATATAATCGCGTAGATGTTCTGGTTTTGCACAAACACAACTGTTAGAGGATTACATTTTATTTAACGACAATGAATAAAACGAGATTGTAGACTGCTGATAAAACCCTTTTAAAACATAAAAATTCCAGACCGAAAGAGAAATATAAAATCAGATTTTATATTTGTCAATGTTTAATCTGATAACGATTTCTGACAATTGTCAACATTTAATATAGTTATATAAACCGGTAAGATATAAATAAGTACAAGGAAATCTACAGAAACATTTGATGATTTTTCTGGATGGGATCCAACTATTAAATATTTCGCTGTATCCGCGCCACTTAACTAGACTCTTATTGATACTCTTTAATTGTTCGGTAACGAAAAGTTTTTTGGTAGTTTTATTCGTATAAAAATACCAATTACAGGCTCGCCTGCTCGATTCCTTGCCGCATACGTTAAGTGATTCTTAAAAGTATTTTACCAACCAAAAATACTACTTGTTTCCAGTTTGCAGTAAATCCTTTTTCAAATGATTTTTTCGTCCAAGAAAGTCTAACACTATCACCTTCAATTTTGTCTGCGGTACATATTTTTATTCTCTAATAGATTTTTTAATTGCGTCGTTTGGTGACATTTTTATTGATCTGTGCTTTGCTACGTTTATCAACAATCTGCTGTAGATCGTGAATATATTTAATTTGTAGCTGTCAAATGTTTATGCATCAGCTCGTTTAGTGTACGATTCAATCTTTTAATTTCAACACTCATTTCCTGTACCATATATTGTTTACTGTTCCAATAATTGATCAAATATTTTATTCATAAAAATTGCCGTAAACAGCAACCCAGTGAGTGCTGGATCCATCATTGAAGTTTTGTATGTTGTGATACACAAACCGTCTTATGGTATATTATCTAGTCTTTAAAAGATACTCTGCGAAATCAGTTTTCGATTTCGAATTTTAATTTTTCAAGTATCTCAAAATTACTCAACGGCGTCTGGTGCCTGATAGTCGGTTACGCGTCCTATCCCTAACAGATTTTAAATTAAGACTACCCTGCTATGAGAGGAGCGAAAGGAATAATTCCTTTTTGCCTTGGTTTTCTTGGTGTCCGCTGACGGTTGTTTTCAAATATTTTTCTTTTCATAGCTGACATTTATTTTGTTATATAAAACTACCTCAATGATAAATTTGATTTTTTTTAGTTGCCCCTGATAATGCCCCTGACGCAGCCGCTAGTCAAGTGTTCCAAGTAAAGCGAAAAATCTGTTATTGCGCTAGATATTACAGAAAGTGCTGTTCCAAGAAATCCGCCATGTTTTCACATTTGCTGCTGTTTGTGAAACATAATTTAAGAACAAAATATTTTCCTGGTTTAGTTTGAGATCCAGTTTATCAATTTGTTGTTAGCATTACCTTAATCGCTCTTTTAATTGAAGTCGCCGAAGATGTTAGTAAAGAAACAAGAACGGCGTATAGCTTGTATAATACTTGTAGAAGAATCATACTAGTACAGTCATCTTCTGAGTTGCATCAATTGTTAAGAATCGATCACTGACAACTAGCCCATATATTATATGGTGTAGCTAGAATCGCGCCAAGTATCCTGTAACTTCAATACCAGCTGTAAATCCTATTGCTCGTTTAGATTGTTTTGATACGTCAAAATCAAAGGATATATGTCGAAATTATTTGACAGATAATTGGTCACACTGTCGGCGTCCTTATATTTTTGCATCGCTTCTATAAGGTACATATTCGGCCGAGATATTGTTTCACCGTCTGCAAAATTGCATTCGATTGCTCGTTCGGGATATTGTTTAGAATTTATTCTAACAAAGATTTGTCTGACGTATGGATTATCGCAAACTGAATTGTTTTGTTCTTGATTACCACGACGTGCCTGTCGTTGAAATATCATAAATAATTTTCGTGGTAATTGCTCGTTGAGAGCGGTTTTAGCAAGCCACGTGTAATCAGTTGAGTTAGATGTTGCAATCTGATAAATTTTATTCTGCTCAGTGTCATTTTTGTCCACACAGTCAACGTAGATAGTTCCATAATGTCGATCGAACAATTCATGGCAACCTTAACGCTAATCTTGTGATAGCAAACTGTCTTTCAGCCACTTCGGCAGCACGTATTATGCAATAGTTTATTAATCTAAGACAAGCGTTTTAGTCTACAAAATAGTGATCGCGATAAAATCCAAATGTGCTTAACGGAAGCATCATTATTTGGCGAGATTCTGTGACAAATACTTTTCCTTTGACATGTCATTTTTTACGCAATAATGAAAAAACAAATTTGATTTTATTCATCTCGTTTAAAGGAAATCGTCAAATATAATTATTTTAGCTTAGACGAATTAAGTTTATCAATTTAAATTAATTCCTCTGAATGCTTGATTTTAAGAACTTCTTTGTCGACCCTAAGCTTTCCACGAAGTGTATCGCTGAACTTGCTTAATAATTTCGTATCTATCGTGTTGTGGGTTAATTGTGTAAATATACACACGGTCGTAGTTAAATATCTGATGAGTAAAAGATTTAATAAGATTTATTTTATCAGATGTACGACCTACAAGAAAATGACAATCTGAAAGTTCGTTGTAGTATTTGTTTGATTAATAGTTAAGTATCAAAATTAATATTGAATTTGCATTTATTTTAAATTGTTATATATTTTACATATGAGCTGTTACACAACATTCAAAACATCACTCACAATATCCAACAAACTAACAATAACCGATACATCAGCGTTAGTCAAAAAAGTGGTGACACTATGATGGGTAATTTATTGGTCTAATCAGCGAGTACCAGGACTAGAAGTACATTATCCTCCACTAAGGTTCGATATCACTCAGGCTAATTGCAACTGAAAAACGAAATTGATAATAACAAACCATCACTGACAAAAGGAACTTTAAGCGTTAACTTGGACATGTCATAAATTTGAAACCACGTATTCGCCAAGAAACTTAAATCAAACACAAGCGGTAAATTATTTACAGTTGAATTATGTGGATGATAAAACTGGTGTTGCGATTGCAGGTGATATTAATAAATTGAGTAACAATTATTGGGTTGCAAACTGCGTATACACCAACAAATGTTATCACAAAAGTAGCAAGTTGTGAGCAACTAAAATATGTTGACTATAACAAACGTAATAAAGCTGGTGGCACAATGACGTGTAACCTGATAATAAGCAATAACTAAAAAATAACTAGATTATCAACAAACTTGCCACCAGCTAATGAAACATGACATTAGTTATGCTAAGTTAAAAGATCTCGCCCAGTATTTTAAACAATCCGGTGGACCACTATCGGGTAACATAAATATGAAACAAACCAATAACGGCATGTGTCAGTTATCCCTAACGATCTGATAAATAAAACGTATGTTGATACTGTATTTAGTGGTTGTATAAAACTAGATAGAAACAAGATTGGGTATATTTTAAAACTTTTTAAGGCAACCGAGATGGTTTTGAGTTAAGCTCATCATCGTCCTTAAAATTGTCCTCATCACGCATCACGCTTTCTGATAGACAAGAATGGACAAAAAACGAGGAAGTTGAAAAGTTTGGATTTCAATTAAATGTCACAAAGCAGTTGCTATTGGTCCATTTCTTTTACGCGGTCGATTAAACTCTTCTTGTTGGTTGAATTTATAATTGGCGATTGGAAGGATCAAACAATATCAACTGGGCAACATTGTATAGCAGAGAGAACACTTATATTTCAACACAATATTTCACAAATCCACCAGAAAATACCGTTAACAAGTACTTATATTTTCAAGTTTGTTGTCTCTACTGAACATCCGTTTCCAGCATTGACAGCATTTCAAATATATACTCTTGATTATCAGATATGATCATTTTGATAGAATTTAATCTAATGCTATAAAGTGTGTATGTGTGTTTAACGTTTAACGTAGCTTTAACAATTTATCAGTCGTATCGCTACCATGTCTGCAGTGTAACAGTTTATATTGATGTCTAGCACTGGTGCGTCATGCTGCAGACATGTGGCATGATGTCCCACCCAGTCACCTTATCCTGACGCCAACCAGTACTAACACTAACCTTTAAATGCTGAGCGCCAAGATAGGCAGCTGTTAGTACCACTTATTAAAATTTTGGTACGACTCTACTGGGGTTCGAACCCGCGACCACCTGATACGAGGTGTGCGCTTTAACCACTAGGCCACTGGAGTATTGCAAAAGAATATATATTTTAGCCCCAGAAAAGATGTTTAAAAAATCTTTAGCGGTAGCGGCACGTGTGATAAATAATACGAAAAAGTTTACAAAGACAATATATTCTCCATTGTCAGATGAAGAAAAAAATTATTATGCTTTTGCAAGGACCACAACTAATAAAAGCAATAAGAAACTTTGACCGTATCTGTTTATAATATCATTCTGATGGTTGTCTAGAAGAACAAAAACTGAAATGTTTTAAAATTGTTGCTTGAGATGGAGTTTAAAAATAAGATTTGATAATACGATCAGACCTATTAATACGAATAGCACATGAGGAAAAAAAACTAGATAACTAGAACTGTCTCAACAACTTAGCGGAGTCTAGGATGATGATAAAAATGAACAAGGAGTTGTAAAGTCGTAAAGTTTAATTGATAAATGCGATGCCTCACATATCGCTCCAGCGCTCGACAATTGGCATTACGAAATTATTACAATGTAGTCGAGAAAATAATTACAAAACAATGCCAAACATATAGCTTGAAATTAAATGCTTCTACTGGAATTTATTGGTGAAGGGAATAGATTTTTATGAACGTAAAGGGGTAATCACGTCTGATTCATACAGTTAAAATGAGGTATTGACAGACGAAAATATAATATTTTCGTCAAATATTCGATAAGTATAGATTTTATCTGTGGTCCCAACAATAAGTTTCGTGAATTGTTGGTGCTACAGTTTTTTTGATACTGTATAAAATCTGTAAGTAAATATTGTATAACAAAAACGTCGTTCATTTCAATCATATTTCAGATGAAATTCCAAAACAAGTGAACAATAATACAATATTATAAATTTTATTTTAAAAAAAAACATTCGTACGTAAAATGTTACAAACACTATAGTAAAATACTGATATCATATTTACCGTTGGTAATTACCAGCTCTGGTATAATCAAGCGGAGCATTATTAAATCCCTTTTTGTTAATATCCAGGTGTTGGTGTAAAAAATTAATGAGCCTCTACTTGAGACACAAAAGTCTTGTAAAACGGCAATTGCACATACAAAAATTATTTGATCAAACGCCCTCTTACTTGGTATGGACGACTTGATAACAGTTTCGTATTATTGACAGCATATTAACATATTCTACCACTGACTATTAGCAGGTATGGAAATAATTATCGAGAAAAAGTATGGTGATAGGATATGAAATTTTAAAATTTTATAAGAGCAATTAAACTAATCTAGACCAATTTGTCAATATCAAAACTTTTTGCTAAAACTAAGCTCCATATTTGATGGGTCAATATAAGATTCTTGATCTGAGAAATTTCATGTCAATAAACATTGCAGATAATCCAGTTTTTCTTAATAAAACATAAATATCTTACAAGAAGTTCATTCGGCATATGAAACGCATGTAGAAAATTTTAATATGATAAGGTTTTGCTAACGAAATTCGATTGTCTACAATATTTTAGTAAATATATCGATATCGCCATTAATATCTTCATTCTGTAAAGCTTGAAAGCATTTAATTTCACCGTCTTTTGTTTATTCTAGCTGTAGTTTTATAAATCTCTAAACGGAAATTTTTGAGCGTAATTTTCTGGAATGTTATTTGGAATTTCCATTACGTAATTTTCTAAAACAGTTGGGGATTTCCGCTACGTTTCTGAATCAGCTGGGGGAGTTTGTTGTTTTATAGAACAGCTTGGGGAAATAAGTTGGAATCCGTCAACACCATTTGGTGTTAGCATATGATAACAGTATTAGCCGGCCTAACAAACTTTCATCGAGATATAACTGCACGAAATCGATAGGAATACGATTTATTTTCTTAGAAATAGCAGTATAGCATTCGTTATATCTTTAATCAGCTGAGAGAATAGATGCAACTATAGCGTTATTAAAATTTGACCTGGAAGTCGCTAATTGCATTATTACACAATCTCGGAACCTACATGTCAGTGACATCAGATGTTCAATAGTCGACGTTTTATCAACAATAAACCATTCGAAAGTTAATGTACATAGAATTCAAAAATATCACATAATACTTTGTACATAAATGAAATGCACTCTTAATTCTCAGCATATTAATGTTGTGAACAACGATTAGAAATGTTGAATAAAATTAGTGTAGCATAATTTAAAATAGCATAGATTCATTCAGCGTTTCGGTGTATTCACATGACTGATGTCTGTTAATAGCCTGTGATGGAATGTATAGAATATACATGACATAATAAAAGTTGTATTGCTCTGAGAACAAGGTCTGGTTTTATCTGCATGTTAAGCAACTGACTGGTATGTCTCCTATTATCAACATGATGGCGGCGGTGACCAATTAAGGAAACATCGATAATTCTGCAGTTTTAGAGGTAAAAGTTACACATTTTTGCATTTATCAGTATCACGTACCACTGTTACAGTGGCGGGAAAGCTAACAATAACCTGGCCGACAGTTTCTAAAAAACATTCCGCTTACCGCTAATATTAAATGTAACCGATGGGAAGGATTCGGAAAACTCTTAAAGCGTTGGAAAAGACAAGTGCAGATTTACCCAACTGAAAGTGGAATGGCTAATAAAGAGGATGAAGTACAAACGCCCATAGTTTTGCATTATGCAGGACAGCATATTTTGGATGTTTGATCAGTTTTTATGGAACGCAGATGGCGACAGGAACAAACTCAGCAAGGTACTTTAACCCACGTAAAAAATTAGGTCTTGGAATCGCATAGGTTCTGGAATGTACCGTACCAAGAACCTTTCGATGGCTTCCTAAGTGAACTTAGGGCGGGAACGTCTTCATATAATTTCATGGAAAAGAATGTAATGATCAGAGATAAAATAGTTTTCACTGTTACGGGAACACTTGAGGAACTCTTACTAAGAGAAGACAAGTTAAACATGGACAAACCCATACAAATGGGTCGTACATTTGAGCAGTCAGATAATCACTTAAAAGAACTGCGGGAAGCCATCTCTAGCAGTCCAACCGTAAATAAAATAACTAGAGGAAATAAAAGCACAAAACGCTACGTCAAAGGAAAAGAGATGGTAAGTCAACCTGAGATTGTCTATTCAGGGTAAAGATAGCCTTTCCATAAGGAATTAAACTTCTGTCCGGCATGGGAAAAAAGGTGAGGTGTGCAAAGGAAGGAATAATTAGTATTTAGTGCTAGTAGAACGCAAGAAATGGGATTGGTTACTGTTAACAGTGACTGAATTATTGCTATGGTCGACACTACGAAACTCTTAGTATACAACGAAATTTCCGCAAAAATATTGCTGTGCAGAAAGTTGCCCCCTCCAAGATAACCCGAAGAGAGAAATAGATAAATTAGTCGAAAAAGTTTTAATACTTGTTACCGAAACGACTAGGTGGGTTAGTGATGTGGCTGTTGTAAAATGAATGAAAATTTGCGTATTTGCATAGATCCACTGAAACTTGAATACTGCGCTCATGAGAACACGTGAAACTTAGACACTTGAGGACGTGCAACCAAACCTTGCTAATGCATGTGTTCAGTAAACTTTATGTTCGTGAGGCATACTGGCATGTGAGACTTGATCAGAAATCAGGTAAACTAACTACAAAGATTGCAAATGAGCTAGGTTCACATTCGTACTAAAATGTCTCGAGCGAAATGTTTCAAAGAAAACTTACCGAAGCACTTGCAGATTTGGCTAATGTTTTCATTATTTCGGATAATTGTTGCTGGAAGATCTGAACAAGAAGCGAAACTAGACAACGAGAGAAAATTGCAAAACTTTTTCAAACGATGCATCGAGTGGAATATCATGTTAAACGATAACAAGAAAGGATTAACTGAAATCATTTTTCATGGTCACGGAATAACTATAAAATAACAATACAAAGGTAAAGGCAGTACACAAAATACCCACACCGACGGATATTTGACATATTTTGGCTATGTGACAAAGTGCATTATACGGCGAGATTTCCTCCAGAACTTCCAAATAAACTGGAACAAATTCGTCAAATCAAAGTAAAGATTTTGTTTTGAATTGGTCTGAAGAACACGAGGATGCTTTCCAGAGAACTAAGAAAAAGGCTGACCGAAGCACCAGTGGTGGTATATGTTGACGTAAACAAAGTCTTACTTTCGGATGGAAGCATAGTTGAATTTCTGCTTCGAGGGCACTGAAACCGTTCAAAAGAAAGTGGGCGCAAATTGAAAAAGCTCTTTCGATACTTTATGATTTAAAAACGTTTTCACCAATGCATATCTGGAAGAAAAGTTATAATAGAGAATGATCACAAATAGTTAGCTGCGATAAGAACTAGTCCTTTAAGCAAATTCAATACACCGAATTTAGATTTGTGAAAGGATGTCTTTTTATCGCCGATGCCTTTAGCCTAGCTTATCTAGAAACTCTTGACATATAAACTGAGCTACCAATGATCATGAACGTTATGTTCGCCAACTTTCCATTTACGAGACTTCAATAAATCAAGTACCTTTTGAAAGACGCTTATATGCAGTTACTTATGTAACTAGTTCTTGAAGGCTGGCAAGAAGATAGATGGTGCCATACTCAGCTTTACCATACTTTTGATATGAGGGATGTCTTTAGCGTTCAAGATGGCATAATTGTCAAAGGAGTGGTAATTATAATTCCCAAATCGCTGAGAGAAGACATGAAGTTTTAACAGCTCATTTAGGCTACGATAGCATGAGGCGAGCTAGAGGAAAGATATTTTGGACTGGAATGGCAGGATAAATTAAACGAATGGTTGAATTGTATAAAGCATGTGAGGCATACAAACCTAGAAACTAAATAGATCCGCTTTTACAGCAGTGATGGAGACTGACCTTATAATAATGTTGGCATGGATCTGTTTAAAATATAGGATACCTTGTTGTATTTCAAATTTCATAAAAGTGGACTGCTTAACTATGGCAAATTGTAGTCAACTTGTAACATTACTGAAGAAACAATTCTCAAGATTTGGAAATCCCACCACAACTATATAAGATAATGGATCCCGGATAACATGAAAGGATTTCGCAAAGTTCATTAGAAAATGGAGCATTAACCACAGGAAGTGAACCCTAAATCGTCAACAAACGGAAAGGCTGAATCTGCTGTCATTTTGAAGACATTCATATATGGTAGAGAACAATATGAAGACTTTCTAGAACTTGTTAACGCTCATCAGGATACTAGACATAGTCCTGCGACTCGAATGTATTTCGGAAGAAACATTCGATCAGTGATCCTATCAAGAAGCAATCTGAATAACAAATCAAGAATTAACTACCGATCAGCGCGAAAACGTTTGATAAAGAAGTGGTACGATAAAAGCTTGAATCTTACTACCATTGTTGAATATCGAGCTTTGAACACAAAGAAGGAAACAAATGGAAGCTTGGTAAAATCAAGAAAAGACTCTGTGAATGCTCGTACATCGTGGAAAGTCGGGATAAAGGAAAATATAGACGGAATCATGTGCACATATAACCCAAAAGATCAATGTACGCAACCGTGAGATTTCATTTTTATATGAACCCAAGAACAAAGATGTACCGACAAATAGCCACAAAGATCAAATTGCAACACCAATTGAATCAAATTGTTCCAGAATGTCAATTTGATATAAAAGGTGACGTATTGCCAAATTCAGATGTAATAACTGCACCAAGAGTGAGACTAAAGAGAAACATCAGGGAGCCTGCTTATCTGAAAGACTGTGCTACAAGTGAATTATTTTAAACATAGACCTTCGCCAGTTATTTTACATTGTTTTGGTTAGTGAATCTAAACTGATAATCTGACAATAGATTCAGACAGTAAAGATTTAAAGCTTAGCTTACAGTATGCACAATGTCTAGCATATCCAAAGTGTTTTAATCATTTCGTGATAAGAGTTCTTTATAAAAAAGGGTATGTTGATTAAGATGTACGATAATTTGAAACGGAGCGTCGTAGATTCTTTATGCTTCTCACTGTAGTCGCATGGTTGGTGTATGTTACTAGCCTATGATGGAATGTGCGGTATGTACATTATGATACAAGAAAAGTTGAATTGCTAATAACGTCTGGTTTATCTGTTTTGTCAAACGGCTGACTGGTATGTTCCCTACTATTGGACAAGGTATCAAGATAAAACATGTAATCTCGGTAAGGTGGAGAAAACCAGATTAACCAAGTACTAAGCACGTGTTAGCGATGTATTTTGCTCGTATAACCTGACTACCGCGTTGACCTGTTTTCTCTGCTTGTTGAATCTTGTTTATTTCCAAAGTTGTAACATTTACAGATTTATAGTAGTTTTTACCAGAATAAATATTTTTAAACGTTTATATTCATGCTTTTCTATAAATATTACGTGACTATCGTATTTTCGATTTGTTTCCTTACAGCAACATTAGAAATGGGTACTTGTTGATATCACGTGACTATTTGAACTCTGAAAATGATTGACATTTAGGTAGCTAGATTGGTGTAGCCATGTAACTCGGGATGTAAAAGAAAAGTTCCAGGTCAAATTTCAACAACGCTAAAGTTTCCGCTAGTCTGTAAACGGATTAAAGACTCGCAATGTCTGAGAAAATAAATCATATTCTTATCGATTTCATGCTGGTATATCTCTATAAAAAGTCACAAGTTCCCTAGGCCGGCTAGTAAGCGGTTACTATGCCTACGCCAAATGTGTGTAGGCAAATTCTAACTTTTTGATAGGAAATAGACTCGGCCACTACACCCCAATAAAAAAAACTTCCAAATATCAAACATGGGGTGGCAATGGACAGAGTTAACATGTAACTCAGCATCTTTAATGCTAAATAGACAATGACTGGCCTGATAGTGGTGTTTATTCCAAGTTCGACAATCTCTTTGCAGACGTTACTGCCGCTGGAACTACGACTATCAATTTTATTGGTGGTATCGGTGCGTGCAGGAGTGGCGCCACCAGTATTTCTGGTCGGTCTGTATGGAAGGAAACGGCATGTGGTCTGTCCGTTACCTGTCATGGAAATTGCCCGCCTGCTGTAACTGCATGCGCTACTACAGATACACACGGGAGAAGTGCAAGATCACAGAGGCTACTGTCAAAAGGCGTTAAACCTGAAATTCTATAACGTCTTAAATTGACACTTGTTGAATGAGCCTTTTTATAAGATGTTCTTATGACTGTCAGTTTTATTTCTGAGCGTTCCCATTTCCTCGGACGGAAAGTAAAGAATTCTGTACTATCGGAAATGTTTATTAAATCCCTCCATCTACTTGTGAACTTGTCTTGTTGTCAATTTGTACAAGTGTACAAATACACATGCATGCAAATACGAGGTGCGTTCCGACCATTTTATCTACGTGAAAAAGTTTTTTTTTATCACAATGACGTGCATCTCACAACTAATTACTTTCACGATCAGTGTGAAACTTAACGTATATCCTTGTCAAATCGAAGATAACCTATTAAATAACCCAACCAAATCACATAGCCAATGAAGTCAACGTGATCTTTTAATTGAACTCGTATAATTTGTTTAGCACTCCTTGTTTTTATTTCTAGGAAGTACAATCTCCCCTCCACAAGTTTATTCCATTTTTGAGATCCTTTCCACCACTTCGAAAAGGAGGGTTATGTGTGTTGTGTTGACATATGTAGTTGATACAGAAAAAACTTGGCATGCAAGTACTGGAAACCAATTTGGAACCGAAAGTAACCCCATAAGTAACTCATGTGTCAAACAAAATTCCAATCAGAAGTTTTTTCTCATCACAGTATATTCACAGTATACTAAAATGTTTCAAAATCAAAGAGGGTTTCATGTGAACCTTCCCACTCCAAAATGTTTTACAATTTTTCGCCACCTCCGTGTCATTTAAATATTTAATTTTGTTGTTTCAGCTACAAATTTCAGACACCAACAGTAAGAACTTTTCGTTACATTTCTTATCAGATGGATTAAGTAATGTTTCTTTTCATTCGGCATCTTTATTTAACACTACAGATATAGTTCCAGAAAAGCTGATAGAAGGTGGAGAAGGAAAAGAGGTCTTGAAGAGGAAATAGATGAGACAATGAACTTTGAGCGAGATGGGGAAGATGAAAGATACTTAAGAAATCAGAAAGAATGCATTGATGAGTAGAACACAAGGACAGGTGGAAATCTCTCACTACGAATCAATGATACGATAGGCTAGTAAAGTGTCCTGAGGAAGAAGTGTATTTGGGAAATTCGAATTGATAATTTAATTATTATTGAATTTCATCATTTAACCGATGGCATTGCTGACTGAGAGCTCAAAGCTGTTCATCAAACATTCACTAAATCAACTTCCAACCAAAATCGAGCCTGGATGGGACTTCCACAAAAATTTAAATAAATATTGGAAGCACCCCACCTCTATTCCCCCACCCTAAAACTTCAGTGGGAGCAACCTTCACAACGAAGTTCCAATATAGGAGATGACGTATTGAGGTCGTTGTTCTGATAGCAATAGTTCCTTGTTGATCAATTATTTGAACGCGCAATAAAACTTAGTGATATTTAGACCGCAGTCCAAAATCTAAAAATTAGGATTCTCACGCTAGAATAATTTTAAAAACATTTTACACATGGGTAACACATGGAGCGAACATGACTTAGTAATAGCCAAGTCAATTTCGCTTAGTGTTTATAAAACGTCTTAACCAACGTGAGTTAAAACTAGTGATAAAGCAACTAGGACATTCTAATCAAGTCAAGTGAAAATTCCGAAATGATTCAAATCGAATAAAATCACTACAATAAAATATGAAACAAAAATAAAATACTTTAAAACTAACACACAAGCAATTTAATTGCATATTCATAACTTACCCTTATAAAATAAGATTTATGTAACAAAGCTTTCACCATATGTAAATTATATATGTGGTAAAACAAAATTGCACAAGAAAACTTATGACTTATGCAAAGTGTACATGAAATAAAATTTCTATACACAGGAAATTGCATCTTCAATCAAATTGTCTTTTCCATTGATGTGCCTGATATTAAGGTTATGATCTTGCAAAAACAAACTCCACCTAAATCTTGAGTTTTATTTTTCATCTTGTCGATGAAAGTAAGGGGATTATGATCACTATACACAACAACTGGTGCAGGAGCTGAACTAATTAACTGCAAAATGCTGTAATACCGGTATCAACGACAAAAATTCCTTCTCGGTTGAGTAATTTCTTTGATGCTTATTTAGAGAAATAGCACACTTGGTGACCAACATTTCATTCTCCAAACTCAAATCTAAATCGCATCAATAGATGACTTTAAAGACTGATTGAAATTTGAAACTTGAGAACCGTTGCACTTTTTGACTTTTAATCTATCAAAAACCTCTTGACATTTTTTAGTCCAAAGAAACTTGGAACATCATTTCTTATAGTATCCGGACATATAAAAAAACCGCACCAGTCGCCTTTTCCTGACATGCACAGGGAAATGAGATAGCCTTGATCTTGAGATTTATAGATTTAACTTGCCCATATCCAACTATATGTGCTAGAAATGTTGCACATGCACGGCAAAACTCGTGTGCTGAAAACTGGCGTTAAACCCTACAACAATCACAAGACTCAAAAGTTCAACTAAAGTTTTGTGAAATCATAATTTAACTTCTTTTATTTGAAGTGATGAATGTCAAATTTAAACATAGCTAGCTGGAAAATTCCAGACATAAATTTGACCTTTGACCAGATTCAACAGATCTGGGAAGGCCAAATTCTGTAAAGAACTTCAGCAAAGCCTATACTATACATTTGGTTAAATATTGCTCAAAGGAATTGCCTCTGGGTATCTTGACGCACATATAATGGTCAACAAATATTGGTCTTGTGTAAGGAATAAACACAATCGACTATAATTCTGCTAAATAATTCGTTAAATTCAGAAATGGGTTGCAGATGAGCCTTAGGTATATTCTGCTATGGTTGTCATAGCATTTGACAAGTATGACAAGAACTATAAAATTTACAAACATCACTCTTGATTTTTGGCCAATAAAAGTGAGGAGTAAAGAGCTTGTCAAGTTTTATTTATCCCTAAATGACCAGCCAGAGGAATTGTATGGGTCAATGGGCCAAACTATAGTATTTCCCATAGTTCACTGACCACTATCAGGTACCTCAGGAGGTGTTAATTCCATTTTTAATGAAATAACAGATGGGTACGTCAGTGGCTTAAGTTTACAAATGGAAAACTGAAGTAATCGGGAAATCTCAGGATACTTGTCCTGTTCGACAAGTGATTGTCCTTTATCTCCCTGAAACAGAATTGAGTATTTAAGAGGATTACTGTGATCAATATTTTGAATGATTCAAATCAGGAGTGAAAGTAACCTAATCAAAAGCGTGACCAATACACGTGTCAGTTAAAGGAATATTTTCCTTATCAAAATTAGATATTTTTGCCATAGCTCTGGCAACTGCACAAACTGGGTATAAATCAGGGTATTCTTTTTCAATTCTATTATTTTTTATCTAAAGAAGGCTCGTCAGTTACAAGTGAATTAATCACAGCCTTGCCTCCAGATACGTCGTTGCCTAGTAAGAAATGAATGCCCTCGACAGGTAAAGTATAAACTATTCTGATTGTCACAGGCCGGAAACTAAATCTGATAATTTAAAGAATGGAGAGGAACATTAGCACTCATTAGAATAGGTTTTCTCAGAAAAAGACAAAGTACCTGATAAGAAAAGTTTCTTAAGAAGCTCCTGTATCCTTTAAATTTTTATAGGGATAGGATTGGCCAACTCACCCAAGAGTGAAATAGAACCCTAGAACATGAATGGTTCATAATTCTCCATAATACAATCAGACTAGGGTTTATTAGATCCAACAAATGTATTTTTTTTCAATACATAACCGTGACCTCTTAGAAATAAGAGCCTTTATGATGTTGCTTGATTCTGATGCTTATATTTCAATTTCAAGCAATCAGAAATGATGTCCTTTTTTCTTACAATAGGTACATGTATGTAGAGACAAAGATTTTGAATCAAGTTTTTCAGAAGTTTGACTTTTATCAGATGTGCTAGATTGGAGCAGTCGTATTAGGCTTAAATACCTTTCTACTAGTTAACTGCCGTGTGAATGATTTGCCTACAACAAGGAATACTCATCGGAAGCAAAATCAGTATTTTCCAAGGTTTCGATCTTGTGCTCTTCAAGATGATTCCTAATGTCATTAGACCGTTCCTAAACTCTTCAAGTAACACATCTTGTTGTAGACTTTCATAATCATGTTCAACTTTCTTGGCTAAGCAACATTCTTTTGTAAATTCGACCAAGTTTGTCCAGCTTCCTTTTTATAGTTTCTGAATTTTTTGCTGATAAACTAAAGGGACTAACGCATGACCCATTAAAATGCATTCCTTAAAAAAAATCAGTCAAAACTCTGTTGTATTGACAGGGATGCATATATATTTCATGCCTTGAAAAAGTACACATCTCAATAATTGAGTCCTTGGCCATGTTAACTTTACAGCAACCTTTTCAAAATAAATATGTATCGACTTCATTTTCGCTAAAAGGGGGACTAGCCTAATACTACTTGTAATGTCAAAATTAGAATTTGCATGCGTGTTTTTCACTTGACCAGCTCCACTTCTTCATTATAATTTGAAATTCCTTTTCATTCTTCTTTTTGAAACTCCAATTGTTTCCCAACTCCTTGTTCTTTCTCCCTCTGTTTTCTCTAGCTTTTTAAATTGTAATTGTTTATCTTTGTCCCTCTCCTGTCTCTCTCCTCTTTTTTCAAATTGCAACTGCATTTACTTCTCTTCTAATTGCAACTGCAATTGTTTATTTCTTTCTGAAGGTCGAACTTCTGAACTCCAATTCCATCTAGTATTTAATTAATTTCTTTACTTTTATCAGTCTGATACCGACTTAATGACCGAAGCCAATACTTTTATCAAAAATATTATTGTCTACCAAATCCTGAATCACAATGTTAACTTTGTAGCAGCAGAGAGGGTAAACAGACAACTTTGCCTGAGACGTTTATTTAAAATAATAAAGGTTCCTGCAGAGGCTGAGAAAAAAGTCAACAACGGTAAACCAAAGTCTCTAACTTTTTATTTCCACACGGTTATGTATTTAATCGTATAATACAATCTTTGGTTAGCTTATTTTTGTTGACGTATCTTTTCCTAAGTTTGTAAGGCGATTTTGTTTTTTCTTAAAGCGACTCAATTGTTGTCCTTCACCCTCTGTGCTGCTATGAGTTAAACAGCCATTATAAATATTATCAATAATGAGTATTGGAGAACCACACTCAGCTAAATTAGTTCGAGAGCGACTAGAGGCAATTAAAAAATATCTACCTGTTTGTGATTCTGTTAAGCAACAACTACAATAGCGGATTATTATTATCAACGTTAACTATGACTGCTCCTGCGGTTTTAACAATTGTCGTTTCTACAACATGTGCAGGTATTCTCAGTGTCATCGCTAATAAATATCTACATGCACGAGCTCTATATTACGCGAGTACATAATGAAATTACACACAGCAACAACCGCCTATACTAAATTATGCTCGCATCTTTCCTTCTACCTCAGTGATGGTAAAATATCTGAAGAGATCTTTACGATAATGAAAACCTACGATGAAGCATTCGTGATGGAAAATAACGCATCATCTAGTGACAATAACGAAAGGATGGAGAATTAAATAATAAGATAACAATAATGTCTGAGTCTTTGACATCGTCAAGGGAATTATTGCAACAGATAGTCACTAATACAACTTCTTCTAAAACTACTATGATGTCAGTAAGTTCGACAAGTCCTGAATTTAGCGTTAACTTTCCAACTGCGATTCCAGCAAAAGAAATTGCATTGGCTCAACTGCGCGTTTATAATAGCTGACCAAATATCAGATCAAAACCATTCGTTGCATTACCAGCAAATAATTCACTGGTATTTGCTAATAAGAATAAGCCGGATGGAACACCTGATTGGCCAGTTGTTGGAATATCAACGGATAGTTCTCAAATAGAGGAGATTAATAACGAGTTCCAACGCAGAAAAAAATCTATAACCGGAAAAGAATCAACAATCGCTATCACTGTTTACGAACCAACACTATCAGCAGTAATTGAAGTAAATTCCCCTGATGACCTCATAGATATCTATCAGAGTTCGATCAGATCAGTGCTAGGATGGCTGAAGTCGCACCTGTTTATCAAGTTCCACTAGAACCAACTAAAAATGAGTTTAAAACGAGTGAAAAAATTCATTAAAAATCCAGAATATCGAAAAAAAAATCCATGGTATTTTGTTATTTGATTATGATTCAAACGACGATAGATATTACTTTACCGATTTTGATGGTAAAAGGATCCCCAAGATATTTAGATCATCATTTACTAGTATCATAGACCCCAAGACGCAACATACTAAAGATATTATTGATGAAGAATTTTTTTTAAACACTTTTAGATGTTCTTAAGCATGAATACGATAAATCATTTAATGAAATAAGAAACTTACTTACTTCATTATCACAGCATTATGATCATAATGTAAAGCAGCAAATAATCGAGTCAATAAAACACTTAAATGGCATATTATTCGATTTGTACATCGCCAATCGAAATATTATAAATGTTGCAACAACACTCAATAATCATAACACAGATCTAGAATCTAAGAAAACATTTCTTAATCATTATCAAATGAAAGAAAAAGACTTACAAAAATTTATTATACCAGTTCTAAATAACGCTGAAATGAAGAAATTAATAAATGATCTTATTGAAGAATATTATCCGGGAGTAATTCAATCGAGGAGAAAATTAGCCCAACCACCGTCTATACTAAAACATAACAACAACCCGTTTGGTGCCGGCAGACATATATCACCAGGAATTGTAAACATAACAACAATCGCTTTTGTTTGCGACGTTGTGGATGGAAGTTTTCAAATAGATCTTTCAAAGTCTAGCCAGTCCCAGCAAGGGTACATGTTATACACATTTTCACCTCGCGACCCCCCGGGCTAACTTATTGTATCAGAACCTATAAGCCCTGTATACTTGTGCGTTCATAATCCGTTATTATCAAAAATGCACTTCAAAATTACAGATCAAAATGATCACATCTTGGACACAAGAAATGAAAAGATAAATATAAATCTGCATGTAAGATCGTAATGCGTTTTATGTCACAACGCGAAACAAAAAAATAGATCTTTGGTACTTGTCTATGGTTCCTGATACATAATGGTTGGTCTGTATACAACACAATTACAATATATATATATATATATATATATATATATATATATATATATATATATATATATATATATATATATATATATATATATATATATATCTTTTACTTAGGCATAACTATGCATTAGTTTTACCATGGGTTTGGTTTAGCAATTATAACAGTTAATGGCCCCTCATTATCACTTTCATTATCACTTTCATTTTCCACATTTTCACAATGTTCCCTCAACTGTCTTATACGAGAGTTTATAATCTTTTTCTTTCCGTATTCATGAAATAATTCTAACTTGATTTTGTTAATAGCATTTGAGAGAGGTACAAACAATTTTACCTGATTATCAGTGACTATTGCTAGTGACTTTAACATTCCACTTTGCATTTCCTTTAAAAATTTGTAATCTGATGAAAGCGTAAATCTGTTTTGGTTTTTTAGTTGTTGTAATATTCAAAATCACATAGAAGCTTTTCAGCAGTAAGATTGTCAACATTAATATCGTTATGTTGTAATATTTAATAGCATAAACAATAACATTTTTATATATTTTTATTATATATATATATATATATATATATATATATATATATATATATATATATATATATATATATATATATATATATATATATATATATATATAATAGACCAGCGTTGGTGACAAGGCAAGATTTTTAACAATAAGACGAATTATTATATATCACCGAAATATAAATTAGTTTTTTTTAAAGATGAAGATGGTTATATACAATGATATATTTGATGGTTGATTGAATTTTTAATTAGGGATGGCACACACATAAACTGATTGATGACTATGAATATTTACAGATGGGCATGTGGTTGATGTTTTAATTAGGGACGGCACACACATAAACTGATTGATGAACATGAATATTTACACCTGGTCATGGCGGGGGAACCTTGTCTACGTCCAACAAACGCGTCATACTCCCCTACAATGGCGACACCTAGGGAGCACAAAATAGCGTTCACTATCTGATCTACATAGTGAGTAGTATGATTTGTTTGTTGAATTTCGAAGGTTTCTCCTGGTCCCCCCACTAAATAAGTAATTTTTGTGGGCATAATAATGCCATTCCTCATAGACAAATTGTTTTGCTTTTCATAGGATTTGAACGCCAATCGCAATTACCACAGTCTTTCCATGTTACCAATCGAGCTACGGACACACTTATATGTTTAAGAAAAATTAGTTAATATATTCTTACATAAACCTTAGTAGTCCTAAAAGTAACAACAACCATAGTTTCTTTAATTTTATTTTTACAGTTTGCAGAAAATATATATAATTCTGCATTACACAAAATAATACTGAATCGGTGCGTATAAAAGCCGTTTGATTTAGTCAAGCGAATGTTAAATAGATTTATAGATTTACACATACGCAATTGGCTATACATTTTTGCTGTCACTTATCTAAGTCCATGTAGTATAGGATTCCAAACAGACAGACACGTACGTTATTGCCTGCTTCCACTGTTAAATCTCCCTGTTTATAGAATCGGTTATATATATATATATATATATATATATATATATATATATATATATATATATATATATATATATATATATATATATATATATATATATATATATATATATATATATATATGTATATATTTCACGTATTTTGTATTTATTGTCATTAAATATACTATATTCTAAACTCGCTGTCTGTGTAAGACTACGATAAAATCGATATAACGGATCTAATTACAGCAGCTAGCTTACCAAGAAATTGGCAAGTGCCTTGTAAATCAATAATCTACATGGTTTGCTTAGCTTAGCCAACCACTATTGACTATCCACTCTGTGACTCCTGCACGTGGATTTTATGTAAAAACAAAGCATGCAGTACGCGAATTTTATATAAACAATGGGTAAAGTATTATTTTGTTAGGAGAGAATGAGTTGCCGAATTAGCATTGAAAAGACCACTGGTAGGTTTGTAAAACGTTACTATGTTATCAGTTATATATGTGCGAGAAAAAAGTAATTAAATCTGATTAAGTAGAGAGTGTTTTATCACATCAAATGCAGTTTATGTATCTTTGTGGAAAACCATCTTATAATATTTCCTGAATGATATGTGCAGATTGCAAACTAAATAATAACAATAACTACAATACTGAAAAAAGTTTTATCCTTGCCCAGGTCTCGCTTAATTATCTAAGTACCTGAACATGATATTCTGTCCAAATTTTGAGGAATAAGTAGATCTAATAACACCATCAGCTGAACGTTTCACTGAGGGGGACGGCGCTATGTTAAAATATTTACTAGCGGAATAAATTGACTTGAACATAATTTCTTCTCCAGATGATACATTTTTGATTTAACATGTTTTAAAGTATATCTTGCCAAACCTGTGTTTCCAGATCTACAGTTTTCATTTTGCGTGATAACACGTAAATTTTGAAGTGAGTTGTCAAGTTTATAGTTGTTGATGTGGTCAACTACATACCCGTCTTTGATCGATCCCAAAAACACTCGACCACAAATCTATGTGATAAATAATGCTTATTCCCTTTTGTGTTAAACATAAGATAACCAGCATAATTAACACTACCTACTGGGTTTTTTTCAATCTGCAATTTCTAATGATTCCATTACGATTCGCTTCATAATTGGTTAGGATTGGATGAGGCACAAACTCATTTTGCTCCATTTATATACTTTATACTATTTATTTGAATCATTGTTTTGAAAATCTAGCTAAATAATCTTCTTCGCGCTTCATAATAGATTCTGAGTTATATTTTTTATCGTAATATCTTTTCAACCCCCTGTATCTTTTACCACCACATTGCGCACAAAGGTGAGTCTTTCCTCGCACACCAACACCACACCACACCGTATACACCGTGTAGGTCCTAGACTTCCGTTTCTAACGCATTGCATGTGATAACTGCAGAAGTCGTTTACACATCTTTTGTTACACGGAGACGTGTGACCAATCTTAAGCCAGCGGCAATTATGATTTGGTTGAATCGTATATAAATGATTAATACTTCAATTTAGATACATATTTGCCTTAATTATAATATGCACGAAGTGTCCGCAATTGAGCCTGCCGCATCTAGATGTGATCTTGACAGACTACACAAATTTAGTTTCTCGATGAAAGATCTAGCTTTAACAAGTGCGGATATAATTAAATGCATTAGTGAAGCCAAGAGGGAGTTTTGTCACGATGTGTGGTCCACAGTCAGGATTGGAAATGATATCTATGTTATGAATAACAAACGAGCAAGAGAAATCATTGACTACCTCAATGTTTGGAAATATATTTTTTTTAGTAAAATTTATTGTAAATACATATGATTATATCTGGATCATCCGAGACAAACGCGAATCAGTCCAGAAGTCAGGGAATAATATTATCCTTGGTAAAAATTCCAAACCAGGAATACTGACTGGAATATACAATCTTATCCAGTAACAGCTGTTGTGTACGCGCTCTATCCGTTAAATGATAAAACTGATGAAAAGGATGTCAAGAAAATGAAAGTGTCAAGAATAAACTGTGTAGCAGAGCGAATTGTAGAACACTTCACAAACGCAATTCGCGGAAACGGTTTAAGAGATTTAAGGCGTAAAAAAATAAATATGTGGGCTGAAAAAGTTAAAGACACTGGAGCGTCCATCAGAGACGTTGCTGAGCTAGAAAAATTATTAAGATTTACAATAACAGTGAAGACATTGACAGGAGAGATTTTGCACAAAATAAAATATAAATCTCGAGGAGCTCATATAAATATTATTGATCGTAACGCGACCATGGACTGATGCTGTAACTGTATTTTCACGAGAAAAAACGGTTAAATATCAGTGATATTAGTAAATGTGATCCTGTTTCTGTGTGGTTATTTCAGAGTTCTGAATATGATCATTATGCTCAGTTTGTACGGTCTAACGGTGATATTTATCGTACAGAGTCTCTTTACAAAGAAATGGAAAACCTTGTGCTGAAATATACTTCTGACGATGTCAAAGTTAGACAATTACTAAGTAATTGTTTTACCGTACCATCAGTTGCTGCTCGTTTCGCTCAGGAGAAAAACTCGTGGAAACTGACACCATCAGAATTTCTTGAAGATGTCGTGAGAAGTTGTATAGAATACGGGCATGGTGGATTGTGGAATACTAAATATAATTACAATGACGTTATCTCAATTGATATGGTAGCGTGTTATTCTGGGAGTTTTCTGGGATATGGAGAGTGTTCTTAATACTTTAATAAGATTTGGACATCCTACAAATTACATGACAAGAGTTGCGATAAATGGACCCTTACCTGATTTTGATTTAACAGGATTTGCTTAAGTAGAGTCGTTTGAGTTTAGAGAAGGTCTCCTTGTAATTGTTTATGCGTAGTTTGGAAAACATTTTTTGAAAAATGTTGGGCTCCAATAGTTCCGCTAAGATATACGCTAAATGCTGGAGTTTTAATATCGTTGAAAGTATCTGAAGCTATTATATCATATCGCGTGCAAAAGCAAGTTTGGTTACCAGAACCAGCTAAACACGATGAGAAATTTGCAAAAGATCTCGGCAGAAAAATAATCGGTAAGTTTACACAAGAAGGATCACATGATCATAAACAAAATTGTACAAGATTGATCATGGACGATGCTGCACTCGATTTTATAATCGCTGATACGATGGAGAAAACACATTTATAAGTCGATGTAATGCTTATTTATCTGACAAAATAAAACTAGGTACCATTGTGAGCTATACTGATGGCGAGTCACCGCAGTTTATTCATCTAAGATCTTCGATGCTAGCTTATGTTTCGATAAATCTATTATCGATGATAAACAGATTTTCTCGTTGCGCTGTTAGAGTGGCGACAGATTCATTTTATATACACAAAATATAGAAAGATTCATTAAATCTCGGTAATGGTGAATGGGGAACGTGGAGGATAAAACAAGAAAATATACTTAGTTATTGTGAATCTGCCAATGTTGAAATTGAGGAAACAAATTACAGAAATAATCAAATATCAAAATCATCTGCGCCATCCGTGTATAATCCTGTATCTAGACATAAACAGTTTATGTTAATGGGTGTGCAGGTTCAGGTAAAACAACACGCGCGATTAACTTATTCATGAGTTTAGATATGATTGTCTTAACACCAACGCACAAACTCGCCAGGGAAATAAAGCAACGAAATGTAAAGTCGTGTACATATAGTTTCTTTAGATGGTGCAGAGATACATGGACCCCATCACGAATGTGTGAAAAATATATACCTAAAATTATCATAGGGGATGAGATATGCACGGTGCCTCTGGATGTATTACAAATATTTCTTGATTGGTTGCTACTAAAGAATACTGCTGTGATTATGTGTGGTGATCATGGTCAACAACCACCCTTTGTTGGACAGTCTCCACATGAGTGACTAAAGAACAATGTAGATTAATATGAAGATATATCTGATGATCATAGAGCTATTGATGACTCGCTGAAAGAATTCAAAAGATTAATACGACTACAACCAGATAAAATACAATGTGAAGTAATGCGTGAGATAATTCCACAAACATTCATGAATGATTTTTTTACCCTATGGAAATCTGCTTATTTGATAGTTGCCAGTAGAAAATAGTTCGTGACGAATTACAAAAAAAAATTATGTGCGTTAAACAAGGAAAAATTCCCAAACTTACCTGTACCGTTGTGTTATCGCCCTGCAGATACTAGACAACAAAATGTTGATGTTAAGATTCCTAGTGCAGATACTGAAAGTGTCCGAATACAAAATCTTGTGTTAAATGATATTGTCTTGGTCGCTGATGATGTTGTTGAGAGCGCGTTAAACAGGGATAATTCACCATGGATGTTAAGTTACGCTATAACGATTCATTCGTCGCAGGGATTAACGATCACTGATACTAAAGTTTGGATAGTCGATGATCGTATTGAGTGGTCAAATTTAATTTATCTCGCAGTATCTAGAGTTAAAATAATATCACAACTAAATGGGGTATCATGGATTGCGTAATAACCGAAGAAATCACTAATAATGTCGATATCAATAAAACATTAGTCAGCTATAAGCAGTGTGACAAAACATAATAGCGAGTTTGATATAGATGTGGATATTATTATGATGTTAAAACAACGACAAAATAATCATTGCACAAGTTGCAACGCAATAATGTTGTGGCAGTATTCGAGCAATAACCCAAGACAATTTACCGTTGCTAGAATTAATAGTAGTATTGGTCACACGCGCGAAAAAGTGATGCTGACCTGTTTGGAGTGTAATAGACGTCGAGGATGTGCAAGTTTATAAAAGTGTACTCGGTGGTAATTGCGTATCCTCAGGAATTATTTGTAATTGTTCGCGTACAAATCCACGTTGAGGAGCAGTTGAATCTAATCTGTAGATTGCGGGTCTACCTGTGGACCTTACCACGCTGAATATTTTGTGTGTGGTCACACTCCAAATAGGATCAGTTGCCCTTTTTATACATCCTAGTTCGCCAGGTTCGTATAAATATCTTACCGTAACATTACCAAGTACTGGTTGAGAAATAGATTGACGTTTAATCGGTATATATTTTTGTGATCGCATCAGACGGTTTCATAGAAGTTGCACGAGTAACTTCCTTAATCAACGCAGCTATCACATTCGGTAACCTCGCAATCCATTCACGAGATCTTGTATCTGCCTGAACTTTGTTCAGGAATATTTCCTTTGCATACTGATACCCGAATAACTGTTCGGCAAGTGTTCGATTAAATCTTAATCCTCCTCTGATTTTAACGTTGTACTTGTTCATCAACGACCAAGAAAGTATTTGCCAGGATCAACCTGTAGTAGTTTTAGCCATTGTAATGGTCCTCGCTGATAAATTCGTTCGAACGCAGATGCAACTTCAGATGATGTCTTTGTTGATAATAGTTCAGCTTCTTTATATCTACTTGCAACGTCAACAACAGTCAATGCGTATTTGTACGTGTGTGACTTTCGTCCACGTGTTTTAATAGTATCGTATGGTAAAAACAAAATATCTGCTTGATGAACTTCGTTAGGAACGCTGACATCAAAATGTGCATATTGAATTTTTTTTCCTAAAGAAGCAGCAATATCCCCACCTATCTTAGTTGTCCCTGAGATAAATTTATATTTTTGTGTACCACATTTTACACATTTACCGGTTAATGCATGTCGTTTAATTTTTGTTATTATTTTTGTCAATCCAGTGGTGGGTGTAGATGATTTACATCGAACACAACATAAACTCATGTTATTAATAATATGGATACAATACTTGACTTTTCGGCTACACAAAAACAGGAATTAGTGAAACACCATCCAACATTACCAAATTCGATAAGAATGATTATGATAGGTCCATCTGGATCAGGAAAAACACAATTATTATTAAATTTAATAATGAGGTGAGTGAGATGGAACAAACTATATTTAATAGCACCGTCTGAAGATGATCAGCATTGTTACGAAGTACTTAAGGACTTTAACGAGAAAGCAAAATCAGTTAATAAAGACGGTGACGATATTAACTTTATTACAGATATAGATGAAGCTTCGTCTGTAGATGATTTAGATGGATTCATTATTAATCTGGTAGTATATGATGATTTGATGCTGGACAAACAATCTAATCCAGCTAGAACATTTTCTCGAGGTAGACACAAAAACACTGACGTGATTTATGTTACAAAACGATATACTCAAATACCTACGGTAATCTGACATAACTTTAATATTTTGTTTGTGTTTAATGGAGTAGATAATTATGCTCTGCAGAATATTTATTATACCTGGTGTTCTGGGGATATGAATATGAATAAATTTTAAAATTTCTTTTCTAAAACACAATCTATTCTGTTTGGATTTATAACGATAAATTTACATGATCCAAGATCAAGATATCGTGTAGGTCTAGATAAAATATTTGGTTCAACTCCCATGTCAAAGTCAGGAGCAGCAGAGAAGGTGAAGGACAACAATTGGGTCGCTTTACGAGTAAACAAAATCGCCTTACAAAACCATAAAAATACGTCAACAAAAATAAGCTAACCAAAGATTTTATTATACGATTAAATGCATAACCGTGTGGAAACAGAAAAGTTAGAGACTTGTTTAGCGTTGTTGACGTTTTTTTCTCAGCCTCTGCCGGAACCTTTATTTTTTAAATAAATATCTCAGGCAAAGTTGTCTGTTCACCCTCTCTGCTGCTTTTGTTATTCATTAAGGAAGCTTTTGCAGTTAATCTCTTTTAAACTATAAAATCTCTCCTGAGTAGGACTAGAAAGAAATGTCTCTACTTTTGATGACGGTAAAGCCTGTTGTTTTCCATAAAGATTTCAAACAAAATAGTTTGGGATTTGAAAACGTAATGATAATTTAAATTTCAGAAAACATTTTTCTGAAATAATTAGCCAAAACTAATAGATCCCAGACAAGCTTCCAATTTTCTTGTTATGTGTAGACTCGTACACGTGTAACAAAAGAAAAGTGAAGTCAACAAGCTCTGTAAATGTTATCAGAAATAATTTATTTCCATAAAAAAGACCGTAAAATATGAAATAGGACTTAAGGTGTGTGAAAATAATCCAACATTAATCCTAGAATTGAAAAATAGGAGTCCTATCACTAAACAGTTCTACTAAATTGAGGTTCGAATCTCAATGAAGTTCCATTATGGAAGGCCATGACGTCAGATAAGGTCGTTGTCCTGATGGCAACAGTTCCTCCTTAAAGTTTGTGAATCAAGGATAACATTCCGGCTTTAGAATAACAAAAACTTTACACTAAAAGTCTTTGTCCAATTCTTTAAGGAAGAGGAATATATTTTCCAAATTCTTAAATAACAAATAACTCTGTATGGCAACAACAGAAAGTACCTCTGAGCTCGTTATGGTATTACTTTACGACTGAAAATCTAATAGAAAACGCACACTTTAACTCACGATTTTATATCATATGGTGTGTCACGTGACGGTCTACGTAATCATTAAATTGAACATCGCAAAACGAATGCGATTTTGCACCTAGTCCAAAAGAGTCCTATCTAAAATATTAAGATTACCACACTAGAATTTAATAATGAAAACAGTTTTCACATGGGTAACACGTGGACCGAACATAACCTTGAAAATTGTCATTTTCGCTTAGTGTTTACACAACGTCTCAATAAATTTGAACTAAAAGTAGTTATAAAGCAACTATTACATTCTAATCAGGTCAAGTTAATTTTCCGAAAAGATTCAAAGAGTATCACTACAATAAACAAAACTAAAAACACTCTGTGAAACGGGATGCTGCATTATGCCCCAGTGCTAGACAATACTATCAGATGCCATACTGCAGATATCGTAGCGAATTGACAAGAAAATTGTTAAAACTATGTTAAAAATCCAAATCGCACACAAAGCACTAATAAATACATATAATAATTTTTATTCTATCATAAACAGGTCTTGAAAATATAAACAAATTATAAACTTAACAAAATTTAGGCATGAAAATAAGTTTATGACATGCATTTTGTGATCTTAGTATTCGTCAAAGTGAATATCTGCACAACGGTTCATGAATCTAGTGAAAACAGCATTTATTTTATTTCCAAAAACCTATAAGAAACAGAATCTATGCCATTCATTATCTGTAACGATGTCACCAAGTGTAATACAATAGCTTAACTATGCCTGGAGGAAGTGATCTAAAACGTTGAGGACTGCGGACACGCAAAACAATGCTAAAGTGAACACTACGTGGAACTTTCGCCAAGGTGGTCTCGACAATTACTGAAAATGACTTCCTAATATATTCAACTTCTCTTGGTAGTTTCCGAGTCTGCCGTTGTCAGAAGAAAGGCATACTTCAATCCTAAATTGAAATTCATGTAACTGTTCAAAATAACTCAATTCTTGCGTGAAAAAGGTTTCTCTAATTTGTAGCATTTTTCCCAGAAAGATGGGAAGGTATACTAATTTGACCATAGACTTTATTGGTGTTCAGCCGTGAATATTTTGTTGCACCCGCACGAAGATTCATTTAGTCTATACATCTTATCATTACATTTTATATTTCACAGACACGAAAATCCTGCATGTACACACATATTAATCATAATACGTTTGGCTTCGTTTCAAAAAACAAAGCCACAAGTGAAAATTATAAAATCTAAATAAATTGTAAATATGTCGTGAACTTAAGTCACTAGATCAAACATAACAGATCAACAGAGAACGCTGAGTAAACGTTTCTAATGAACTTGTTTTACTTGTGAAATAAGTTTCAAGCAAAAAATTGCCTAATAATGTTATATTAGGTGATCTCGCAAATCCAGCTCTCCCAGATTAAACTTTCACCTAAAAAGCTAAAGGTTATCTGCCCACCTAGGTGGCAATAAAACAGTGATAAACCTTTTGGTACAAAGATTGGCACCAAATCCCATGACTACATCAGTTACTTCTGAAAAAGAAAGCGCTGTATTTATGGATGTAACTGCTTGGAGGCTGTACGTGTATTATGATTGGTTAGTATTCGCGATGAAACATTTTGCTAGAAAAAATGTTTCTTCATTGAATACTCCATTCATTCATAATAAGGTGGGTGGAGATTGATCTCCTTACCCTGAATATGCCAGTTCCGATTCACTAAGGTATGAGAGACGGTTTCTAATATCCAGGCTATAAAGGACTCCATCTTTCGGGGAGCGGCATCAAACATTTTCTATCCCACAAATCGAGTTTAGACCTTAGGAATGAAAGAAATCTTACATTAAAATGGAGAATATCTACCCCTATATTCAATTCACAGCCTGAAAAATGTCAGAGAAAATATCCGGTCAAAAGATATGCTTATATTTTCCTGCGTCGAAATGTGTAAGTTCAGTGAGATGGGCTTATTTCTCGATAAGCAAAGCGAATAACTCACCTAATCCAGGATGAAAGGACCTGTGCTGATATATCTTCATGTTCCAGATTGTGGAGCTCGTATTTGACGACAGTACAAAAATGTCTTTAACTTCAGAATGTGGATGCAATTAGAAGTTGAATCATGCGTAGATAACTGTAAACCTGACAGGTGATGAAGAAAAAGAAACAGAACCTATCCAATAAGATCTAATAAGGACAAGAGAATTGAATGCCCGTTTCATGGTCTATAGATTGAGATAATCAAGTCCACGTTTTTTGCACTACAATGTAGTTTGAGAAGACAGTATATGATGGTGGCCCATAACACTTGTTGAGTTGAAGAGTCAGATCTCATTACTTTTGACGGATTACTACGTAGAGGCTCTTGGATGACAGAGGCTTGAGGGCGATAGAAGAGACATCAATTGAAAATGGGGCCGCAAGATGGACATAGAATGCCTGAAATGTTTTGAGGAACTATTATGGGCAAGACTGATTCATGAGGGTGTCTATATAAAATGCATCTCTACGACTGGAAGTGATTAATACCACTAATCAGACTAGTCAGACTAATCCATGAGAGTGCTTGTATAGACTGCGCGTCGTCCACAGGAAGTTGCAAGCAGCACAGCAGGAGTTCAACTAATCCATTTATAGCTGGTTTGTTGACGTTGGTTTGTTGGTAAAATGGCACTAAACTGGGCATTATACTTGGGAAGAGCTTTGCAGCACAATGCGACTCGTTAAACTAGACAACTTTGTTTTTCCATTGGCTGAGCCTGTATGATTGATTGTGGTCATGGCCCATTGCGATCAATGATATGGCCATGTCCTGAAAGATCTTTGACGTCTTGCCTGACATGCCGTAGTTCAGTTCTCGAAGTTTGGACGTGGTACAGGATATTGATCTATGTATCCGGTTCATAAGGATATGCAAAACTGAAACTGTTGCTAGTTGCTGCTCTCCATCACGCTGCTTCGGAATCATATGGGACGAAGCTATGGGTACGAGCAATATTTTCGTCCCTCAAACTATGACTTCTGTCCATAATAGGCTGCCGGGAATGAAAATCAGAGAAAATTACTCTTGCTGAGTGGCTATTAGGCAGGTCTCGCACATGGCCTAAATCTGCAAAACAAAATGGAACAGATCCATATACATTTAGAGTGGAAATTTTAGGAAACAGTGCAGGGTTACCAGCTGCAACAAACACCTGTAGAGGGATGCACGTTGTCTGTACAGGTAGAAAAATATCTCAAGTATTAATAATTAGAAATGGAAACTAAATAGCCAATTGGAGTCACAAATGACCTATAACCATGTGAATTTGACAGCCTTCAGGTGAGATCACTGGAGCTTTGCTTAAATTAATTACGTGTATCAACTGGAAAGCAAACAATCAATTATAATAATAACAAATTACTCGTATGTATAAAGGCCACTTGTAAAATCACTCAAGTGTCGCTTATAGTTACACTGCACTAGCTGGACGCTATATAGTAAATCCTTTCTATAAAAAAAACTGACCAGAACTTAACCGACTAGAGAGGAAGCTTTTTAGTAATATAAACAGGTTTTCTGTATTACACACGAACACCTGCTCATAACAATGGAACTCAAACATCGTGCATCGTAGGTTACTACAATAACCACTAAAAAACTTTACTTCAGGAATAGGCTCAATGACGTTCTATACAAGTAAAATTAAATGTTAGCAGATAACATAATGAAGACAAAGAAGCATCAGTATATAATATCTGTTAACAAAACTACCTGTAAGAAGGCTTTTAATGACGACCTGTACAGTAAAATCCAGTGCAGTTTGGTGCCCAGACCTGTCGTAGCGGAAATTCACACGCTGTTTTTTTTTAAAAAAGCTCACTACAGTTTTGCATGCACATATAAATTAAAACTATATCTAGAACTACTGTGAAGTCACATAGGCTATACATGCAAATACGTAAATACTATCCAGTGACGGCAAACAATAATTAATTTAAAGGCAGATTTTTGTCATTATAGGAAGAAACAAAGTTGGAAATATAAAATCAGTATACTTCCCTTTGGGAATAATGACTCCTACAAATTTTGAGAGTAGAACTTCAAGAAATTTGGTAAAGGATATTTTTAGAGATCCCTCTTCAACAGAGCGTGTTACTTGAAAAGAGCGAAAGTAGTAACTAATATAGAGATGAGATTTGGCATCAATCCCTGTAACATAGAATATCACGCAGCCCGACCGACATCTAGGTGGACAAATAACTTTTAGTATTTTAACTACAAGTTTTTAACCTGGGAAGGCTGTATTTGCCAGATAATAGTAGGTCTCCTAATGTATTATGTAATGTATTGAAAGAAATTAAACAGAATGAATAGACATTGTCATATAAGTACGTCTCCTTACAGATAAACTGATATTCCTGTATCAATGGGAAGTCGTTTCAATTCTGGCATTTGTTTCTGTAAATGATAAATTCACAAATTATGTTTAAAAAATATTTTGGAAAGATTCTATACGAGAGGGAGAGTAGGATAGACATACATTAAGTACGATTCAAGTTAATTATTTTACACATGTTAAATGTACCTAACTCTGACAGGACAAAACAGTTCTTGACTAATTATCAGTAATTACTACCCAAAAAAATGGCTGTCACTGTTTGACTGGGACATATATAAATTTAACACCAGTCAAGTTCAATGCGGCTGTAATAAGGACATTACGGTTTGGTTTTGAACAAACACATTGGCCGTCTTTTGGGATATATTGTGGGATTTCACGTGTTCGTGCTTGTTCCTGTTAATGGAGTTAATGCGTACCTCATTTTGTCCATATTTTAAGTAAATTACTTTCCAGTTTATGATAATTTATTCTTATAACATTAGTTTTGATAAAACTGACGCTAGTATTTAGCGCTGTTTTGAAAATGTCAAAAGTAATCATCTTTTTCACACATGTCCTCGAGGAATAATTTTCGCTTTCTTTGTAAGTTTATTTTCATCTAATATGACATCATACATTTTACTTTTAAAATGAAACAAACTCTCTTACCGGCACAAAAATTAATTCTTCATTTTTCCAATCCACTTCATGCTGGATAATCTGATAAATCAAATAGATTTTTATTGTTGTAAATATCTTGATAGACATCTTCATATTTTATGTTTTAAATTAGCGAGTCACTATTGGTAAATAGCAGTGATTGTAGTGAAAATCATACATCAACCACTTTGATATACAGCTGCACCAACGCAACTTGGTTTATTTAACTTTAAAGAGGTCTTTCCTCGTTGTATTTCAGCAAGATTTACATTGAATTTTTTATAATATCAAATCCATCATTGTTAACTAATCTTTATTGCGATTTATGTCATTAACAATTTTTATCGAAACTCCTTCTCTAATATTTCCCACCATCTTACCAAACACTGAGTTGTTCATTAACTTGAAAAAAAACTTCTCACATTCGTTTTTAGCCACAGCACAATGTTATGTATTTAAGTCAATATAATTTACCATCTACCTCGACAGACTAAACTTTTAGGACACAATGGACTTTTCTAAAAATTATTCCAGCATTAGCTGCTTGTTTTAAACTTTTTTTAATGTACAACGTTATTTCTTTTATTTACCAAATTTGCAACTACCTTATACAATCGCATTTTTGCTATTGTCGTTGCTCGTTGTTCATGCGATAATAAACTATAATTAATCATCATTGATTCTGCGTAAAACGGATAATCTTTATTTTGATCGTATAATCTAGATCAACTTCAACATAATATGAAATATCGAAAAATCATTATTTTTTAGATAAATCTTTTTCAGTTTCTTTAAGAAATTGATCTGGAGTAATGTAATGCAGTCCACTACACGGCATTGGTTTTGACATGCACAGCCATACAAATTATTTAGCTGTAGATAAATAATATGAGTGGATGGGAGATTTTTAACATGATTTTTCAGATATTTGCTATTAGATACTGCATATTTTTGTTAAAATGCTAATTACACCTCTGATACCCTTTTCTATAAAGTTAAAAATTATTACATATGTTAAGAGATCTTTTTCTATCTTGCCCGTTTTAGTACAGCGTCCTAAGACAATCCTGAAGCTGAACATTACCAACAAGGGTCTAATCAGTAATTTGTATGAATATCTTGACAAAAACTATCGGAAACATCTGCTAGAAATAATACATTTTTCAAATATAAATAATTCTATTTTCAAATATAAATCGTGATAATCACCAAATGTTTTACAGCCAAATATATTCCACTTTTGATTTGCGAATAAAATTTATCTTTGTCAGGCAGAGAAGTTTCATTGAATCTGCTCCAATGGTAGAGATAATCGTACAGAAAGATACCTTTGTCAGATTAATATAGTGTTCACCGAAGCAACATTTTAAGTTAGCAAAATTGCTACAGTCTTTAACCAGCTCATCTAATGACGCTACCATAAATTAGAAATTGTCAATAAAACGTAAATTGCCAAGCGTGACTAACATATAATTTTTAAAATTATTTGGAATACATTACGTTATTTTATTTTAGTTTGGCTTTAATATGTTCATCACCAAAAGCTTCTGCAATGATAAAACTGTCATAGCCACGAAAGTTATGTAAAATTACGGGAATAAAATCTGGAGCATCCAATTTTAAATTACAGCTGTTATGAGCTGTTCCATGATATTAGACTGTCAAATGACAATGATCTTTCACATTATCACAAAGTCTGGCAGTAACTTTTCACAAATATCACAATTGCTCCATCAAAACCAAGTTGTTGTTTAGACGTTATTCTCATCGGAGCTATTTTAAGTAATTTTGTAGAAATTTTATTATGTTTGTCTATTAAATTTTGTAGTTACCACACGGCAGGAATTTCGCCCCAGTATAACTTTATAGGAGATGAAATGTTACCGCTGGCGCAAAAAACCCTACTTTTAAGCTACTCCGAATGGAATATAATGTTGCATTTTTCTAGCACCGGTTTTATTAGGATTATTTTCTACTCCAACCACAGGAATGGGTATACACTCGAAATAAACGTAAGTAACAAAAGTAATATTTGGTTCATGATCATAATTTTTAAATTTTTTTATTATTTTTTTAGGCATATTTATTTTTAACATAAACAGAGTATTTGATATGCCATGCAGTCTTTCAACACTGGAAATCCGTGCAGAAATCTATTAAATGTATTTTTTTTTTGCTTTTACTATAGTGTCCGCTAACTAAGCTGCTAAAGTTTTTTTATCCAACAATAATGTCCCTGATAAAATAATAAATTTATTGAAAACTACGAAGTATTTTCTGAAATATATCTTGGGTAAACTTTTTCTTAACCTTCTAGTGAGAAAACAGTTACTGAAATATTGTTTTGTTTTTCAAATATTTGTATATGATTTTCTGCTGCTGGAAAAGTTATTCCTAAAAATATTTAGTTTGTCTTTGTGCGGAAAATTCTTGCTAACACAATCAACATTTTGTTCGTTTGGAAACATCGCATGAAGAATAGACAATTGAAGACATTTGCCATTATTGTTTTTGACATTTACAAAGCATTTTTTACTTTTAATTTTTTTAAGGAAGATCAACGTACAAATTACAGCGAAGTATGTTATTGTTTGTTGCATGAAATAACATTATTTTATTTAAAATTTGCAACTTGATCCTATTGAAGTGAATTCTTGTAATTGTTTATTTCTTGATGTATTTCATCAACAACCATGGCAATGTTTGTTCCAATTAATAAATATTTTTCCTCGAATTAGCTATTAAATATGGTTCAGAAATTTCGCTATAATAATGTTCGTTTCGAAAATTATATCAAGTAACTGCGTGTAACTTTGATAAAATCGTGTGATATCATGACGTACTGCTATTTCATCAACTTGATTGCAAGGCTATTGTCCTGCAGGGATTTATAAGGTCCATTATATTTATGGCTCTGCAATGTCCAACCGCCTTTTGCTTTTGACAGTTTGCCAACTAATTTATGTATATTCATACCTGTTTCAATAATTTCTCTGTTATTGCATTTATGGCAATATGTAGCAATTTTATTTTGCTCAAGACATAAATCTCTATCGCAATCTCACTTGCATGTCATTATTAATTTAGTCGTCTACTAAAATAATCATGTCAGGACAACAAACTCCGGACACTTTTTTGGTAAAAACATACTTTTTATTTTTCCACATATTACACACATACCTTTTAGGATTATTCTCTTAACTTTTACTTTTTTCTTTCTTTATGTCTGTTTTCTTTTTTAGTTTTATACCTAAGACAATATGTTGACATTATATATCAGTATGTTTAGCTAGAATTTGAAACTTTTCAAGCTCTGCAAAATTAATTTTAATCTCATCATTAGTGTGAGTAGGTTGTCAAATTGCAAAATAAACTTTAATAAATTTGGATTTTTAGCCAACTTTTTAATGAACATTATGCAATAACATCCACAAGCGGTAATTCCATCTGGTTGAATTTGATTAAACGAATAATTTACTATTTTGTTTATACTTAATTATTTTACTGCGTCACTTGGTGGAATTTCGAACGGGTCAAAATAATTATTAAAAGCAGCTACCCAGTGTGTGCCATATCCATCGTTACAATCTTGTACATTTATAACGCATAATAAAACTAGCGTCTTTAAAAGCGCTGTAAGTTCGTCTGTGAAATAAACTCCGTGACAATTGTTTACGTTTTAGTTTATTAAGTATATCAAAGTTGCTTAACGCACGCGATTTGATCTCCTTGTTCCTTGAAGCATTAGTTCTCGTCCTAGTCTTAACATACCTGGCAATAGACTTCCCTTCAATCCTGCTAAAAATGGGGCTATTGGAATAAATTCGCTGTTGTGTCCTTTTACGTTGTCTTTCTTCACACCTTTTTTCTATTGGGCATTATATTTATCTTTAGACAAAAGTTTATATCGATCTTCATACGAAATATTAACTAATTTTTTTTATACCATTACATTCAACTGCCTTTTTCGATGTGCCAGATACTGCTCCAAACGCTGCTGCTAATCCTAATGTAACTAACACTGGCAGAATTTTAGGTATTAACGTTTTAGCTATTGCAGATAGTGCCGGACCGACGAAACCTCCATGTTTTGACATCGCGGTTATTTGTGCAACACTTAATTTTTTTTTTAAAAAAAAGTTGTATGTGAACATTTAAAAGTAATTCTTACAGATACACAATTACCACCGAGTTCAATTATGTAAATTAGCACCTCTGCGTCGATTACATTCAAAACAGGTCATTATTGCCTTTTCACGTGTATGACCAATGTCAATATTAATTCTGTCTAGGGTAAATAGTATTGGATTATTATTCGAATATTGCCATAACACTATAATGTTACCGCTTGCACAAATATTATTCTGTAGTTGTTTGAGTATTATAATAAATATAATAAATAACAGTGTCATAATGTCCTGAGGACACACAATTTATTTTATTTTGTTAACTAGCGCCTCGACGTCGATTGCATTCAAGAACTGCCAATGTGACATTATTACGTGTATGACCAAGATCAATATTAATTCTGTTTACGGTAAATTGTTTTGGATTATTACAAGAATACGTCCACAACATGTGACAGTTACTAATCACACAAAGATTATTATGTTGGTTAAGAGTCATAATAAATTCAACATCGACATTAAAATCACATTTCTTTGACGAGTGAATTGTTATAGCGTATCCTAATTTCCACGGTGAAATTATTCATGTTCAACGCTCTCTCAACAACATTAACAATAACCGAGACAAGATCGTTTTATACAAGATTTTGTTTTTTATGTCTTCTCGAAATCTCAATTTTAATATTTTGTTGTCGATTATCCGCTGGGCGATAGCACAGTGGTACAGGTAACGTTGGAAATCTTTCTTGATGTAAAATAAATAATTTCTGTTGCAATTCATCACGAACTATCTTTCTGTTCCTAACTATCAAATAATGTAGTCTCCATAAATTCCAGAAATCATTTACAGGAGTTTCTAGAATTATTTCATGCATTATCTAACATTGTCTTTGTATCTGGCCGTAATCTGAATATTTTTTTTAATTCTTTCAGAGGTTTATCAATACTTATATGATCATCGGTTATCTCCTCAAAATAATCCACAAACTTTTTTAAATACCTGTGCGGAGACTCAGTTTTTCTGATATCACTAATAATGTCAAATATATAATTGTCATAAAACCTGATTATCCAATCTCGTGAAAACATTGTCATAACATCAATCCATGCATACGCGTTATTATCAATGACTGTTAATAGAGCTAAATCAGTACACATAGTAAATATATGCATACACCATGCTATTACATATTATATAACTAACAATTTATGAGTACTCATGATCTATATGTACTCAAGTACTATATTTATCTGTATAGATGACACCTGGATGTTAGTTTCTGTGTAGTGGAAATGATATGAGTCACTGAATATTTTGGAATTGTACGTGTTTGAACATGTGTTTTCAATTCTGCACCAGAGTTATGTGTTAATTTTATTAACGAGGGTTTCAAACTCAAGACTGTTAAAGGACTGAAATTCCATCAATAAAACAATGTCTCTCTTTTCCTCTTGCCATTAGGAAAAAGCTCTCAAAAGATTCCTTTTCCTAAAATATAACCTACGTTATTAACTAATCCTGGCCATCCAAACCCATATATATATATATATATATATATATATATATATATATATATATATATATATATATATATATATATATATATATATATATATATATATATATATATATACAGACACATATATATATACATATATATATATATATATATATATATATATATATATATATATATATATATATATATATATATATATATATATAGATATATACTCCATTTTATGTTCATCCATTTCCAGGCTTTCCAAACCATTATATATATATATATATATATATATATATATATATATATATATATATATATATATATATATATATATATATATATATATATATATATAGATGCAATAAACTGACGACGAACAGTACGAAACTAGTAACTAACTAGCCTAAGCGCTTTCGACTCTTAATGAGTCTTTTTCAAAGGCAAATACAAAACATAGTTACGACAAACAAATAAACACAAAAACGTTGCGTTTGTAAACCTCTACATTTCTATCTTCACATGTGTTAAAACTATAAATACAACCAGCTTGTGTAGACTAGTTGCGGAAACTGAAAACGTTGTATAATTCCCTAAAAGTCTACAAGCCAAAGCGACATCTATTTTTATTTTGTGTACATATGTAACGCAGATTATATCCCGGATATTTGGTTCTATACCGGTTATTCTTATAGTAAAAATTGAAGGATAAGAAGATTTAGAAAATGTTAAATTCTACTAGTGCATAGTTTTCATTTTCTAGTCTTCTTGGTTTAGACCGCTTGGTTTCAATGTTCTAAGGCGGCGTATCCAGTATGATTCCTTTTCCTTCCTGGTTTCGGAACTCCAGCTGTGGTTGTTGGCAATAGCGATAAGTATTATATCACTGAAAGTGTGGCCAGGGGAGGAGAAGTGTTCTGCGACCGGGCTTCTGTACAGCTTTTTTGTCATCCAATCAGATCTATGAAGGTTTATCCTTATGTGTAGCTTTTCAGTTTCTCCCACGTACTGAAGGCCACAGATCTTACATGTGATGAGATAAATCACATTCTCTGTTTTGCACGTTTTGTTTGGACCATGTATGTTTAGTTTTTCTGTAGTAGCCTGTAGTAGCTTACCGGAGACCAAAAAACCTAAAGGACATCCTAGTCAGGGCCAAGCTAACAACAATCGCTAGTCAAAACCAACCTAGTCAATCTGGACCCTGTGGCGATAAAAGATGCAAAACCTGTCAACATATGATAGAGACCAAGACATTCACTAGCACAGTGACTAAAGAAAAACTAAACATACATGGTCCAAACAAAACGTGCAAAACAGAGAATGTGATTTATCTCATCACATGTAAGATCTGTGGCCTTCAGTACGTGGGAGAAACTGAAAAGCTACACATAAGGATAAACCTTCATAGATCTGATTGGATGACAAAAAAGCTGTACAGAAGCCCGGTCGCAGAACACTTCTCCTCCCCTGGCCACACTTTCAGTGATATAATACTTATCGCTATTGCCAACAACCACAGCTGGAGTTCCGAAACCAGGAAGGAAAAGGAATCATACTGGATACGCCGCCTTAGAACATTGAAACCAAGCGGTCTAAACCAAGAAGACTAGAAAATGAAAACTATGCACTAGTAGAATTTAACATTTTCTAAATCTTCTTATCCTTCAATTTTTACTATAAGAATAACCGGTATAGAACCAAATATCCGGGATATAATCTGCGTTACATATGTACACAAAATAAAAATAGATGTCGCTTTGGCTTGTAGACTTTTAGGGAATTATACAACGTTTTCAGTTTCCGCAACTAGTCTACACAAGCTGGTTGTATTTATAGTTTTAACACATGTGAAGATAGAAATGTAGAGGTTTACAAACGCAACGTTTTTGTGTTTATTTGTTTGTCGTAACTATGTTTTGTATTTGCCTTTGAAAAAGACTCATTAAGAGTCGAAAGCGCTTAGGCTAGTTAGTTACTAGTTTCGTACTGTTCGTCGTCAGTTTATTGCATCTATTTTAATTAATCCCTGACAGACGTGATCCCTTGGTGGATCCAGTACGCTTGAGAGGGTTGTTATTCGCCATATGATTTGTATTCTTTATATATATATATATATATATATATATATATATATATATATATATATATATATATATATATATATATATATATATATATATATATATATATATATATATATACACTCTATTTTATGTTCATCCATTTTCCAGCTTTCCAAACCATTAGTACTGTGTGTCCTAAATGGAACTATTTGGTTGTGGTTCAGGTTCCGGTTCAACGAGAAGTCTAAGAGAATAGCCAGAGATTTGTACAGACGCTTTCTCTGTTGAAGAAACTGATACAGGTTTCTGAATTTGGAAACCTAGATATGTACATATTTTCTTCGATTACAGATATAACACAAATAATTAATTGAATTGCCTTTATTAGGTTTTGCAAGCGTCCGTTAGAAGTGATCATTCAATGTAATTTGGTCATACCAAGAAATTACTTATTAATTGGAAACTTCAGAATTTAAAGATGGAAATGAAAAATCTTCGTTGACTCAAATGTTTTTCAAGATAAAATAAATAATCAAATGATCGCAGAATTATCTCAGAGAGATCGTTGTCAATTTGCTTTACAGTAGTTTCGACTATTGAATTTACTTTTAATATCGAGATGAAGACAGAACAAGTAACTCATCTGTGATCATATCACAAAATTACGTCATCCATTTAAATTACATGATTTAGTGCTTGTCGGTTTAAGTAGCATTATCAACAAAGTAAAAACTAATAAAATTAAAAAATATATGGAGCTGCAGAGAGGCTGAACCCCACAACTTTCTAGAGGCCTTATTTGTGAAATCTAAGGGTTCCTACGAAGGCTGATAAAAGTTTTTGCCTTAATAGTAAAAACTTCTCTAATTGACCAGATTTTTTGCTCGATTTATTCACGATGTGGTCACCACAAGTATGTCGTTTAGCCTCTCTGCTGATATGAATTAAACAACTATTATAAATATTATCAATAATGAGAATTTGAGAACCTCATTTAGCTAAATTAGCTCGAGAGCGACTAGAGTCAATTAAACAATATCTACCTGTTCGAGATTATGTTAAGCAACAGCTACATTCGCGTCAGGAATCTCGATTTGAATTTAAGGAGGATAACAAGCAATTATTTAAACCTATCACTGAGACCACTAAAGGTATTCAACCTGTGATAGAGAAAGCCGCTGAAGCAACTGAAAATAAAACAAAAAAAGAACTAAGAAAACAAAAACGATTCTTGAAAAACTTCCAGAAAAAATAGCTACTACGATGCCAGTCCCGGAAATATCTGAGGATACAAACCATGCTCGTGCTGAAATAGGTGATATAAAGTCACGGGAATATCTGACGATGCAGACCAAGCTCGTTCTGAAATAGGTGATATAAAAGAACGTCTACCAGAACAAGTTAACATAAGTGACAAATTCATCGAAGATGCTATTGCTGATATTAAAAGCGCTAAAAGTGCAGCAGATTTAGATGCGATTGCTGTGAAACGTTTCAGTGATAGAAAACATTTTTTAAAATCTGAATATGCTGATAAACCTGTAAGTCGTGATAATTGGTACAATTGGATATTTCGCATACACTATGACGTTGATCAGGCTAGAAATAATGATCCTAATTATATACAATATCTTAATGCAACAGATGGTTATATTTCCTTCATGCAATTACCGCCAAAACAAAAACAACAAGTACTACAACAATCGCTAAAACAACGAGAAAAACAACGACAAAAAACAATGAAACGATTTCAATCACAAATTGATTATCCAGGATCACCAAAATCACGATTACCAATTATATCTACAACACCACCGAAACCAAGTGAAGAGGAAGAAGTATTTCAAGACCCTCCTGGTGCAATTGGAAGTGGACTATGGATTGGTCTTATTACTTGTCCCAATAATGTTCTTGCTGATGTCGATCGACTAGAAATCCTCATTGGTGGAAAACGAGCTGGTAATAATTCATCAGAAATCATTAATGAAGCAGCTGATATTTCCAAGCGATTATTTATTGGCGGCACATGAATATTAATGTATATCTGTCTCTCATCAATAAAATCGCAGATGACTACCATAGTGACTAAGTCATACTGATTAGATACAATTACTGATAAAGTCAATTAATAATAACAATGATCGTGCATGGTACTCAACGTGGACCTACCATGGTCAGGGTAATAGACTCTCGATTACCGATATACAAAACAACCTACGGAGATGGACTGGACTATATCGTTCAGGGTCTATTTATAATGAATGGCCCCAAAAGCAATACTGATTGCAAAGCAACTAGGAATGAAAGTTATTGATATTGTTCGTGAAAAAGGTATAGACACTGTTGGTATCCTTGCTAGCAAAGCATATTCAGCAATCAACGATAGACTAACGCGAATAGTATGCAAACCACAACCCGTCCGACCTCAGCCTGTGAAATTACCTAGCACTGAAGTGATGCACACAAGTGTAAGTAAAATAATAAATCAAGCCGCTAATCAAAACCTAGCGGAGTTAGTTGATGTCCCAGTGTCGGATAAAGAAAACAAAAATAACCGCTAGTCTGATAGCAGGAAGTGGTCTCACTTCCCGAAGTGGTCTCACTTCCCGAAGTGATCTTCGTTTTAGATATAAATTATAATAAATATGTTTAAACATATAAGTGATCCCGCATTTGACATGGACGCACCAGATTACCAACAATATGAAATAGGATGACCACAGAACTTTGCTAGAGACGCCGCAGCAGATGTAGAGAGAATGATTATTAATGTAGATCCAGATTTCAACCTAGGATTTAGATAACGTCGAGCGATGTTAAAGGGTAATAGAAGAGTATTTTCATGTGCAATTCCACTCTCACATATCTTTGGATTTTGTAGAGGTGTTAGAAAGGTTCTTTTGGAGCTAAACATACAGTTGTACTCGTACGACAAAGCACAGACGATGATGCAATACGGAGACCAGCTGGTGATCCTGGTATTGTAGTACTAACAAAATTTCCCCTGTGGATGTCAGTCATTATACCCTCGATATCTGAAGAACAACAGTTACTTTCTTTTATGGATCAAAGTTGTAAATCAGCGTTGTCATGGTTAACAACGACCACAGATGCTTTTGAAAGTGCAATTAACGGTTTATTCACATAGCAAATAGCTTCTCAGCAATGTGTTTCTGCACCGCGACACATATTTATCGCATTTCAAAATACTGCACGAACAAACTCGCAGTTATGAAGTATTATGGTATCTGATAATCTCGGTGTTTCTGAGGTTTCATTAAGAATAAATGGACATCAAGAACCATCCGAGAATATTTTGTTAAATTGCGATCAAAATCATGTAGCACGTGCAAATCATCGTCTTATGTCGTTCATGGGATGTGATCAAAACGTTGATACTGGTTTACAAATATTGCTTCTGGATTTTACAACGCAGTATCCGATTTATTACTTTTCGCTTGAACATTTAGATTTAACCAGACAATATGTTGTAGATATACATTTTCGAGCTAGTGTTAATAGAGATGTTGGAGCTATTCCTAATTATAGAGCAATCGCAGTTATACTCAACGATAAATCAATGTTGCTAGAAGGTGCTGGTGGACGAATGAAAGTCATTGATGCCCTAGTGGAAAACATGTAATTAGATCGCTCATAATATTAATAATGTCATATCATCACGTTAGTGTGAGTCTGACTCCTGATCAGATTAAAAAACTATAATCATCATCAAAAATAATCGTGGGGTAAAAATATCACTAAAAAAGAAAAGATCGCGGATGGTCCGAATAAGCTATCGTTGACGGATCGTCAGTATAATCACTTCAATGAAGCCAAACGATCAAAGACTGGGGTACGACTTAATCTTTCTGCAGCGGTTATTTAAAGACATCGCTAAGTCGGGTGGTATATTTCCACATCTCACAGCTATACCAGCATTAATAGCAGCTGCAGCCCAGCTGTTGCAAAAGCTGCTGCGTTAGGCGCTGTTGGAACCTCTAATGGCATGGCGTTAAAGAAAGCAACTGGACAGGGAATCAAAAAAAGAAAAATGTCTAAGACTTCCAGGAACACAGCCCTCGTGGTACGGAAAAGGTCTAAGACTCCCGGGTACCCCGCCTTCGTGTTACGGAAAGAGTCAAAAATTAGGTGATAATGATGATAATTCCACTATCAAAGTTTGATTTACTTGATGCAGCTAAGCAACTTAAAATAAAAAATTTCAGAGGAGTTTTTATGCGCGATCAATTACCAAAACAACCTAACAATGCTGAAACTAGTATTATTAATCTCGATAAAGACTCTGGACCTGGTACGCATTGGGTAGCATATGCAATTGATCCACGTATAATTATTTATTTCGATTCGTATGGGTTGGCACCACCAAAAAAATTTCCTCATTAGTTCAGTAATAAAATTGCTCCCATCTGGTATTCAACGCTACCAACACAAACACTAACGGACCCCCCCTCCAATATGTGGTCGAGAAGTACTTAATGTACTTGATGTTATATCAAAATCAACAAAACCACTTCATAAAGTCGTGCATGAGTATACCACGATGTCGCACTAATGACACTAATGACATAATGGTTGATATTTATGGAAGATCTCGGACAATAAAATATAAACCTGTAGACTTATCTAAATACGCAAATCTTGATCAACTTAGAAATGAACTCGATGAATTATTAAATATCACGAGTTTGGACAAAATGAAGTCGTCGTTTTTCAAGATAAAGAAGGACGATTAAAAAGGAGCAACATGCAACTACCAGATGTACTTGCACGAATTCCCACCGCGGTTACTAATAATATCGTTACTTTTGCTGATCAATGGTAAAATACAGGATTCCGGTAAGTCGGTTAACGACTATGTTAAGAAATCCGGCAACGTATTTACTGGTGACATAATAATGTCAGGGGAAATATACCTATTTTGGAAACCCAACCGCAGATAACGACGCAACAACAAAAAAATACATGGACGATCAAGAATCAAAGTACGTACTATCCAACGGTGGTATGATGCGTGCATTTCTCATAATGAACAATAATGGTATTATTCATCTAAGAGCACCAGAATTTGATTTTGAAGCTGCTATGAAAAAATACGTTGATAATAAGGAAATTCCAATAACGACATCGTTAATGACAATCAATGATGGAGTTGTCGCATTTAGAACCGAGTATTCTAATCACATACAAAAGTTTCTAAATTTTCGAAGAAACATAAACCGAACTAATGATGATCTTTTTTTTTTGGACTCCATCAACAGTTATTATTAATCTCGCAGACATTAGGACGAAACTAAACGATATTATTAGTGGAATCCCTGATATTGTTAGAAACTAACCTTATTAAAATTCATCACAAACAGATCATCAACACCGTGTACGTCGCCGTATCAGACTCATCTACATGGACACTACAAAATAAAACCATCAAACACACCTAGGAGGTCGAGGTATATATAGGTTGTCTGTGTTTAGCGTTGTAGAATTTAGCATACTTACCACATCTCCATTAGCTAATAAATTGTCCAAAATGTATCTGTAATGTTAGAAAAAGATTATGAAGGAACGTTCACGTTGGAATCATCGGATAGAAGTTTGTCATCGGCTAATTATTGTTGGTGTCTAGAATTTGTAACTAAAGCTCCCATTTATTACTTACTTAAATGACGTCATTGGGTATAATGAATCAAATGACAGAGCCACTCATTGATGTTCAACGTCACAGATATAATCAGACTGAACTTAAAAAATATCATTGACGAATACACATTGATAGTAAAAAAAATATCGAAGACGCATGGTTGTTATTGACATAGTCATTAACTCGGTTTCTGCTGTTGTTACTGGAGCCGGGTTATTATTATCAACGCTAACCATGACTGCTCCTGCGGTTTTAACGATTGCAGGTATTTTTAGTATTATCCCTAAGAAAATATATGCATGCGCCAGCGTTAAATTCGCGAGTACATGATGAAATTACACACAGAAACAGCTGCCGATACTAAATTATGCTCGCATCTTTCCTTGTATCTCAGTGATGGAATCTGGATCTGACGAAGAGTTCGTAACGATAATGAAAACCTACGATGAAGCATTCGTGATAGAAAACAACGCACCATCTAGTAACAACAACGGTAAGATGGAGAATTAAATAATAACGATAACAATAATGTCAGAGTCCTTGACATTGTCAAGGGAATTATTGCAACAGATCGTCACTAATACGACACCATCAAAAACTACTATGATATCGGTAAGTTTGTCCAATCCTAAATTTAGCGTTAACTTTTCAACTGCAATTCCAGCAAAAGAAATTGCATTGTCTCAAATGCGCATCTATAATAGCTGGCCAAATATCAGGTCGAAACCATTCGATGGATTACCAGCAAATAATTCACTGGTATTTGCGAATAAGAATAAACCGGATGGAACACCTGATTGGCAAGTTGTTGGAATTTCAACGGGCAGTTACCAAATAGAGGAGATTAATGACGATTTCCAACGCAGAATCTATCACAGGAAAAGAATCAAAAATAGTGATCATTGTTTACGAACCAATATTATCAGCGGTGATTGAAAAAAATCTCCTGATGACCTTTAAGATTTTTATCAGAGTTCAATCAGATCAGTGTTAGGATGGCCTGAAGTCGCACCGGTTTATAATGGACCACCAGAACCAAACAAATTTGTTACAGACGTTACACAATTTATACAAATTCCAGAATATCGAAAAGTAGAAAATGCCTATGCATGGCGACTATATTCTGGTACTGATAGAGTTGTACATCATATAGATCGAATAGAATATCATTTTACAAAAAGAATTGCAGGCAAGAAAAATAAAGAAAGTAGAATAATAACACTAGATATTGATATGATAAATTCTTATGCTTATACGATTAAATCTGAGCATGAACGTTATTTAGAAATCTACAAAATTTACTTTTAGGTATTAATGTTTCTTACAATGATAATTTAAAAAATCAAATAATTGAGTCAATACATTTAAATCAAGTTGCTTCAGACCTTTAGTTCATGAATAATGTTTTTGTTAACAGAGAGAAATGATTATTAAACCCATCTAGAGCAAATGTTACAAGTTACATAGTTAATGAAGACGATCCAGTTCAGAGAACTACACTAGATCGCTTATTTACAACAGTTTTTCTTAAACATTTTGGAATTACGCAAGAACAACTACCAAAATTTATCATTCCTTAATTTAACTCGTCTGAGTTAAAGAAATCAGTTAAAGATCTTATTGATGAACACTTTAAAAGAACATGTGATTTATGGAGAAATTTAGCCCCACCACCATCTATACTAAAACATAATAACAAACCGTTTGGTGCCGGCAGACACATATCGTCAGGCATTGTAAACATAACAACAACAATCGCTGTCAACCTCGTTTGCGACGTTGTGGATGGAAGTTTTCAAATAGATCTTTCAAAGTCTAGCCAGGCCCAGCAAAGGTACATATTATACACATTTTCACGCGCGATCCGCCCGGATGGCTGATTGTATCACAAACTATTAACCCTGTTTACTTGCGTGTTCACAATCCGTTATTATCAAGAATACACTTCAAACTTACAGACCAAAATAATCACGTCTTGGACACTAGAAACGAAATTATACATATAAATCTGTATGTGAGTTTTATGTCAAAATGCGAAACAAAAAAAAACAGAAAAAATCTTTATGCAGGGTACTTGTATATGGTACCTGATACATAATGGTTTGTCCGTATACAACACAGTTACAATATATATATATATATATATATATATATATATATATATATATATGTGTGTGTGTGTGTGTATTTATTAATATATATACATACATATACATACATACATACATACATACATACATACATACATACATACATACATGCATGCATGCATGCATGCATGCATGCATGCATGCATGCATGCATGCATACATACATACATACATACATACATACATACATACATACATACATACATACATACATACATACATACATACATACATACATACATACATACATACATACATACATACATACATACATACATACATACATACATACATACATACTAGATAAGATAGAATATGTATTAGTTTTCCCAAGGGTTTGGTTAAGCAATTATAACAGTTAATGGTCAAGAACTCTCATTATCACTTTCACTTTCATCCATATTCTCACAATGTTCCCTTAGCTGTCTTATACGAAAGTTTATAATCTTTTTCTGTTCGTGTTCATGAGATAATTCTAACTTGATTTTGTCAATAGTGTTTGAGAGAGGAACAAACAATTTTATATGATTATCAGTGACTGTTGCCAGTGACTTCAACATTCCCTCTTGGATGTCCTTCATAAATTGATAATCTGAATATAGCGTAAATCTGTTTTAGTTTTTGAGTTGTTGCAACGAGTCAAATCACATAGAATGTTGTCAGCATTAAGATTGTCAGGCACATTGATAGCGTTATTTTGTAATTTTTTAATCGCAGAAACATTGACATTGATATTTTCAAATTTCATTATATAATATATATATATATATATATATATATATATATATATATATATATATATATATATATATATATATATATATATATATATATATATATATATATAATATAAAAATAAGCAAAAAAAAAAGACCAGCGTTAGGTGACACCCAAGGCAAAATTTCTAACTATAAGACGAATTATCATATATCGCCGAAATATGAATCAGTTGAAAATGATATGAGACAAACAATAAAAATACTTGTCCTCATATAAAGAACTTTTTTAAAGATGAAGATGGTTATATACAATGATATATTCAATAGTTATTTACAGATGTGGTTGATTTTTTTAATTAGGAACGGCACGGTTACAGATAAACTGATTGATGAACATGAATATATTTACAGATGGTCATGTGATTGATTTTTTATTAGGGATGGCACAAGACGGCACACAACACATAACATATACACAAGACAACACCTTTGGCGGGGGAACCTTGTCTACGTACAACAAACGCACCATACTCCTACTATGGTGACACCTAGGAGCGCCAAATAGCGTTCACTATGTGATCTGCATAGTGAAAAGTATGATTTGTTTGTTGAATTTCGAGGAACTCTTTGGTCCCCCCAACTAAATAATTTTTAGTGGGCAAAACATCGCCCCCCACCAAAGACAAATTTTGCCTTTCATAGGATTCGAACCCCAATCGCAATTACCGCAGCTTTTACGTCTAACTAACTGAGATACCAACGCACTTATGTGTTTAAGAAAAATTAGGTAATATATACTTACCTAAATCACAGTAGTCCAAAAAGTAACAAAAACCACAGATTCTGGTATTTTATTTTTCCAGTTTCCAGAAAATATATATAATTCTGCATAACACGAATAATACTGAATCCATGCGTATTTAAGCAGTTTGACAAAGCGGATGTTATGTGTTCCTAAAATAGCTTTACACATGCGCAATTGGCTACAAGGTTTGCGTAGTACAGACTGTTTTCCGCTTATAATACATTTTTGCTGTCGATTATCTAAGTCTACGTAGTTACACTATTGCTGTTACTTATCTAAGTTTACGTAGATACATCATTGCTGTCACTTATCAAAGTCTATGCAATACAACCACATAGATATGCAATATACAGCCCCCACATGATAAGCGAATTTACAGGCATTATATATTTATCATGATAGAGTCGCATATAATACGCATATTTTTTATATAGCCAATTTCTTTTAAACATACCCCACAGTCTCATTGTGAACACGAAGAATTCTCTGTTGGAAAAATCAATACAGACCGACGGCCAATCACTAGACAATATATTATGAATTATCTGTAATACACTTTGTAAAACCTATCCGCGGAGTTTATGTAAACGATAAATAGAGTACAGGATATACACGAAGTTTATGCAAATGATAAAATACAGTATTTTTGTCAGTTGCTCTGATTGCCACATGGGGAAAGTTGCCTATTATTATTCTATAAGTCCACTCAGCAGTGTTATCAAGTTGTAAAAGGTTACTTTGTTGCGCTTGTTAATCTGAGACTTTATTAACATGAGGACGGATTTATACATTTCATGATTTGTCCTTCTATGGTATATAGTTGTTTTTGTTAATCTGAGACTTTGTTAACATGAGGACAGATTTATGGAATTTGACACCAAATTCCTGGATTATTATAATTTTGCACTTTTTCCTTTTTACCAATGCAGAAGTATCTAGATGTTATTCATTTAAGTGTAACTCGCAAAGATGTCTTTTTAAGTGCTAACAATGTACCATCTCCACGTAGGACTACTATCAAGAGCACAAATATATAGGGTTCTTAAACATTTTTGTCTCAAATTGCACCACAGGCATTAGTGAGCATCTAAAAAGGGGTATTAATTCTTCATTGTTTATGTGTTGGTACATCAACTATAGTGTTGTTTTTACTTATTTAGCTCAAAATATTTTCAATATCTTTTAAACTGCACATGTGTCGGATAGCAATAAAATAGTCATCAGTAGTTATTGCATTTCCTTGTGTGAATAGAGAACATAATATATAATATAAAACATTTACTACCAGTGCACTGATAAACAATAAAAACAATGTGAATACAATTAAATTAATGATAATAATTTTAACATTCACATACATTTTCTAGTATCTGTTATGAGCAGGTGATCACCCTTAAGAAATGTCTATTTGCACTTTATCAAGTATCCCATATTGGCATGGATCAAAGGCATAATGAAGCTGAAATTAAGATTATTTTAGTCCTTACCTTGAGTTTCACAATATCTGAAACATCAAATTGTTTTTAAGATTTCCAAGTTTTCACAAATGGCATAAATCTGACACAAGTTTTCTTGTCTATTTTATATAGACAATCTGTATACTACAACTGTTGGTATGTTTTTCCCTCGGTTTTGGCCATAGCGACGTCAGGCACCAGATTACATCCTTACAACACTTCAAGAAACGTTTAGTACACTGATGCCTTTGTGTATTTCAATAACATTTATTGCCCTTGAATATATTATGCAGTTTTCATCATTCACTTTTATGGTAATAAAGAAACACAGTAATTAAAACTGTTGTCTATTTTGCAATATGCAATAACACTAATAAAAAAAACCATGAATTATATGCAAATTTTGAAGATAACTATCCTAATTAATGACAAATAAAGGAACAATAAGATACATTTTGTTGTACCTGTAAATTTGAGGTTAAACACTGGCACGAATCCCGCTAGAAGTCCTAAGTTTCACCCCTCGATTTCAAACACCTCTATACAACTACTGTTGTAAGCTGGAAATTCCAAGGTGACCAATATTAGGGCAGTCAAAAATAATTATAAGCCACATTTCGCCAATAAAATTTTACCATATTTACCATCACAGAAATAATAAAAGGCGCTTGCCGACAAAATAACAATCCCTTCTCATTTATTCCATTTTTAATGTATTTGTCTCCAATCGTAAATACGGTACCTGGAGTCACGATATCAATTTAAACAAATATATTTTAATAGGGAATACTGAGTCCAGGGACACTGATGCAGTTATTACCTAAATTAACGAAATGTAAAACATGGCATCATGGAAACGCACTAACAAGTACCTGGCTAATTATTTCGGTCTCAAGGATATATTCCCAGCATCGACTTCCCATAAGCAAACATGTAATCAAAAAAATCTAAGAAATCGTTAACACGGAGAACTATAAACAAATGCGCATACTCCAAAATTTACTACAGAAATGAAGAAGATATCCTACACAATTTTGGAATGTAATTCTTTATCCTTAACCTTTTTATTCTTGCCGGAAACATTCAATCAAAACATTCTAAAAGCTCCTAAAACTATTAAAAATACCAAGTTACATTTCAGAACATTACAAAATAAATTTCACTGAATTTGTTATAGAAATTGAGGAGTCTCTGGGTAATCTCTTTTGATAGTTCTTTAACAAGTGAATAATATTTTCTAAATTGGCCATGGTTGCAAAACATGTACTCGTCCCAGGTATTTATAATAAGACAGGTGTTGTCAGTTGACTCTAATAAAAAAATATACCACCGTAAAAAGTTAGATTAAAAGTTTTTAAAAGTTTTCAACAAGACTTAGCTGCATTAATTCAAGTTCCTGTCTTCCAAACAAACATTTACGATATCTAGTTATTCTGTAAAGTGTAAAACATCAATGTAAAATGCTTGCACATCTCACACAATTGATCTTGATGATGGCACACACCAATTTTCAGACATACACTTAAAACATTGCTAAAGATTTATGTTTTAGATTTGTATGTATTTTAAAGAAAAATATTATAGTTTATCTGATTTTGTAGTAAGTAACCATACACTATTTTTAGTTTTTTTTTAATTAGGAAGAACAACGTAGACTGAAAAGAATGCTACTTCAAAACATCGGATTATTCTATGAGAACTTCAGAAGTTGCAGCTATATAATGCTTAGAAGGACAGAACAATCATCAATCATTTAAAACGATTCCTAATCATGGTCACCTATTACATAATTATGAATAGGTATATTTCTGATATCACGACTCTATGGTCTTAAACAATGTAACAAAAAGAAGAGTGAAAACCAAGAAGTTTTAAAAAATTCAACAAATAATTTATATCTCTAAATATAAAGTGAACAATTAAAAAGAACTTCTGGTATTACGAATTAATTCCCAAAAAATCCTGAATTTTTAACGCAAGTCATAATGATTAAAGTTTTGATGAAGCTATAGTGGTACTCCAAAACAACTCCAACGCTTGATGTATTAATGTGCCGGTGAAGGCCTGAGTCCTAGTGATGTGCCAAGTCTTTTGTTTAATCACAGCGATACAATCCAAGAATATATTCTTATTGAAATTTCGCTATAAATCAAGTCTCTCCTTCCGATGCTTTTAGTTGTGAACACTCGTATTAAATAAAATACTGGACAAAATTGATTTTGCTCAGATCGTTCAGCAAGAATTAATAATTTCTAGATAAACAATTTATAGATTATATAATCTGCTTGATCTCAGGTCACAGTTAATATTTTAACAGACAGATAGAACTCTGGAATTGCTAAATTCGTCACTTCCTGGACAATTCCAGATCTAAAATTTGACCCTTGATCAGACTACAGATTTGGGGAGATCAAGCTTAGTAAAAACCTTTACCAAATATTTAATTATTGATTTAGTTTTAGTATTCCTTGAAGGGAGTTAGCTCTTGGAATATTGTTGATGCGCACATTATAGTCAACAGGTATTGGTTGTCGGAGTTAGTGAAGAGACCAACAATTTATTATTCTGCTAAATGGTTCGTTAAATGCAGGAGTAAGTTGCAGATCAGCCTTATGTACCTTCTGACTTGGTTTTTCGTACATTTGACAAGTGTTAAAATGGCTGAAGTATTTACAAATATCACTTTTAATATTTGGCTGAAGAATTGATTCAAGATCTTGTGATAAGTCTTATTGATCCCTAAATGATCAGACAAAGTAGTTTCACAGACTAAATTAATATGTGTGTCAGCTAAAGGAATACTTTCCTGATCAACATTCTGAAGATCTCTCTTTGTAATAACTCTGGCAACTGTATAAGCTGGATATAAATCGAGGATTTCATTTTCAGCAGCGTTGACTTTCTGATCCACGCGAAGCTTGTTAGTTACCTCAACCTTATCTACAGTTAGGTCATTGCCAATTAATAAATGAATAATCACTTGATAAAGACAATATTATTCCGACTGTCATGGGTCCTATGAACAGATCTTATGATAAATTTATGTAATGTAGAGGAAAATTGACAAAGCATGTCTCTACTCTATGTATACGAATACTCTAAATAAAAATAAACTTCTCAAAAAAGACAAGGTACCCTATAATAAAAAACTGAGAAGCTCCAGTATCCTTAACATTCTAATATAGATAGGATTGGTAGAATCTCTAATGTACGATATGGAATCTTTCTACATGAAAGATCCATATTTCTCCATTAAAAAAATAGACTGAGGTTTGATTGACCCAACAAATATAATACTTTCATTACATGATCTTAATATTAACCTCTTAGAAATAAGAGTTTTCAATAGGTCTCTCTTGATTATGTTGCTTAATTTTCAATTTATAACAATACAAACTAACCTGCCATTTCTTCTTGCAAAAGGTACACGTACGTGTAGAGGAGGATTTCTGATCAGACTTATCAGAAACTTGTATTCCTAAAAGTTGTCCATGACTAAAATCTGGAAGTTCTCTTGTTAAACTGAAATATATATTTTGCCAGAGGGCTATTTAGTGGAATACGTACTGACAAAAGAAAAGTTATGAAATAAGGAACATTCACTAGCTGCATGCGGAGCATTTTCTAATATTTCAACATTGTGTAATGTCAGTGCCATTCTTGAATTTTTTTAAACTAATATGAGTTTTGACGTTTTCATGGCTAATTTCCATTTTCCGATAATTGCTGTTTTTCTCTTCCAAATTCGACATGGGTTTCTTCAGTTTCATTTTTATAGTTCCTAAACATTTGTCGATAAGCATAAAACTCAAACTCAATACTTATCCAGATCATAATTAGCACTTTGCTGTACTGGCAGGGAAATGTAAATGTCACGAGCTATGCCGAAATTTGTATATTATTATAACAGAATTCGGTGCTCTTTTGGCCAATTCAAATTTTCATTATTTGTATTAAAATAATGACCATATTTAAATACTTTTTCCTTAAAAGGGGGTATCATACAAATAATTTTAATAACATCGAAACCTAGACTTGTGTGTTAAAAGGGAACGTGCGTTTCATTTGCCAGCTATAATTCCTTTTATCTAAATTCCATTCCTTCTTTTTCTCTTTCTCTCAGTATTTCTCTTCTGTTTCACTTTGCATCCTTCTTTGCTTTATTATATCGTCTCTTTCTCTGTCTTTCCTCTTCCGCAAATGTATTTCAATTCTATTTGCTGCGTCTCTCTCTCTCTCTCTCTCTCTCTCTCTCTCTCTCTCTCTCTCTCTCTCTCTCTCTCTCTCTCTCTCTCTCTCTCTCTCTCTCTCTCTCTCTCACACACACACACACACAAACACATACACTCTGAAGCTCAAGCTTTCTTAACGCATTTTCAATATTGTGTTTTAATTTTTATTCCATAATTTGCACGTTAGAGTTAGATGGAGACTTACTAATTAAACCCACACGTATACCTAAAACATTCTTTGTTATCAAATATTAAACCAAACGATTTTTATTTCTTGCTTCGTCTAAGACGCCTTTGCCTCAGAATGAGCATACTTTCAGGCAATCTTGAGCACATATAGCTTTTTCAATGAGTCTAACCGTTTCTGGGTAGGATTGTAAATGAAGTTCTTCACTTTAAATGACATTGTATACTCTTTTTCGTTTCAATAAAAAATTGTAACTTGTGAAATAAAGACTGGGTCTTCCAAACAAAAGGTGAATTTATATATTTGGAAACAGTTGTTTTTTTTTCTTTTATAAAAATTTTTTTAAAAATAATTCGTATTTCAGACAAGTCCCTGATTTTCTAAAAATGACACTGTGGTCTGAACAAACTAATAGAAAACAGCAAAAAACAACAAGTTTTGTAAAATTCAACAGATAATATATTTCACTAGAATAAAAGAATATAAATGTAAAAAGAACTTATGATTATTCTGAATTAAGTCCCAAATAATCCTAGAATTCCTAACACAAGTCATAATGAATAAGTGGTATAAAATTAACACCGGAAGTATTAATGTGCCATAATGGTTTGTGTCGTAGTAATGTGCCAACAGTGTTTTGTTGAATCACAGTGATACAATCCAAGAATATAACCTTTTTTGAATTTCACTATCAATCCAAATCTCTATCTCTGAGCACATCGTGCTTCAAAGAACAATTACTTGAATTCAATAATTTAAATAAATAAATTTCAACCCAAATGAAATACTATAAACAACAATAATACAACTATTTATGCAGAAAATTAACTTGATTTTGAACAAGGTTAGGTCCAAAATACAATAATCCGTAGCATATAATGAATTAAAGATACAATTAAATTTTATCATTATAATGACTCCAGAAATAATATTTTGGAACTGTATTTGTGCATTCAATTTCAGAGTTTGATTTTAAATGCAAATCCAATATTTTACTAACTATGATGTCATTAGTCATTTTCAGTCTCAAATATAATATGTTTTATCAGGCAATATCAAATTTTTTGTCATGTTCAGTGTTACATAGAAATATAGACTCAAGTCTTTAAGAGTCGAAAGCGCTCAGGCTAGTTAGTTACTAGTTTCGCACTGTTCTTCGTCAGTTTGTGTGTGTTCTCATATATTTCAACTTTCACATTTTAGCATTTGCATTTTGTAGCAATTTTAAAATTGAAATCGAGAGTTTATTATGGACACATTAAACACAGATTTATACAAATATGTTTGGAGGCATGCAACAGTGCATTGTGGATTTTATGATCATAGTAGAATATTTTCAAATATATTCTTTCCTAATGTTGTTTGAACAAATTTTGTGAAGTAAAGGTTGAACACTGTTAAAAGATTGAATGCAGAACATTCTAAAAAGGTTCCAAAATGAATATTAGTTTATGTTAGTTATACGAAAACAGTCAAACTTTGTGATAAATTAAACTCTATGCAAAGATTGAAAACTCGTATAGTTTTACTGAACGTTTAAATCAGCAGCTGTGCACTTGATAATTTGTAAAGACAATATTGTATAACAAATGGTAGTAAGGTCAAATTTACTACTAAAAAATAAACTATTTTCTTTTTTAGCTTTGCCCTGTATTCAAACAAATATGCATTGCACTGAATATATATTGTATGTTCTAATGTTATATCTTAATTATATCTTATGCCAACTTAAGACTGGGAAGACATCTGCTAATATAATATCTTGGAGAGAACTATAACAAACAGGTCGCCCTATACTGTCGATGGAGACCAATAAGTACAAAGACAAGTGTCCGAAGAATTATGTTGCATAGCATTGACTCGGCTTCTCACCAAATTGGTGAGAAGGAAAATTCTAGGCCTCGAACCCGTTTTTAAAGTTTGAAGATTTGTTGGTTATTCTAGAGTTAATATTAGAAGACAGTCAATGTATCTGGAGAACTGATGATGGTTATTTTCCAGCCTTATTTATCAAAATAAAATTTACGTTGAGATATTGTTAGTGTGATAAAATATATTGTTAGTATTCACCTATACGAAGGACTTGTTAGGATGATTCAGCATAAACAAACAGTTTAAACACAGATTTGCCAGTTCAATATACTCAATATAATTTTTCACAATTCATATTCATTTGACCTAACCTATCCAATGAGAATTAACTTAATTCTTCTAAGAACCCACATGACCTCACCAGCCAATGTGAAATTACCCCAAACACATCAACAAGTTTTTTTGTGTTAGAAACTTTGTATATATTTATAGATCCTATGCAATCTACAAGCACAGTAATATCTTGAAACAAAGTCTATACCCATATAAAAACTTAGCATTATAATATATTCGTTATAATAGTAGTAATGAATAATTGATGATGTTATATCAAAGATACTCAAAACAAATATATTTCGACCCCGCCCACTTCAAAGTAAATATATTCTGACACAACCCACCCACTTCAAAATAAATATATTTATTATCTCACAGACCCCTCTTTTTTCAGAACATTGAAATTTAATACGAGAAATGTTCTGGCTCAGTCAAAATGTTATATTAAACAAATAAAATATTATATATATATATATATATATATATATATATATATATATATATATATATATATATATATATATATATATATATATATATATATATATATAATGTCATACTCAATCCGACATGTTGGATTCGATATAACAAATAAATTTTGTAAAAGATTTAATTCGATCAAAGCAGCGTCAGTCAGGGTATACTGGTATTAAACCTAAAATAATAAGCGATTGCATTAAAAAGGTGGGTTATCATATATCGCCAAAATATGGATCAGTGTGGTTATTTGCGGTTGAAAATGATGTGAGAATAGCTGGAAAGGCAGATGATGTGATGCCATTTATTGACAATATGGTTGATATATTATTTGATAACGATATTACTAAAGCCATACAAAATTGATTAAACATCTACTTTTTATTATAATCTTTTTCGTATTTGCTAACTCTCATTGGCAGAATATTAGTTAGTTAACATACTATCAATAATGCGAAACTCGCGTATTCAATCGTCCATATCATATTTTATACCACGCAAATAAGATCGAATTTGATCGAGTAATTTTTTATAAGTTATACTCGCTGTTTTGCAAGCATTTCTTTTAGTCGTTAGTCGAGGTTCAACTTTTTGACACGTTGCTGCAAAAGAAACGCCGACACCAGATGTTATTAACAAAAACGGATTTAATGATGCGCCACTTGAAATTATACCAGACCGGGTCATTAGCAGCGGTCGATAATATATTACTCGCAGTATTTTGGTATAGTATTTGTAAGATTTTTTGACGCACTAAAGATTTTTTGATAGTATCTGTAATATTGCATTAGAGCGTCAACATCTTGCTTCGGAATATTTTCTGAAATATGATTAAAATCTACTATATTTTTTTCATTATATTTTTTTTTACATATTTTTCAATAATTAACTCTGGAGTTTCAGCTACAAATTCAATACACCACCAATAAGTAGATGCGGTTAACTTTTTATTATCCGCTATCAGCATAAACGTTTCCTCAATATCTTTGTTTAAAACAATATACACAGTTCCAGAAAAATCATTGGTCGAATGACGCCATGGAAATGTTGTAAAGATACCAAACTTTGCACTACCAAATAAAGACAATCTATATATACCAGTGATCTCTACGATATGTTCAAGAGTGTTATTTTGCTGCGTGCAGGATGCTTTTCCTGATGCTACAGTGTACACAATATTTTTAATCTGGTTGTGAGGAATTTTAATGAGATCAGTTTTTCTTAATAATATTTGGAATGCCACTTGTGATATCGTTAAGACTTGTGTTAATATCAGTGAGAATAATGATAACAGTTGGTGGAGTTAAAAAAAAAATCATTGTTAGTTCTGTTGAGGTTTCTACGAAAATTTAGAAACGTCTGTACGTGATTAGAAAACTCAGTTCTAAATGCGGCAACTCCATCAATAATTGTTAACGAAGTCGTTATTGGAATTTCTTTATCGTCGACATATTTTTAGTTGCAGCGTTGAAGTTCGTTTCTGGTGCTCTAAGATTAGTAATACCATTGTTGTTCATATTCAGAAATCCAAGTATAATACCACCGCGCACTGACACGTACTTCGATTCTTGATCGTCGACATATTTTTTCGTTGTTGCATCTGTATCTGCGGTTGGGTTTCCGAGATATGTAATTTCTTTCCTGACATTATTATGTCGCCAGTAAATACATCGCCAGCTTTCTTAATATAACCGTTAACGGACTGCCTAGAATCTTGTATTTTACCTTGGTCAGTAAAAGTGACTATATTATTAACAACAGCGGTGGGAATTCGTACAAGTACATCAGATAGTTGTATGTTGCTCGTTTTTAATCGTCCTTCTTTATCTTGAAAAATAACAACGTCGCTTTGATCTACACTCGTGACATTTAATAAATTAGTAATTTCATTTTTGAGTTAGTCGAGAGTTGCGTATTTAGATAAGTCACCTTGTTGAGCAGACGCTGACTCTCCTACTGTTGTTCCAAATTTTGAGTAAAAACTCATTATTTTTTTTACTGCTTGATAAAATTTTATACCATAATGGTAATGGCAAATTCGTCGATATTAAACTTCGATACATAGCGGTTGTTGAAACATAAACATAACAATGAGCTTCCAGATTGTCATTATCTTATTGTTGGTAGAACTGGATTTGGCAAAACAAATTTGCTAATGAATTTACTTCTCGGAGATAATTTTAACTACGATCGAGTTTATATTTATACAATTAATCCGCAGCAAGATAAGTACGAGCTACTTAACAATTATAATGACAAACTTCGCGACGATCTTAAATCTGGCGAGGATTTCTTTATAATCAAACAACCGGAATAACTTATTCCAGTTAATCAACTCGATTCGTCCGAACATAAAATAGTGGTTTTTGATGATATTCCGCTAAACAACGAGGAAATGAATAAAATCAGATCGTATTTTTCACTGTCGCGAAATAAGAAATGTAATTCTATTTATCTCGCTCAAGTATATTATAATATCGACAGATTTATTAGGCGAAATACTGGTTGTTTTATATTATTTCCAGGACTTGACAATATTGACGTTAGAAATATAGCGTACGAACAATGCGGCGACGTAACAAAAGATAAATTTATTGAACTATATCGTCAAGCAACGGCAAAAAGATATGATTTCCTTTTATTCCATAAGTTAACAAATGATAAAAATAAAATGTTTCGATGTTGTATTGAAAACTATCTACAATAATATTTTATAGAAAATAGTATCTAATTAATGGAAAAACAAGCAAAGTACAGAAAACGTATCGAAAATCTAAAAAAGCTTGCGCAATCTCAGGCAAAATTTAAACAGCTAGTAAAGCAAGAACGACGCGGTCAAGTTGTTTCAGCAGAAACAACACCTACAATTCTCAAACCAGTTACTGAGGCTTTACTTGGAAATCAACCCGAAACTAAACCACTTTCAGAAGAAGATGCTAAACAATTACAAGAGAAAGGTTTACTTGGATTAGTTAAAGAACAACAAGAGGCGGCTGCTGGAAGAATTATTGAGAGATCTGATACAGAAAAGAAAAGATTAGCTGAAGCACTTGCAGCAAATATAGCTGATCCTGCTGCGAGGCAAGCTGAAATAGATCGGCTTATAGATAATCCGCTAGACATTGAACGAAGATTAGAGACATTAACAACACAACAAATTAAAAATATTATAACAAATTTATCAGGAGATATCAAATATATCAAAGAGGAGCAAATATGAGTTGGTGAACTTACTATAAGGTCTATGGAGGTTGGAGAGAAAAGACGATGGTATATAAAAAGATCAAATGATGTGATAAATGATGATGAATATGATAAATTTTTAGAGAAAGAAAATATAAAAGATATTGATAATATAAATAAATGGACCAAAGAAGAATATGAAGCATTAATTGATAAAATAAATGAAATAACGACAGACGGAGCTACTGCTAAAAATGATTTACAGAAGAGGAAAATATGCTTCCACTTCATGACAGAATGAGATATGGTGTTATTGCTGCCATATTTTTAAAAACATCAGAAAGCAGCAGATCAAAACTTTTTGTCAAGGGGTGGAATTTTACAAGAAAATTTGGTTTATTCAATAAAAAAAAACATGTAGAAGAATATAGAGAAAAAAAACTGGAACAGGCGCCAGAATATTCGCATCAGTTTCTGAAATGATCGGCAGATTAATGTTATTTATATCATCAAAAGAAGCAGGAAATGTTGTTGCTGAAATTGATAATGAAATCATCGATATATTTGATAATTTGAGATAAAGTAATTTTTTAACATCTGAAGCATACGATACTTTGCACCGCGACTTAATCGTGGCGACTTAATTTTATAAAAATATAATAATAAATGTCAGCAACATTATTACTCGACTCCAGCCAATCGGATAAAGATAGCGCGAATTTTTCAGTAAAGTATATTGCGCCAATAGAACTAGATCGTGAAAAACAATACGAAATTGGATTAATTTCATGTACTTGGAATGCCATGGCAAATTTTAAGACAGGAATTAATGATGAGTTTAAATTTAGTCAAGTTGACGATTTGATTGGAAGAGGTGGAATATTTAATATTCCACAAGAAGCCTACAACATAACCGACTTAAATAAAGTGATAAAAGAACTTATAGAAGATACAGGTGGTAGTGCAGATGATTTTGAGATAGCACCAAATTATAACACATTTCGAGCAAGAATAACATTAAAACCTAATGTAACAATTGATTTGACATCACCAAGAAGTATCGCACCACTGATAGGATTTCTTCATGAAGTTTACTCTGCTGATGCAGCTGAAGTTTACTCTGTTGATAAACCTTCAGAAAGAATTCATCTTAGAGAAAAATATATATTTGACGGCGAACGTCCAGTAAATATAACTGACGTAAACACTATACTGGTAAATTGTTCTATTGCGTCTGGTTCTTATTCAGCCAAGGACAGCAAAGGTCAGACGATATATAGTTTCTCACCAGAAGTTCCACCAGGTTTTCTCATGCAAATCTATCCAAGATATATTATATATTATCCGCTAAACGTTGAAAATCAAATAAATGAGGTAAATATGCAACTAACAGATCAAACTGGAAGACAGCTGGATTTAAATAATGAGATCGTTACTTATTACGTGCACATACGCGCAATCACTTCATGATTGACAACAAAATTATACAACCTCAGATATATGATGAAGCAGAAAAAAAGTTTATCGAAGAAAAATAGTAGGAGGATTTTTCGGAAATATATTTACTAAAATTGCTGAAAATATTCCAGGACTAGCTCGTAAAGTTACGCCAATCGCACTTGACGCTGGTAAAGCTTTTGCAACTGGAGCTGCATCTGCTGCGGGAACTGCAGTGGGACAAAAACTATCTGATAAAATAAAAGGCGAACCACCGTCAATCAAACAAGTTATTTCAGAAATCGCACCGACAAAAGAAACTCAAAGAGCGATGATAACAACAACGACAAATCTTTTATCACCAAAAGGCGATCAGATTATACAAAATTTAATATCTAAAGTTACAGCGCCGCAATAATTTTATATAACCTAATAAAATAAATAATGTCTGTAAAAATTATCTCCATTTTGCACAAATTTCTGACAAAGACGACGCAGTAACCGAATTTGAGTATGTTGAAAATTTTCGATGAAAATTTTAACGAACCTAATAAGGCTGGCGTTAGAACATTTAATACAAGAGACGAGGACGTATTTATACTGCCTTGCAAAGCAATGTTAGAAGTTCGTGGTCGGATTATGACAAAAGCTAATCCACCTGCCGCAATTGCTGCTGAAATAGAAGTAGCTCTTATAAATAATGGTTGGTGTTTATTTAGAAGTCCTCGATATCAGCTGGCCAATCAAACTGTCGAAGATATTTCAAATCACTTACAAGTTGCAAGTACAGCCTTAAATATTATTTTGTTCTCCGATGATTACTCCAAATCAACTGCAACTAATATGATGTGGTTTAAAGATGCTGGAATTGGAACAGCAGGATCCGGGGAATTTTTTTTAAAAGGAACATTAATGGCTTGAGCCAATGCAGCTGCAAGCGCTGAAATGTGAGAACTTTTTTTATTGAAAATGCTGAAGAGCTAGGCATAGCCGCACCAGCTGCAGACGCTAATGCAGACTCTGTAAGAGTTTCGCTTGTTACTGCCTCTAATAATCTTGGTATAATAGCACCAGTAGCAGGTGATGATGGTAACGCAATGTTAAATTTAGTTTACAAATCGCTTAACGTGAGAAATAAAGGTTATAATCAAGGTTTTGCAAGGCGAAAAGAACTCTCAGCAGCATCGCGTCAAATTACAATGATGTTACCGCTAAATACAATATTTGGCTTTTGCAGAGATTATGATAAAGTATTTCGCGGAGTTAAACATACGCATATTTTAGATCGAGCAGAACAAAATGATTGCCTACTTAGATTTGGCGGTGATGATGTGCAATTTATTATAAACAAACTTGCGCTGTGGATGCCACGAATAACTCCTTCGGTCACTAAAGCATTAGAATTAGATGAATTGCTGGCAAAACGCACCAGTAAAATTTAATTTCAACAATATAAAATATATCAAACAGCAGTTCCGAATACCACCGACTACACATGGTGAGTTACAACAACATCAAGTGAACAGCTGCCGCGTCATTTATTTGTTGTATTTCAGAGACAAGATCGATGCAAAAGCCAAACACAAAATAATGGAATATTTGACAATGCTGATTTTAGACGAATTTATGCCATAATAAATTCAAAGCAATATCCAGAACGAGCGATCGAGTGCAATTTTGCGGATAACGAAAATAAAAACATTACTAGACCGTACATGTACCTGCTCGAGTCAATGCAGAAATATCAAGATACTGGAGACGTAACTCAGATATCAGTAGAAGAATTTCGTACACTTTATCCAATATTTTACTTTGACGTCAGTAAACATAGAGATCGAGCTGTAGACAGTACAGCTGATATTGAGGTTACTTGGACGCTCGGTGCCGCTCCAGCAGCAGCGTTAAATGTATATGCATTAGTGTTAAGCGACAGATCTGTGACAATCGACTCCATTGGAGGTAAAATGACAATACAAGTTTAATCTGTAATCGTGATATAAGATGACAAAATATATTATAAAAAAATACATTTAACTGATGGCCAAGTTAAAAAATTAACTGCTGTTGCGAAGCGGAGGTCGGTTTTATTGAAAATCAACCCGAGTGCTTTGGGGACTTTAACAAAATTATTGTTAACCAAAAATCAAGCGAATAAATACGATCGCAAAAAACCTTTCGTTATAAATTTGAGCGCTGCACAAATAACTGCGCTGTCCCAACGCATTGCGATGGACGGCGGTTTGTTAAGTCCGGCACTATCAGTTATAGCCAAAACGTTACTCCCGACAATTTTGCCAGTGTTAGGAATATTAGGGATAGCAGCGGTGTCAGGAGCAGTACACGGCGCATCAAAAGGCAGTTAAAGGTAGTGGTATTGTCAGAAGCAATGTCTTTGGCGGTGGTATAAAGAAAGAAATTTTTTGTCTAAAGAATAAATATAATGCCTAAACGAAAAACTGTTAGAAAAAAGACAACCACAGAAAGGAAAAGAAGGACGAAAAAAAGAAAAGGTGGATTTCTTCCAATAGCCCCATTGCTGGTAGGATTGGCGGGAAGTCTAATGCAGGGCCTGTTAGGACGAGAACGAGGACTAACGCTGCCGGGAAGAAGGAGATAAAATCTCCTGCGTTAAGTAATTTTGATATACTTGATAAATTACAAAATGTTAAAAATTTTCGCGGAGTTTATTCCAAAGATGAACTTACATCTCCAGCATTGCCGGATTCTTGCGTTATAAATATAAAAGATTTTAATGACGGATCTGGTACACATTGGGTAGCTGTTTTTGATAACAATTATTTCGACTCGTTCGGAATTCCACCGAGTGATGCGGTTAAAAGATATGTGAGTAAATACAAACAAATTATTCTTCTAATCAGATTCAACCAGTTGGAACTTCCGCTTGCGGTCATTATTGCGTGATGTTCGTTAAACAGATGACCAAAAATCCAGAGTTTTTAAAGTTTATTTTGCAATTTAACAAACAACCGCCTCGCGCTAATGATGAGATCGCGGTTAATGTATCTAAACTTATAAATCTAATCAATGTCAACATATTGTCTCAAGTGTAAAACTAAAACATAAAATAAAGACAAAAACAAGGAAAAGACAAAGAATAATAGAATAATGCTAAAAAGTATTTGCGTAATTTGTGGGAAAAGAAAAAGCATGTTCTTGCTAGCAGCAAAATCAGGGGCGGGTTGCCTCCCTGATGTTATCAGGGATGTTATTTTAGTAGACGACTGAAACAATAGTTATGTTTTTAGTAATATTTCTTAGTTATTTTTTTTTTTGAGGCTCAAAACCCCAGGAAGGTTAACGGGAAACAGCATTACGTTTTTTATTTATTGATCAAAATTTGGTTTTGCCTGTTTTTATGTTTGCATTTGATATATTTTTATGATCATTTTGCGATAAAAAAAAAAACAAGACAAAACCAGATTTTGATCGATAAATTAAAAACGTAATGTTAATTCCCGTTAACCTTCCTGGGGTTTTGACCTAACGAAAACTAGCAAAATGAGCTAATTTCATCGCAAAAATCGACTAAAATATCCTTTAAAAAATCAACAAATTTGATAAAAATCAACAAATTTCATCAAAAATTTGTCAGTTTTAAATAAATAATGAAGAAACTGCGATTCTGATAGAGATTTATGTCTAGAGCAAAACAAAATAGTTACATATTGCCAGAAATGCAACAACAGAGAAATAATTGGAACGGGAATAGATAGATATACATAAATTAATTGGCAAACTACAGAAACCGAAAGGCTGTTGGACAATGCCAGGTCATAAATATACTGGTCCATAGAATCCGCTTGATAAGCAGCTTGACGAAAATGATAAGCCGCTGCCAGGACAAGAACCCTACAATCAGGTTGATGCAATAGCGATACGTCATGATATCTGCTACAGAGATATTGATCTTCCTAGTGGCGAAACAAAACACAGTTGCGAAAAGTGATGTTAGACGAACTTAGTGAAATGAAACCAGAAAATATGAGAGAGCTTGTCGACCGAAGACTGGTACAGGGTTTTATTGGAGCAAAATATAAACTTAGACTCGACGAAGACTTATACGATGACCCAGCGAAGTTGTCGCTAGCGTCTGAACTACATAGATCTAAAAAAGGTTTCCGCGAAGTGAAGTTGTAGTAAATGCCGTTGATGACATTTGGGCGATAGATTTAGTTGATATGCCAAATCTAGCTCAATTTAACGTTGGAGCTGATGGCGATCCGCAGAGTTATCTTTTTAGTGTTGTCTATGTTTTTAGTAAATATGCATTTAGAGTACCAGTTTCGGAAAAAACGGGGACCTCAATGATAGGCGCGCTAAAGCTCATAATAACAACAACAGAGAGAAAGCCCAACAAAATCTGGCCCGATCACGGAGCAGAGTTTTTTTACCAAAAAGTTCGAGCAGTTTTTGGAACAAAATAACATTAAAAAATACGTAACTGGAAATGAGGGGAAAAGCGCCATTGTCGAGCGATTTAATCGCACGCTTAACAAAAAATATTCATAAATATTTGACAGCTAAAAACACGAATAAATATATTGACAACTTACAGAAACTTGTTGACGAATATAATAACACGAAACACCGAACCACTAAAATGTCGCCAAACGATGCGCTTGCAAATCCAATACTGGCAAATGAAAACATGTACCGCAGACAAAAATTTTGAGTTGGTGATAAAGTTAGAATTTCATTGACCAAGAAAACGTTTGAAAAGGGATTTACTCCGAACTGGAGCGAAGAAGTATTTGTTGTTGATAAAGTACTTTTGACAATACCAGTTACATATTTGCTGAAAGACTTGCTAGGTGAACCTATAACTGGCAGTTTATACGAACAGGAACTTCAAAAAACAGAACAAGATATATTTGTTATCGAAAAATATTTTAAAAAGCGCGGCAACAAAAGTTTAGTTAAATACGCGGATATAGCGATAAATTTAATATTTGGGTACCAAGTCGATTGCATCGACTGAATAATATTATTATAAATTTGCTCGTATTTCATTAGTACTGACTTACATTTTACAGGTTTACATAAAGAAATTAAGTGCAATTTTCTCGCATCATCGACTGTCATTAAATTAAATATTTTAACAAAAATAAAATCGTATTTTATTTTTCTTTGTTTTCCCGGTACTTTTAATTTTAGAAGGGGTCTAATAAGCTGCCAAAATATTTGGTGATCGGCAACGCTAAAATTAAATTTTAATATTTTTTGGCAATGTGGTACTTAACATCATATCGCCCAGTTGTTGGTCTGCTTAAAGATTTCTTGCTAACGACAACGTCATCTTCATCGTCATCGTCATAGTTATACAATATATCATTTTCAGTATGGTCGATGAAATCAGCAAATCTGTTATCGTTGACATTATTAACTGGAACAAAATCTTCCGAATATATCTGAACCAACCTCTCGATTAAGCTCACTATAATAATACTCTTTTATCTAATTAATATATATTATGGAAATAAAATATCATTGTAGAGTTAATATTCTAAACAAAAAAGAATTAGCCGAAGCAGTTCGAAACTGCTTGCTGGGATATAATTTTTATTTCGTTGACGTTATGATAGCATCAGGCGAATTTGATAAAGTTTTGTTAACAGCGGCGGATAAAATAAAACTTGATACAACCAAAATAATGACAATACGATTAAATCACGACGAGGTAATGAAATTTGGTCATAATTGTCTTTCACGTAATGATATAAACAATATTATTATTTATCGTATTTAAAACTAAATCTATCAAATGTTATCATAGACACTGCCGATCTTCTTTTACCATCAGCGACATATTTTATTGCACGTGAATTAATTTTATGATATTTTCCAGCAGCTGTTATTGATTTATATTTCACTTCCTCAGACGTTTTGAGATTTATTTGAGATAACTGATTTTGGATTTTTTAAAATTGTTACTACTACCAGCAGCTCCTCTTAAAGTATTTTCTTGATGTGTTACTAAATCTAAATTTTCCAAACGTTTATTAGTTTTTATTTTGTCGATGTGACCGATAACTAAACTATGAGGAATACTGCCGTTAGAAACTTCATAAACAAACCTATGCGATCTATAACAAACAAAATCTGTATATGTTCCACGTACTAATACTTGTAAATATCCATTTTTAATTTTATTATCTAAGTTTCCAATAACATTTTTTGTTTTTATATTTCTAATAATTCCATTATCATTTGATTCGTATAAATCAAAGATTAGATGAGGTTGATATTTGCCTTGTAATCCTAAATTTTCGATATTATCATCAGCTACTGCGCCATTTGCACTATATACTCGTTGTCCTTCTGAAATATCTCCGCAAAACTAAGAATAAATAAAATCTTTTCTAAACATATCAATTCTTTCTGCATCATCGCCCTTTACTGAAATTAATATCCCAGCCGGAGTTGGTACGCCAATAACTTTTTTGGTTGCTATGTTGATAACAGAACCTAATGCATTTCCAGCATATATGTTGTATTTCATGTGTACATGATACGTTTCTTGCTCTTCAGCTGTCAGTGGTAGATATCTCAAGATTTCGGTCATTATATATATATATATATATATATATATATATATATATATATATATATATATATATATATATATATATATATATATATATATACAACGTTTTATATCTCAAATAAAAAATATTAAAAATTTCAATTAGATAAACAATATTACCATATACATATAATGCTGAAATTGAGCGACATCGCTAAAAAGAGCATTATCAAATCCGACAACATTTGTTTTAGCATTTTCAAGATATGACAACAGTTACAAACTTGATGATCAGACTATATTAGATAATTTTACCTCTACAAATTTATATCATCTTTTACAACCCGTTATAGCTCGAGAACTTGCAGTTCATAAAAGTATCAAACTCATAGTCCAATATCATATGATTTTATCAAAGTTACACGCAGTCAAAAAAACAAAAACTTTTGAAAGCGAAATCTCAGTCTTTTTAACAGCTAAATCGATAAAAATATTAACTGAAACAAACATTGCTATGGTCGCCGATGAAATACACCAGGAAATAAATTTTAAAAAAACTAGAAGAATTTACCTCGTCAGGTTCAGGTTGGAAATTCGAAATGATAAAAACAGTTTTATTTCACACATCAAAATATAACGTACTTCGCGGCACTCGGTATGTCGATCTTCCTAAAAAAAAATTAAGAACAAAAAGTGCTGTATAAATATAAAAACAACGATAACAAATGTTTCCAGTCGCCTATTCTTTCCGCAATGTTTCCAAAAGAACAGAATTTCGATCGCGTCGACAAGTACTTTCCGCACAAGAACGAACTCAATTTTGATTGCATCAACTTTCCAGTAGCAGAAAATCATATACCAAAGTTCGAAAAACAAAACGGTATCTCAGTAAATGTTTTCGGACCAGACGAACGAGAAAACGTTTACCCTAGATACATCTCAGATAATGCTTCGCAAAAGACAATAAATGTATTATTTTTTCAGGGACATTACCGTTGGATAAAGAACTTTAACGGCTTAGTTGGCGGACAGTACAGTAAAAACAGAAACAAGAAATACTTCTGTTACAGATGTTTGCACGGTTTTTCTAGCGATGACAGACTGCAAGTCCATCTCAAATACTGCGTTAATGTTCAAAAAATAACTATGCCTAGCGAAAAAGAAAAAATATTAAAATTAAAAAATTATAATCATAAGCTGAGTATTCCCTTTGTTATTTACGCCGATTTCGAGTGTCTTTTCGTTCCCGTAGCTGGAGCAGAAAATGATCCGAACAAATCAAGTACAAGAAAGATACAACAGCATATTCCTTGCGGGGTAGCTTATAAGATAGTTTGTTGCGCCTGCGATAGATTTTCGTCTCCGATAAGGTTATACAGAGGTAAAAATCCTGCCGTCTGGTTATTCAAAAATTTAATAGACGAAGTTAATACAATTTCTATCAGATTACTTAGGACAGCTCGAACAGAATAACGTCTAAATAACAATTCGACTTTGATGAGGCGGTTTATTGCCATATTTGTGAAAAACATCTTGGGGACTCCAAGGTGCGAGATCACTGTCATTTGACCGGTCAGTATCGCGGAGCAGCTCATAACAGTTGCAATTTGAAATTTCATGCTCCGGATTTTATTGCAGTAATTTTACACAACTTTCGCGGCTACGACAGTCACATCTTTGTGGAAGCTTTTGGTGATAAAGACAATAAAGCTAAACTAAAACTAGAAAACGTGATTAAATGTATTCCAAATAATTTTGAAAATTATATGTCGGTGACCCTCGGCAAATTACGCTTCATCGACAGTTTGCAATTTATGGCGGCATCATTAGACGAGCTCGTTAAAGATTGCAGTATTTTCAGTAATCTGCGCAGCTGCTTCGGAGAAAACTATGTCTATCTGACAAAAAAGGTATCTTTCCTTACTAGTATCTTGACGATTGGAGCAGATTTAGTGAAACTTCTCTACCTGACAAAGATAAATTTTACTCGCAATTCAAGAACGAGAACATCAGCGACGACGAGTATAAATATGCGCAAGATATGTGGACTAAATTCGCCTGCGAAACATTTGGCGATTATCACGATTTATATCTAAAAACTGATGTGTTATTCCTAGCAGATGTTTTCGAGAATTTTCGTCAGGTTAGTCATGTAAATTACGGATTTGACCCCTGTTGGTATTATTTTGCTCCTGGGTTGTCTTGAGACGCTTTACTTAAAACCAGCGAGATAGAATTAGAACTCTTAACAAATGTCGATATGTTTAACTTTACTGAAAAAGGCATCAGGGGCGGAATTAGCGTTATAGCAAAAAAAATATGCAGAAGCTAATAATAAATATTTACAAAGTTATGATAAAATTTTCCATCGAGTTACATTATTTATTTAGATAAAGTGAACCTTTATGGGTGGAGTATGCAGGAGCCAATGCCTTACGGGGGGTTTCATTGGATAACTCCAAACCAGTTTCTCAAAGAAACTGAAAAAAATCTTCCCAAAGATATTTCATATTTTGTTGAAGTTGATCTAGACTACCCCAGCTCGTTACACGATCTTCATAACGACTATCCATTTTGCGCAGAATCAATGACGATTGATTACAGTTTATTATCGCCTGAGCAACGAGCTATGACTACAGGAAAATGCTCTATCGTTAACAAGTTAGTTCCAAATTTGTTAGACAAAAGAAATTATGTCATGCACTACAAAAACCTAAAGCAAGCGGTAGATGCTGGACTAATTCTGAGAAAAATCCATCGTGTGCTAAAATTTAATCAATCGCGGTAGATGGCGGGTTATATTAACCTAAATACGAAACGTCGTGCCGTAGCTACAACCGAATTTGAGAAAAAAAAATTCAAGTTAATGAACAATTCATTGTTTGGAAAGACTATGGAAAAGGATGGTTTTGTTAGTATGAAAATATTTAATGAAAATCTTGCCGCAATTCAACAACGAAAGACAAATTTAAAGTTAAATAGGCCAATTTTTGTTGGTGCAGCTGTACTTGATATATCAAAGTGGCTGATGTACGATTTTCATCATAATTTTACCAAAAATGTAGCCAGATTCTGAGTTGCTTTTTACTGATACAGACTTTCTAGTATATAATATAAAATGTGAAAATGTCTATCAGAATATTGATGATAATATATATTTTTTCGATTTATCAGATTATCCCACATGTAGTGGATTTAATGATAATTCTAACAAGAAAGTTATTGGGGAAAAAAAGAAGATGAGTTTATGTTTGTGACGGTGAGAGGGTTTGTTAGACTAAGAAGCAAAATGTTTGCTGTTATGTTGGATGCCAATAAAATGACCAAGAAAGCTAAAGATATCCCTCGCAGATATGTGAAAAAGATGATGCATTTTGAGGATTTCAAAGCTGCTCTTAACAATAGCGTCATTTTCATTAAAACTAATGGTATTAGGACTAGTCATCATAAACTTAAAACGAATACAAATATAAAACGTAGACTAAGCAATTTCAATCATTAAAGGTATTGCAAAGACAGAATTAATACTCTCACGCTTGGACATTATTTAAGTAATATTGTCTAAGCATCAGAAATAATGTTTGAAAATTTAACATTAGCCGATGGAGTTAATAGCAAAATAAAAGAAATAATGGTAATAACCAACAATTGTCATTTAAATTAAATGATGAAACTTCAGGTATTTGTTTTAGTAAATTTGACATAAAACTTTCCCTTATCAGAACAGACAATAGAGAGCATTTTCAATATCTGAAAAATTTATAAAATGCACTTTCCTTAAGATGTGAACATTTACATAATCCATAAGTCAAGGTCAATACACCAAAATCAACATAGACTTGGACAGCTCAAAGGTGTTTGCAAAAGGCAGTGATTATCTTCTTAATAAATTAACAATGAAAGAAATGTTTGAGTGTCACCGCAAGTTATCTGGCAGAACTAAATTTCTGTTATATAATTATGATAACATATTATACTTAGAAGCAAATGTGGACATATTGATGATCGGTTCAGAAATATAATTTTCATACCACATCATGTCTTAAAGAAGGGAGATAATGACGCTAGGGTTTAGTTTAAAATCATTCGCTAGTTGTCGAACGTAAAATATATACTGCAATATTGTTTCGTACTTCCTTACTAATGTAATACAATTTTAAAATCAGACTTAAAAATTCTGTTGCAGTTCTGTATTTGCGAAAGTAAATAGCAATTCCCTTTACGTAAATAATATATCATCACTGTATATTTTCTTCCTTAAGTCCGACCGCACATAACATAATAAAATGTTAACATTTTTATCTTGTTGTCTGTAGTTTAGTTTCACTTGTAAGAACACATATTCGGTATTCACTTTCTATACGAATTATTGATTTCTTCTACGCAGATCGCTTCGTCGCCATAGAAACAGCCCATTTTATTTGATGGTGTCAACAAAGATAATTAAGTTTGGCACGAAATTCAGTTCATGTTTAGCCATCAGTGGGAAATTCGTTTTATACATAACATAAAAAATCATATTTCTAGATTTTATTTATAATATTTTCAAAATCAGATATTCTTTTTATCTTTTTGTCACTTAGATTAGCCTCGACTTTGGGAGAGTGTGTCATTGTAAAGTCTTTACTTTCAGCATTAAATTTTGCTTTTATGTGTACTGTGAAATCAAAAATTCATGTACTCTAAATTTATTTATAAGATATCGTTTTTAAAACAGAAAAATATAATACAAAATAATGTGTTTTCAAAATCAGAAAATATATGCTGTCTTTTGATAAATATATAACAACTTTTGCAATCAATATTTGTAATTAGTCGAATAGCTCATTGCTAGCGAGCTGGATTTTCATACTCACGATCTGTGGTTCGAATCTCGTGAAAGACAAGTTGTCTGTGAAGTCGATTTTAGGCCAAGATTTAAAATTTATTGGGTCCTTGGCCAGAACCCTTCTATGTTCGAATATAAACTTGCATGCTTCCTATCAACCGTGTTGGGGTTTGATTTTGCACTTTCCCAGGGTTGATTATTGGGAAAGTGTGCAAATTTATATTCGAACGTAGAGAAAAGACCATCATCTTCATCATCATTGTTATCATCTTCATTGTATATATCATAATCACCTTCATTGTACATAAACATTATCTTCATGTTTATATCATAAATCATCCTTAATTAAGATATAATCATTGTACATAACCATCTTCATTGTATATAATCATAATTGATCCTTAATTAATATTATGTGTTTTGTGCTGTCCTTAATTAAGATATAATTATTGTATATAATTATAACCATTGTATATAATCATTGTATTATTCATCTTCATCTCGAAAAGTCCTCTATGTACTTTAATTGTTTTAAACAATTTTATGTGGCTTTAGAAATATCCTTATCAAATAATATATCGCATCATCTGCCCAGCCGGCAATTCTCATATCATTTTCAGTCGCGAATAACCATACTGACCCATATTTCGGCGATATATGATAACTTGCTGTTTTAATACAATCGCTCATTATATTAGATTTTATACCAGTATATATTGACGATGCTTTGATTGAATTTAATCATTTACCAAATCTGTTTGTTAGATCAAATCCAACATGTTGTACTGAAAATAATGTTTTGTTTGCAAGAATGTTTCCGATTTCCAGATTATATTGATCTGATAACATGCTGAAGGTCCTGGTCCACTAAAGTAGCCATTCGAATTTATTCAATAGTCATGATTTGGGTACAGCATTGGTGAATATGAAATGAACATAAGCTTCTGCAATTTCAGACTATTCACAGCATTCAGTTCCAGTCTTGGGATGTCGTGAAATATAATCTGCTGCATTTTTTTTTCTCACCTGGATTGTATGCTACTTTAAAATTGTATGCTAGCAGTCTCAATTTCCATCTCTCGCTTCTTGCGAGGGGTTGTGATTTTGGATTGTTGAAAATTGCTTCAAGGGGCTTGTGGTCACTGATTAGCTCAAAGGTACGACCGAACAGGTACAGATGGAAGTGCTCACAACTCCAGACTATTGCTAGTGCTTCACGTTCCGTCTGTGAATATCGTTTTTTCACATCTGAAATTGCTCTACTGACGTAGGCAATAACTTTTCCATTCTGAGCTAATAACGCGCCTATACCGACTGGACTTGCATCTACAATTAATTGCATTTCCTTATTAGGATCGAAATATGCTATTACTGTGTCACTAGCTAGATTTTCTTGTTTTTCAAATGCATTTTTTTTTCAGTCCATTCCCATGGTTTATCTTGCTTGGTTAAGGCTCAAAGAGTCTCATTGATTGTTACATATTTTAGGATAAATTGTTCCATATGGTTTGTCATGCCAAGAAAACTGCGCACTTGTGAAATATTTGATGGAGTACTGGCATTTTTAATTGCTTCCACTTTCTTCAGATCTGGAGAAATTCCATCTTTGCTGGAAATGTATCCAAATAACTCAAACCTGTTTGTTTTATGCGAGCGAATGTAGACTCTAGAGTTTTGTAATTTCCTTCCTGAGTGCGACAAAATATCAGAATGCCATCGCTAATATTCCTTGTGCCTTTTAGTCCTTCCAATGCTGTACAGAGTTTGTTTTGAAATATTTCCGCTGCAGATGATACTCCGAAAATGAGACATTAATATCTTCGTAGTCCAATATGATTTGAGAATGTTGTAATATTTCTTGATTTTTCGTCCAATTCTAGTTAATGGTAGCCATAATTTAGGTCAAGTTTCGAAAATATGATTGCGCAGTTGAGTTATGCTTTAAGGTCGTATGTACCTCATGCAAAGTACTGCTTCGTTGGGCAAACGTATATCAACGCAGATCTTGATTTCGCCGGGGTTTGGGAGTTTGGGCGCAACTAAAATTGGAGATTCCCATGGAGTTGGTACGTCTACCTTTTCGATAATGTATAATTCATCAAGTCTTGCCAACTCCTTTTTTTTTAGTTTTCTTCCGAATATGAAATGGAAAACGTCGATGGGGTCGAGTTAAAGGGTTTACAGTATTATCAGTGTAAAGGTGTATCTGTACGCCTTTTAGTTTTCCAATTCCTTTGAAGATATCTTGGTACTTTTTACATAGCTCTTCAGACTTGCTCTTGACTGTAGCACAGATTCTTGGACATATTTGAAGCTGTATGGTTGTTTCATAACTCACTACGTGTCCAAAATTTTCTTTGGTTACATAAAATAGAACTGTAGTGATTCTATGATTGGTTTTAATCTTGGACTGAAATTTTCCAACTATACGTAATTTCGTTTCTGATCCAATGACAAATGCATTTGTGTCTGTTATCTGCAAAATAAGCTTAGGTTTCCGCTTTGCAAATGTATGTTCGTCCATGACATCAATGCTTGATCCTGTGTCAATCAGTACCTCTATTTGTGTTCCATCTACTACTACCATTGAGTCATGTCTTGTTTTCAGACTATTTAGAGTACTAACGTTAACTCGAGTTCGCAGTCCAAAGATGTATCCTTTATCTGAGCTCTCAGAAGTACTATCCCTAACTACCTCTATCCTGACTACCTCTTTCTTGCTGGCTTTCTACTAGATTAACTTTGCTTTCTGCCTTGAGTCTTGATCGACAAAATGTTTTTTTTTTCTTGCAGAAATTGCATTGTCTCCCTTTCGTAGGGCACTGCCTATCTTTTGTGTGGATCTTCACCACCACAATTTCTGCATGTTTGGTTTCTGTATTGTTGTTCGTTGCTGCCTTTAGCTTTCTCCATTAACTGCGTCTTGTTCATGCGACGACTCAGTGTCCTTCGCTTTGTTATGGCATTGGCATTCTCTCTTTCGGATTTTTTTAAATATTTCTGCCTATCTTTTGTGTGGATCTTCACCACCACAATTTCTGCATGTTTGGTTTCTGTATTGTTGTTCGTTGCTGCCTTTAGCTTTCTCCATTAACTGCGTCTTGTTCATGCGACGACTCAGTGTCCTTCGCTTTGTTATGGCATTGGCATTCTCTCTTTCGGATTTTTTAAAATATTTCTGCCTATCTTTTGTGTGGATCTTCACCACCACAATTTCTGCATGTTTGGTTTCTGTATTGTTGTTCGTTGCTGCCTTTAGCTTTCTCCATGAAATGCATCTTGTTCATGCGACGACTCAGTGTCCTTCGCTTTGTTATGGCATTGGCATTCTCTCTTTCGGATTTTTATATTTCTGTTGCTTGTCTGTCAGAGAGTTCCATGGCACGGGCAAGTGTAAGAAGATCTGTTAAGTCCATCTCTTCACGAAGTGCCTGACGTCTAAGACGTGTTGACAAACATCCTTGAATTATATGTGACTTTATTTCTTTGCCGACATCATTGAAGTTGCACGTTGCTGAAAGCTACCTTAACTTAACTCAATCGATTGTCAATTTTATTGTTTTTCTTGGCGAAATTTGCAGATTTCAAATTCGTGGTTCTTCTTTGGTGCGAACTAGTTTGTCACCTTTTCTTCAGCGGCTGTATAATCATCTCCTGTTTCTTGTACGTTTTCAAAAATGTCCTGAACGTCCTCTCTTGCATAGTGTAAAAGTAACGCACGTCGAAGTTTTAAGTCTCTGATGTTCATTCCAATCAGAAGATTATCAAGTCATTTCACCCACTTTTTCCATCGAACATCAGGTGCGTTTTCATGGACTGAGAATGGTGGAAAATTGGCAGATAGACTTTTCACTACATGTGTACAACACGGTAGCAGGTCTGTAATAATTCTCTGAGTAGGACTCAACTGTCCTTAATCTTCCCTTGTTATCCTCAGCTTTTCAGTTATATCCTCGCCGTCATTGTAATGTTTGGGTTTTGTAATGAGAGGAAAAGACCTGCTACTACAAATACGTTTATTCCATAGCATACAAATTGTAACTGACTTGCTTGTCTGACCTACATTTAGCGCCTTATGTGTCAACCTTATCTCCAACATCTATCATACTGCTCCAGCAGTGGGAAAATCTATATTACCTTATAGAATTGTTTCTAGAATACTACACTGAGATCTCAGCATCAGTGGAAATTTAAGAGATTTGATCAAAAGTTATGTAATATGCAGTGTGTATGTACTACATTCAATGCTTCCAATAGAACGGTTCAGTAGATCGTGTATCGTGCACATATGCCTTTCTCAAAACAAACAAAATTAGAAATAAATAGTCCACCAAAGAATCACTACCATTTCGATCAGTCCATATAGTTTTTCGGTTTGGTTGATCTATTCATCAATCTTATATTGCAATATAAATACACTTTCCTAATATGACTTTTACTGGCTTTGTGTACCGTTGTTTTCTGGTGTCAAATATAGTCAAAAGTATATATTGACAACTTTTTATAACTTATATTGGAAAATTGAATTTTCTTTCAATAATCATTTGAATAATCAATTTATAAAATAATAACAAACATTTCCAACATGAATGTGTCATACTTTTATCAATACTTTATGACTGTTTAAAATTCGAACTTTGTCGCCCAATTTTCGGTCATTTAAATCTGCATAAATATGTCTTTCAGCTAAGTTAATTGATTCATCAATATCATAACAGTATAAATACACCTTTTTTAATCTGACCCAGTATGGCTTTCAGATTTTGCAGTATTTAGTAGGACCCACCTTAGTATGTGTTACTGACATGTATACATACAACACTTAACTGTATAGGTGTTAAAGTTGCTGCAAAAGGGTCTGGATGCTGCTTGCTGGGTCCATTCCCACCAAAGAAGTGAAGAGTACAAATAAAAGTGCCCTTTGTAACTTTTTCAACGTCAATGTTTTCCCTTTCTTTCCGCAAGCTCTAACCCATCAACGACACCTCTCAAGATCTTTGTTGGAATGAAAGTAACTCTCTTCTTGGGTTCAATTTATTGGGTAAGATCTGTGATTCCTTAGCAAGTTAAATATGTATTGACACCCAATGAAATTTAAATTTTGAAGAATTCTAATGGTTCTATGTAGTCCTCAACATCCTCTTCTGGCACTAACATACTAATGGTGGTGGTGGATGAGGCAGTTGCCCAGGGTACCAGAGGTCTCGAGGCAACATAACAGCTTTAAAGATTCTTTAAAAAAAGGACCAAAATTGTGTTTGTAAATTTGTTACTTCTGAATCCCACCCTTTCAGCAAATTACATACACATTCATAAAATTATTTACAAACTCATTTCTGCTGCTTCATGAACAAACTGTTGCTTTATCCATTTAATGTCAGACAACCACCAGTAGTTAAATTTATGGGAAGGGTATGGAGAGATTTTTTTTTTAAATGTCTGCAGATGTAATTAATTTCTTTAATATTGACATCTGATTTTTTGTCAGTTGTAAATTGGTTTGAATTGTGTGTGTGTGTAATGCTAGCTGTATTGTGTTCGGAATTGATTGACGACTTCAAACTTAAAACATTACAGAGATTTTTGCTGAAAGATTGTGTTTCACAAATGAATTTATTTGCAAGGCATTTTATAAATCAAAATAAAATTACTCATGGATGTGCTGTTAAAGGTTGCTTGGATTTTGCAAAAATTCTTCACATCATGGTACTATAACTTACTGTAAAAATATATTCATTTAAATTGCTGTATATACTTTGTAAACAAACAGCCCATAAAAGGATAGACTTTGTTAAAATTTATGGTTTGTGTCCATAATTGAAATTAATGGGCCTAATGTAGAAATGATTGACATGCATAAAATGGTGCTTGATTATTTTGTGTGAATGATAAAATTTGGATACCAAGAAATGGCATTAAATTGCAGGAAAATTATTGTCCACCAGGGCTCTGGGGCCCCACAAACCTCTTTCAGCAGGAAAAGTTTAGCTATATGTATTGCTGGAGTGCATGATATTTGATGGGCAATGGGTATTCTAGTGACTGTTGAACATTTTACTGCAAATAAGGTGCATGATTGTAAGCAATATTATCAGATGGTCACTGCAAAAATTTTAATGATGTGCATCTTCTGTGTAAATGCAGACATCCTTTGCTTAAGAAGAGACCTGTGAAATATATGATCACACACATTATCAAAGGTATACTATAGAAGGTAAACAACCAAAACATCAATACATTTTCATTGCTGATTATTTTATTGGCAGAATTATAGTGATACTGAGTTACAAATATCATAAAATCTATGTTTATAAAGAAAATAAACATATATATGAACAGCACATTACTCCATTCCTGTATTCAATAATCCTCTCTGTAGGAGAAACCTTTCTTCTTTCAGTCACTAACCTATGACTCCAAAATCTATAAGCCTCTTTGTTACCATAATTCAAGTTGTCCATAAAGTCTGGAGATGATATGGCTATAGAATTGAAGTTATTGTGCAGAAAAGGAAAAGTTAACATACACATAGGATTACAGTATACGTTCTTCTTGATGAACAAAACAGGAACCATACAAACTGATATCTGTCTATAAGGTTATGTCATTACACCCAACATCTTGTCCACTGTGGACAGGTGACCTTACAAATGAGATTAAATACATTGATAAAATGAAAAGTTCACTGAATGCTGTCCATAATTATCAGATTTCCTTTATATGTAGGTGTAGCTCTCAGGACAGATTAACTCTAATTGTATAAAAGACAATATTTATATGCTCATTTCTATAAGCTTATAATACAGTGATGAATGTCACTAAATTTAGTTATTTGTTTGGTCTATACTACAGTTTGTTTTTGAACAAACAGTTTTTCAGAACCAGCCATTTTCTGAGTGTCTGATTCACTAAGCAATTTAGGCCTTGGGTACACCTCTGGACCACTACCAAGACTTAGTGTTTGTCCATGATGTCTTCCGCTTTTGTACTGAGAAGGACCAAAGTGGGGTTTTGAACTTTCTGTCAAAGGGTCCTGTTCCTGAGCTTCAGCACTTGTATGAGTATATGGGTAGCTTGAGCTTGAACTAGAAAGTGTAGATTCTGACATGGTATATATTGTCCGATCCACTCGCTCTGGTGGTGACATGGAACAGCAGCCTAAACTTGGCCAATGAAATTGACCAAAGCTTCCTTGGGGACCAATTAAATTGAGCAAGGATTGAAAAAACAGTGTGGAAAATGTCCAGCTAATTGAAATAATGAGCATGAGAAAAATACCAAACTTCTGGTACACAAGAGTCACCGAGGGCATCATAAGTGCTCCTGGAAGGAATGTTGTAAGTGCTGCCATGAATATAACATTACCCACATGAATAATAGAACACTGAACACGCTTTCCTCGGTCCTTGTCTGGGGAGAGTTGGTATGCAACTCCATAGTGAAGAGTATGATCCACTGACATGCCAATAGCTACTGTAATAATGACTGACTCTAAAATGTTCAGCTCCCATCCAAGCAAAACTAGAGCTGCTGTAGTAACAAGCATTATTGCAGCAATAGTAATTATTGCATATAAAGTGATCAAAATATTCAGTGAAGTTACAAATGTCACAATAGCTGAAACAGCCAGAGAAATTCCAAATGCTAGTGGCACTGCCTCAACTAGACTTTTCTGGATCATGAAATATTTTAAATCGCTGATGAACCACCCATTTCTAACTTCTGGTGGAGCATGAACAAGCTGCTCTGTAACCCACTGATTAATGGTATCATAAAAATCCTTTATTTCATAGTAATTGTATGAAAAGGGAGTTGAGCTGGTAAACTCAACTATCAAGGCACTGATATGGTCATTTGTAAATCTCGGCCCTGGCGACTGATAACCATAATTTAAATATGGTGTTTTTATCAACCTAGGAATGTATTCTCCCATACAATGCACATTAACATCTTTACTGAAAGGGAAAAAACTCTCATTGCAACAAGATGCATAACCCTTTCTTCCCAGAATACATGGTTGCTCCAAGAAGGATTTAAAATGTTCTGTAAAACAATTAGTATATTCTACTGAGCTAATTCTTTGGTAAAACTTTGAACTCCGCAAGTTTTGACAAAATTTTAAAAACCATATTTGCGCATTTGATGTAGCATACTGAAAACTAGGATCAAATTCAAGCTTACCTTTTTCATGGGGGTCAAGACCATTGCCATTATCTGTCTCCTGAATTCCCCAGATGATTCGAATTGGCAAGAGTGGAGTATTTTCCTCTAGAGCTCGTTCAAACCCAAAATAGTAGCCAACTTCTTGGTCATACATCTCTAAAAGATGGTCTTTACGAAACACTTGAAATTTGAATGATGTTGGGAGACGAAGTTTTGGATAATGAAACACAACTACACCTCCAAATACGCCCAGCCCGCCTAACAAAATAATCCACACATATCGCAGGCGAATAACAAATGTTGGAAGAATCTTTTCAAAGAAAAACCGGTAATATTCTTTGTATTTGCTGTATATTTTTGGAGAATTTACAAAGCAGAAATTGCACCACTTTTCTTGCACAACAACTGAAGCAGGAATCCAAGTGATCATAAGGATAAAATTACAGATGATAGTTGTTCCTGCATATATACTAAAACATTTTATTGATGTAATTGGACTCACAAGATTTGAAAATATTGCACCAGCTGTTGTAAGACTTGTCACCAGCATCGATAAAGTGGCATGCTTTAATGTATCAGATACCAGCTTTTCAAGTGTTCCATTATTTCGCTTTTTCTTGGCAAGATGCCAATACTTGGAATAGACAAAAACATCATCTGCTCCAATGGCAATCATCATAAGTATTGTAACCAAGTTTAAATATGGAAAAAATTTGATTTCAAATACAAAAACATAAAGAAAATAAGCCATTTCCAATGACCAAAACATGGCTAAAAATGTTGTAAATGTTAGAAAAATAGAACCAGTAAACATCCAAACTGCTAAAAATATAATACTACCACCTACAGCTAACCATGTGCTATCTTTTTGTAAATAATGCTGAAATAGACTATACTTTACACCAAAGTCTGCTGCAATAATTTCTACATTACTGAATTGTTTTTGTCCCTTCTCAAAACTGAGGTAAAGATCTATGGCATCAAGTGTTTTTTCTTGGGATCCTACATGGAATAACACTGGTAAAAATGTCATGGCAAATTCAAGAGATGATTTTGATGTGATGAAATTTGAATCAGCAATAAAGTGGAATATGTTATACACTGCATTATATTGTGTACATATGGGTGGAATGGAGGAACAGTCAGAATATGACTCTCCAAATGGTGAATGTCTTGCATCACAGTCATCTGCTAAGGAATAATTCTGATAAAACACACTGCAAAATTTCAAAATATCATCAACAATTTTGACATCATGGTCTGTAATGTCTTGGCATCTGGATTTATTGGTTAGAAGAGCAATGTAGTTCCCAATTGACAAACTTCTGCAGCACTGCTCTGTGTCATCTGCTCGCAAGCAATACTTTTGGAAAAGTGAGTGAGAATGAAGTTGACTATCCTCTATGGCACACATCTGGTGTATCGAAGTTGCTGTCAGTAGATTATCAGAAAGGCTATGAAACACGATTTTGGAATACTGTCCATCTGAAAGGAGAAAAAAGAGTGAAATGTTGTGTACATGTATGAGCAGTAACTAAAAATGCATGGAAAGGAAGGCAGTGTGATGGGACAAACTAATTAGCATGCCTTTGTAACAAACAGTTAGATTACAATCATATCATGTAATGCAATCAGTTTGAGCATGCAAAATGAACTGTTTCATTCTGTTCTGTCAGTTCGGAATGTGTCTATATGTGATCCTTCCTGTAGTGTTCATGCCTCCTCAATCAAGTTATATCATGCATGCATTTGGATTGATTGATTGATTGATTGATTGATTGAATTTTAACGGCGCACCAGCACTTTTAGGCTATTTAGCGCCATACAGTAGGTCATATTTGTTAAAAGGTTCAATATCGACCAGCGATATAGTAAAAAATCCATAGTAGATAAATATAAAATGGTAAATGCTGGTAACAGTTAAAGATATTGGTTCACGATCAACGGGAGATGTAAATGATGTATCTTGATGAAAAGATGTAAATAATAGTTGGTATTGGTATTAGTTAAAAATTAGTTTGGGTAAGGTCATAAAAAGTTACAGTTTAAAATAAAGATTTACTTCCTTTAGGAACTCCAAAACACTAGTGATTTGAATAGTATCAAAAAGTTCCTGCATGTCGTGTACATTATAGTATTTATCACGCGTAGGTTGCAGGTCGGAACACGTGGTCATAAAGTGTTTAACAGTAAATGGTACATTGCAAGGAACGCACTCTGGTGGATCTTCATGCATTTGGATGAGCTTAGTCATGGTTGCCATGAGATATACACAAGTCAAGCCAGACTTAAATTTTAGGGAGAAGTCACCTCCTTGAGGTCAGAACAGAGAGAAGTTGGAGCTAAACAGGGAGAAGTGAGATCAAAGAATATATACATGGGTCATGCTACCAGGCAAAAACTTCGCCTTCTATTATGAAAGCTAAAATGACTTTGCCCTCTGATTTTTCTGATATAATATGACTGTAGATTACGACTTTGAGATGTCCCCTAACTGTGGCCAGCAAGTTCTGGCACTGCTGTAACCAAATGCCAAATGTTTTTACATGGTGTTGATACCAATCGGCTTATGGCGACAAAGAAATTCTTGCACATTCACATGCAAGTTTTAATAGCTAACTGACCATTAACCCTTTTCTAGAGCAAGATATCACTGCTTAATTTCATGATGTTGGGCCTACAGTGCTATGATGAATATATACCAAATTCTGTTTTGAAAATTAAACATCAATATACAAATAGTAATTTGCTTTTAAAAAAATGATCGGTGAAGAGCGTTTTCTAAAAATATATTGTGTTTTTAACGGCTGTATTGCATATTTTCTGTATAAAATCAGTTTGAACCCGTAAATGAAATTTTAATGGTGGACATCGTTGCATATATGATATACCACTTCATTAAACTGAAAATACAAAAAAAAATATATAGTAATGAAGCAAATATTTAACCAATGCATGACATTATTACCAGTAGGTATACAAACCATTATTATGCAGAACTTTTAATGGATTTTTGTAATGAAGCAAGAAAGTGTGTAGTTCGAGGAAAGCCTTTAATCTAAAAATAGATGCACTCGCACTCTGCAAGACCAATTCTTGGATTTTCAGTTGGGGTAAAAAAAAAAGGGTCCAGTTTAGTTTTATATCAACTTTATTTCTTCGGTGTGTTGTCAATGAATACTTAGAGTAATGTTTTTTCGGAAACGATGAAATCAGGACAAACAGTATGATTTGAAGACACTTGTGCATTTATTCCTATGTACATGTGGCTTAGCTTATAAGTCCAGTGGACCATGACTTCACTAACAGGAGAAGGGGTGAAGGCGGTTCTCTGGCGCCTTAAAACCAGTTGCTTCGGGTTGATGAGGCTTGTAAACCTTGGATTGTTGCTCATCTAGGAGAAGGAAAACTCTGATTCCAAACCTCCACTGCCATGCGGCTATACCTACTCATGAGAAAGGCTAAGGGAGTAAACCCCTACAGAAAATCTGGAGACGGAGTCCCTAAAGCGGTCTGACATCTGATATTGACATCAATGCCATTCCGGCAACTCCTGCGATGCTGTTGGTGCCAAGTTGTATTGGCATTAACCGTTCCCTTGGGAACATCAGCTGCATGGAGAGGGGGGATCTGCTGCATGAGCAACAGCTGATTCTTATTACTACCCTGCCCAGGCTTTGTAGCTCAAATGGAGAGGACACTCCAGCGTCGCCTTAAGGTGTCGGCACAACATGGGAAGCAGCTGTTTACCGGTTATAAGCAATAGCTCGATTGACTTAGAGCTTAGTGCCAGGAGTTGCTTCCGACGGTGGGAGAGACTGCCATGTCTTATTGGATAGCTACCGCCTGTCTCAAGCTGGGCAGCCCCCAGACAGTAAAGTGCTATCCCGCCATGGCCTACCTGTTTCACTGGGTGTGTGCAGCTTAGGGAACATTCTCAACAAGTAGGCCAAAATCACTGCACCAGGCAAGACTCAAAAAAGAGAAAAGAAGACTCCAGTTCTTTGTTTTGCAAACTGGAACATCAGGACCATGTGTACTGGACTTACTGATGACCTGCAGCAGATTGAAGATGCAAGGAAGACTGCCGTAATTGACAGAGAACTTTCCTAACTGAATGTCGACATTGCCGGCCTTCAGGAGACCAGACTAGCTGACAGTGGCACCCTCAGGGAAACCAACTACACCTTCTTTTGGCATGGAAAGTCCTCCAATGAACCTAGACAGTGTGGTTTAGGCTTCGCTGTGCTCATCGCCTTCATTGAGCCTCCATCATCAGGCACTGAGAGGATCCTAATCCTTAAGCTGTCAACATTCTCAGGCCCAGTCAACATCTTGAGCGTGTACACTCCAACCCTCTTCTCCACCCCAGAGGAGAAAGACCAGTTCTATGAGGCTTTGGATAAAGTAATATCTACATACATACTAGGAGACTTCAATGCAAGAGTGGGAGCTGACCACGAGGCCTGGCCCAGCTGTCTCGGCAATCATGGAAGGGAAAAGATCAATGAGAACGGTCAGCGACTGCTGGAGATGTGCTGTTCACACAGCTTAGGCGTGACCAACACCTACTTCAAATGCAAGGAAATTCACCAGGTGTCATGGAGACATCCATGTTCACGCCACTGGCACCAATTAGACCTCATCATCACAAGGCGTGTGGAACTGGACAGCGTCCTCCTCACTCGCAGCTACCACAGTGCCGACTGTGACTGGTGGCCAGCAAGGTGCAAATAACACCCAAGAGGCATCACCATGCTAAGAAAAAGGGTCGCTCACACATAAATACATGCTGTGCAAACAAACCAGAGAAGACGAAGCAGTTCATCAGCAAGCCGCAGGAAACTCTCACCTAAAAGACATCTGATCATACCATCGACTCCATGTGGTCCCACCTCCGAGACACTGTGTACAACTCAGCCATTAGTGCGTATGGGAAGATGGAGCAGAAAAATGCTGACTGGAATGAGGCCAGCTGGGAGGCTATGGAGCCAGTGACAGAGGTGAAGATGAAAGCCCTTCTGGCTTACAAGACTGCACCTAGCCCTACTACACTACAAGCCTTTAGGATTGCCAGAAAAAATGCCCAGCGGACTGCCCGCGACTGCGCCAACACCTATTGGCTGAATCTCTGCACTAGTATACAAACAGCTGCTGACACTGGAGGGAGATGCAAGAGGCATGTACAAGGGCATCAAGAAGGCGACAGGTCCCCCATCTCTCAAGACCACCCCCTCAAGTCCAAGACAGGAGTAATCATAATAGACCAGGAGAAACAGCTGCAATGCTGGGTCGCGCACTATCACAAACTGTATGCAACCCAAACCGTCGTCACCAATACTGCCCTGAACACCATCCCAGACCTGCCAATCATGGATGAACTAGACACTCCACCCTCCATGGAAGAGCTAAGTAAAGCTATCGACTGTCTCACTTGTGGGAAGGCCCCTGGGAGCGACAGCATTCCATCTGAAATCCTCAAGAACAGGACACCGGCACTACTTCAGCTCTTGCACGAACTCCTCTGCCTCTGTTGGGAACAAGGACACATCCCTCAACACATGCGGGATGCTAACATCATCACTTTGTACAAAAACAATGGAAACTGCAACGATTGTAACAACTACCGGGCCATCTCCCTCCTCAGTATCGTCAGAAAAGCTTTTGCACATGTCACACTGGTACGCTTGCAGATCCTAGCCTCCCATATCTACCCATAATCCCAGTGTGGTTTCCGAGCTGGTCGGTCAACTGTAGATATGATCTTTTCCCTACATCAACTGCAGGAGAATTGTCATGAGCAGCAAATGCCCCTCTACATTGCCTTCATAGACTTGACAAAGGCGTTTGACCTGGTCAGCTCGAGCGGACTCTTCAAACTCCTGAAGGTTGCTCACTGTCCTCGATTGCTCACTGTCATCACATCGTTTCACCAGAACACTCAATGCACAGTGTGCTTCGATGGCGCAACATCAGAGGCCTTCCCAGTAAGCAGTGAAGTCAAGCAGGGCTGTGTCCTTGCACCAACCCTTTTTGCCATCTTCTTCTCCGTGCTCCTCCAATATGCCTTCAAGGACTGTAGCAAGGGCGTATACATTCACACCAGGGCAAATGGCAAACTGTTCAACATCAAACGTCTCCATGCAAAGACCAAAGTCACAGAGGTTCTCATCCGTGAATTGCTCTTCGCTGACCATGCAGCTTTGACATCACATATGGAAGAAGGACTTCAGCAGCTGGTATGTTGCCTCTCCCACGCCTGTAAAGAGTTTGGACTGACCATCAGTTTGAAGAAGACGAATGTCATGGCACAGGATGTAGACTCCCCTTTAACCATCACCATTGATGGGTACAACCTTAAAGTTGTTGAGAACTTTACATACCTTGGGTCCACCATCTCCAGCTCGCTCTCCATTGATGCTGAGGTGAATGGCAGGATTGCTAAGGCAGCAGCAGTTATGGCAAGACTGAACCAGAGGGTCTGGAACAATCTCAACCTCACTGAGAAGACCAAACTACGTGTCTACCAGGCATGTGTGCTCAGCACACTCCTTTACAGTAGTGAGAAATGGACCACCTACATGAGCCATGAATGGAAACTTAATAGCTTCAATCTGAGATGCCTGCGGCGCATTCTGCGCATCCAGTGGCAAGACAAAGTACCCAAAACGGAGGTTCTGAAACAAGCCAGCATGTTCACCATACTCAGCAAGAGGCATCTTCGATGGCTCGGCCACGTCAGGAGAATGGATACAGGCCACATTCCCAAGGGCCTGTTATACAGTGAGCTAGCAGAAGGCACACGACCTACTGGACGGCCACATCTGCGTTACAAAGACGTCAGCAAGAAGGACATGAAAAAGGTCAACATCAGCGTCAACAACTGGGAGAGCTGTGCTAACAACCACTACAAGTGGCGACTTGCTGTGAGACAAGGCATTCAGAAACCTGAAAGGATAAAAGCAAACCTCGCTACAAAGAGAGCCAAGAGGAAGGCGAATCAACATCAGCCTCAACAAGAATCCATCTTCACCTGCAGCAAGTGCTACAAAGATTGTCACGCAAGGGTCGGACTCTTCAGCCACTCGCGATGGTGCTGATAAAGCACCAAAACAGGTAGTTACACCATCATCTCTCGAAGACAGACGGATGCCAACAACAACACATGTATAAGGGGCTGTTTCAAAGAATGCTAGAAATCTTTTTGACTGCAATTGTACACAAAACTTAAGAAAATAAAATGAAATGGTAGTTTATTATGCATTTTTACCAACTTGCAGTTACAAGGCTCTAATCTTGTTACTTCTATCAGTGAAAATTAATTACAATGTATAGCTGTATAGCTTCAGATGTGTAAAAAAATTATATTCATACCTATTCTATTCATACTTAGTATATGTGTTTGGATTGAAGTAAATGCAGTGTGTTTTGGCCATATGACTTTAAAGCATATTAGAAGCTATACATTGTAATTAATTTTAACTGATAGCAGTAACAAGATTAGTCTTGTAACTGCAAATTGATAAAAATGCTTAATAAACTACCACTTAATTATTTTATTTACTACAAGTTTTGTGTAAAATTGCAGTAAAGAAGATTCCTAGCATTCTTTGAAACAACCCTTAATATATGTACATAGGAGTAAATGCACAAATGAATTCAAACAAAAATCTTCGCCCTGATTTTTTGTTTCTGACAAGACATTACTTAAATATTCAGAGACAACATACTGATGCAGTCAAGTTGATATATAACTAAACTGGACTCTTCCCCTACCCAAACGAAACATCCAAGAACACAAGAGTGCATCTTATTTTAGAAAAAGGGAATTTCTTAATATAACTATTCACTTTCTTGCTTCATTAGAAAAATTAATTGAAAGGACTGCATATTTATGGTTGCATTATTTGCTTACCTACTAGAAATAATGATATGTATTGTTTAAATAGTATTTGCTTCACTAATATATATATATATATATATATATATATATATATATATATATATATATATATATATATATATATATATTTTATATTTTCACAAAAATTAATTACCCTACCATAAGTCAGAAAACAACTCTGACCTTGCAGAATTGTTTCAAATTCCACAACAGATTGTCACAAATGTTGTGACTTACATTATTAAATATTTAGACTAAATCTCCTATTTAAACTTTGTTTTCATTATACTATATATTTTTCTTAACCTATTTGCCCAATAATTTACAAATACTGAAATGGTATATCATATCCTTAGTGATGTCCACCATTACAAGTTCATTTACGATTTCAAACTAATTTTATACACAAAATACTACCATTAAAATCTTTATTTTTTAAAAAAAGAAATAAATTAGAAAACACTCTTCACTGATAATATATTTTAAAAACAATATTTGCATATTGATGTTTAAATTTTGAAACAGAATTTGGTATATTTTCATCAGAACACAGTATGGCCAACTTCATTAAATCAAGCAGATCTTTTACTCCAGAAAGGATTAATGGTCAGTTAGCTATTAATACTTCCACATGAATGTGCAAGAATTTCTTTGCTGCCATAAGCTGATTGGTATCAACACCACGTAAATACATTTGGTTCTGGGTAACAACAATGCCAGAACTTCCTGGAAATAGCGAGGGAGCACCTCAAAACTCATACTCTTACGGTCATTTATGTCTGAAAAATCAGTGGGTGAAGTCGTTTTTGCTTTCCTAACAGAAGGTGATGTTACATTTCTCAGGCAACATTTCACCAACTTAGCCTGGTAGCGTGACCCCTGGGTATATCGCTAAATGGCACTGAACTAGCATTATGAAAGTTGATGTTTTTGAGTTCAATACCATTTTTCAGCACAAGATAGGCTATACATGGTGGCTAGTATAAATGGTGGAGGAAGAACCTGGGAAAAAGCCCAGAAAGAACCAAATCCATAAAAAGCTACTGGCAAGCTTTTTCACATACCCACATTGGCTAAATATGAGACTCAAACCCATGCAGACTGAGGTGAGATGGCAGTGATCTGTAATAGTAAGCACTTTAGACTACTCAGCCACTGACAGGGTGACCATTATAAAAGTCTGTTTCTCTGAATGGAAATGGTTCCAACAGTTGTGCATAGATGACATCCACACAAAGACTTTTGTAGTCTCCAGGAGCCACTGAAAAACATCAATTATCAGGCAGAAAAAAAACATCAGACAAAAGTGATCTTAAGAATGAAATGATAACCCTTTTCTTCCATTTTTGTTATCTTTACATCTTTTTAAACTAAACTTTTATTGGCACTATACAGTCAGTATTGTGCTGACATGCCATGAAACCAAAAACACACACACATACATACATACATACATACATACATACATACATACATACATACATACATACATACATACATACATACATACACACACACATACATACATACATACATACATACATACATACATACATACATACATACATACATACATACATACATACATACATACATACATACATACATGCATAGAGAGTAAAAAAAATAATAAAGAATAACATTCTTTACAATGAAACACTATAATGAATGGATTAAAAAAGCCTTAGTCTTTGTTTTTAAAAAATTCACTTATTAAAATATGCTCCACATGCTATTATCATTGGTTGCCTCTAGTAGCCATATATTTAGTTTCATGATTCTAAGTAAACAGTACATCAGATGGGAAAAACCCATTTAGTATGTAGTCATGAGCTAAATGCAAAAATGTATTAATCCAGTGAAGAAATGTAGGTCACAGTGCCCTTTTCTTGTATGTGTGTATTACTAAAAGATATGCATAAAATCATCAAGTTTGATTATTCTGTGAACAGTGTGAGAAATACACTTAAAAATATGAAAAGTACCCCAATCAGTGAAGCATGAAATATGGGTTACAGTGATCCATTTCGGTTTGTATGTGGGTGTGATTTGGATTTTTAACATAGCTTTAACAAAAATTCAGTCATATCACTATGATGTCTGTGGTATGGCAGTTTAAAGTGATGTCTAGCACTAGGACATCATGCTGTAGACATGTTGCATGATGTCCTACTCAGTCACATTATCTTAACACCAGGCTTACCTGTCCTAACACTAACCTCTTAATGCTGAGCACCTAGAGAAGCAGCTTTTAGTACCATTTTTATAAGGTTTTTGTATGACTCAGACGGGGTTTGAACCCACACCCTCCTGCATATGAGGTGGAGGCTCAAACTACTAAGCCACCACCAGAGCAGTTAGATCCATTTTTGGAATGAGATTGTACTAATCAATAATATGCACCCACTCATCAACTTTCAAGACTTACATATAACAGCATTATTTATACAATGTGCAAAACCTCTAAGCTAAATGCAAATAGCTTTCACCATAATTGCATAACTAAGTGTACATGTACAAACTAAGACTCCTCAGCCCCACCCCTATGTGGCAGGTGATATAAAACCAGCTACAAAATGTTTCCTTGGACTTGGGAAGAAAGAATGGTTGAGATTTAGTAATGCCAATATATATGTGTATGCTTTTTATCTGTCATATTACTTGGGGAAGTACCTTTCCTCTACCTTGTGGAAGCGAGTTCAAAGGTGACACCATTATTTAGCTGTGTATCAATACTATGTTTATCCATTAGCTTCTCATGGGTCGGTGGTTCTTCCCTAGTTTTCCATGGTTCTTCCTCCACCATTAATACTGGCCGCCATGTATAGCCTATCTTGTGCTGAAAAATGTTGTTAACCCCTACAACAACAGCCAGCCATCCATATATAATGACCTGCCCAGCTAGTAAATGCCATAACCAAGATCTACTCTAGCATTATGCACTAGCAGATCAAGACCTATGCTGTTTACTGTATTTGAGATTCCAGCAGACTGTTAGTAAGTTCATAATCTGGTTTTGGCACAATGCTGTGTGCAGTAGGGTATACAATATACATCACTTAGAAAAGTAAAGGGAAAATGTGACCTGTCACTAATTGTCCTTAAAATAATAGGTCCGGTTTGGTTTTGTGAAGCTTAACACAATTTTTCAGCACATGATATGCTTTACACGGTGCCCAATGTATTTTGTGGAGAAGAAACTGTGAAGACCCACTGACCCATGAAAAACTATTGGATTCCCAATCCTGATTGTGCAAAGATTTGAACTCACAAGTACAAAGGTGAGATTTGTTATTTGTAAATGCAAGCCCTTTAAACCACTGTTATCTGGGGTTTAACATAAAACTGACCCTAAATGAATATCTAACACCAAGTCCAAGTGGGACTGAGACTGATAAACAGGCTAGCATGCACCAAGTAGTCAAATGCTGGAGAAGTTAGCCAAAAATTTACATTAGCAGGAAGCTTTCAGCACCATTCATTCATTCTATAATACATTTTGTCAAATTTGGTCAAATCCTGTTAAGTGGTTTTTAAGAATTTATTTAAATTTTTTCTATTTATGATGGTCATATTTGACAGCAGGTTGGTACATTTGTAAATGTTCTAAATTACACTATAAAGCCTGGATGCTTTATTTTAAATTTGTTCTAATTCTCTTTTGTGGTTTCTAAGCAGTCATTTAAATGCTTTTTTATCTTTATTAATGGTGGGCATATCTGATAGTGGACTGGCATCAGGTGAATAAACCTGAAAGACTTTCATGTCAGAATACTTTCTGTCAAATCTGGTTAAATTATGTTGTGCAGTTTTTGAGCATGAATTTTTTCCTTTTTTTTCTTCTAGTTTTAGGAATGCTAGCCATATCTGATGATGGATCAATATCATTTTGACCTTCATGCCAGGTTGCTTTCTTTTAAATATGGTGAAATTCTGTAAATAAAAAAAACATTTTAAGAACAAGTCATATTAAGATTTTACATTGTTTAGAACTGATGACCGTAACTGATCGCAAACTGGCATCATTTCAAGAAGTTTGAAATACACCTTCATGACAGGATGTTATTTTTCAAATTGTGTCAAATTCTGTTAAGTTTCTGAAAAGGAGTCATTTAATGGTGATTCCATAATCAGGAGAAGGCCCCATGTGCCATGTGGCTGAGTGGTCTATGCTGTTCACTTTTACAGATCACTCACATCTCCCCACTGTCCATGCAAGTTTGACTCTCATGTGGACATGTCAGATAGTTTGTCAGTAGCTTCCATTCTCATTAGTTGGTACTTCCAGCATTCTCCCTCCACTAAATATAAAGGCTGCCATACTGAAAAATGGTGTTGAACCAAACACCAACGAAAACACTTTTTAGGAGTAATGACCATATTTGATGACACTTTGGTTGGTATCTTTTGAATAAATCTAAAATATCTTCATGCTGAGATGCTATAAATTAAATCTGGTTTCTATTCAGTAGTGTTTAAGAAGTTGTAAACAGCAATTGTCAATGGGTAATGCATGTTGGGCAACAGATGAAAAACCAAATTTAATCCCACTTTAACTAAGTGAGCTAAAAATTAATAAAATGTACAAAGGTTTAAGACTCCTCTCATTAAATAAACATGGAAATGTATATGCTGCTGGTTGAATTGTCTTATAGTACAATGAAATCAGTGAAATCATATTGCTTTTCTGCAACATAAAAAGCTTGTGCCACACAGATTTACAAGTCATAGTTGTTAATGATTTCCCAAAATCTTGCTGAATTTTAAGATTTTCTCCCAAAGGACCATCTTGTGATTATTAAAGTTGCATAACTATTTTTCTTTCTCACAATTTAATAACAAAAAGATGCCACAACCATGTCATTTAATGTCCTATCTCTCTGACATGGACATATTTGAGTGATTCAGGTGTAAAAGACTGCATGCTAGATTTGTACCTTTTGTGGACTAGCATCATTCATTAAAATTTGGGCCTAAAAGTTCAAAACGAATAACAATTTGACATGACACTTAATTGAAATCTTCTCTTCACCTTTCTTTTCTTCATATGCATTAATTGGAAGTTGATACTGTAATATGATACCTTTCTGACAAGTATACAGACAAAATGACATCCCATGTGAAAGCTTAAGTACATCTTCCAGCTCAATCTTTAGCTGAAGTTTTCTACAAACATCTGAGTTCGCCATAAAAAATTATAACTACATGTACTGTCAATAATCAGATATTTCTGGATCCAGTCTTTTTCATTAAAGGAAGACAGATAAGACAAAGAAATAATGCCTTAACCATAATATTAAGTGGAAATAATAATAAATGTCCAGTATTAGTCAGAGTTGAGGCTAAAAAGTATATCTGAACTATTTCTAATACAAACTGCTCAAGAAAACTGTTCAATATTAATCATTTATGTTTAAATTAGCAACCTAGGTTTGCATGGACTGCTTATTTTGCTGATATCTGTCTAAAAGCAAAACACAAGAGAGGTAGGCCAATAAATCTGGGTGAATAGAATGTTTTCTGTATTTTCAATGCTTTTGATTGCATGTGTAATGAAAACAATTGTTTCAAGGTTTCTATAGGGTTTTCAATCATCATCCATATTTGATAGAACATCAACATATTTATCTAATAGTGAAAACCCATTATATCAAATTGATTTGTCAAATTTGGTCAAAATTTATTCAGCAGGTTTTGAGAAGTTGCTTCAAGGATTATATATTTTTACTAATGGCAGTCATATGTGATAACTGATAATTTTGTTCAGCTTTGTTCCGGTTCTGAAGAAAAAAAAACTTTTACAGATTTTTCAATTTTAAGTAATGGTGAACACATTTTTTGGTAGATAAGCACCATTGGAACAGTTATGAAGATGTTTAATCATTTTTTATTTTGAGTAATGTAGCCATTGTGGATGATGGATTGGCATCTACTGAATAAATTTGAAAGCCCCAATGCCAGAATGCTTTTAGTAAAATTATCTGCAAACTTGTCGAGCCCTTTTTAAGAATTATTTAATAAATGGATGATACAATTGATGATGGACCATACCTTATATCCAGGTGAGCTAAAAGCTGCAACAGTTCATAAGATAAATCCTTTTGGGGGGATTCTGAATCACTGGTTCAATAAATGCAGTCCAACCTCCTATTTTTCCAATCAAACAGTAAACATTACAATTCAATAATAAGAGAAATGCAGTTATTTCAATCTTGAATTACCTTAGAAACAAAGAGCCCCCCCCCAATGAGATTGTTCCTATGCTAAGATTTTCAAAATGGCTACCATGGTGGCCATATTGAATGTCCAATCAGCATCACTGTCATTTAGGACCAACAAGACACTATAAAAATATAAAACTTCTTTTGAAAACCCCACATGACTTTCCAGCTAAAAGGTGAAGAGATAATGATGGCAGCCATAGTTGCCATTACTGAAGGTCAGATTATGTACAATTTTTTTTTAAGATCCAAACAGTCATCACATAAAGTCTTCTGGTTAAAACCTCAATTCAATATGACTTTTCATTAGAAGGATTAGCAATAGCAAGATTTTCATATAGCTCCTAAGATTGCCATAATGAAGGTCAGATTGGCACCAGTTTATCCGAAGCCCAATTTGACATTCTAAGAGGTCTTTTAGTCCATTCTGACCAGACCATCTGATCTGAAGCACCAATAAAAAAGATTTTAAAGTCAGCCACTGTGGTGGTTATATTGAAAGTATGATACCATTTTCATTTAGGACTTAACTAGACAATGGATAATTATGTAAAATTTTGGAATAATCTTCCAAGTAGTTTAAGAGAAGTAGAAATAAAATCTTGTACTAACAAATGAACAGACAATGGACATTAGGCCATTGCATAAGCTCTAAAGGACTTGAAAGTTAAAATTCCTGGAGCTGCCAGTTCTTCAATATGTATATTATGTATAAATATCCAATGATCAGATATGGACATGGTGGACATGGTTGACAACAAATCCATTGCAATTTTTGATAAATATGGTAAATATTAACTAGGGATATCTTTGTTAATAAGCCAACTTGTTACTTCTGACATATTCTTTAATCTGTCCCTTTGGTCTTACCATGGATGAAAATGAGAGATCCATCCAAAGATTGTTGATGCCTCTGAGCCACATACTGCACCACTACAATAGGCTCCAGAGAGAAACAAAAATGTGGTGTTGCAGTGCTCTATTCCCCTAACGGGAGGGCACAACCCACTGCTGTAGTACTCCACCTCCTTTAGAGGAGGTTGCAAACTCACTGCTGCATTGCTATACCTCCCTAAGAAAAGGTTGCAACCCACTGTTGCTGTACTCAACCTATATAATGAAAGGGTGCAACCCACTGGAACCAGAGACAGCCAGTGTAGACAAGGCATGAATCGTACTTCTTTGTCTTGCAGATAGTAGAGTAAGTAACAACAAAGTAGAGGTTTTGAAAGGAATCTTCACTCAATGGCTCTTTTGAGGCTTGGTTAATGTTCACAAAACACAAAATACCATCTGGGCACAAGAGAGCGGGAGACAGGACTCTGGTACTCAAATACTTGATAATATCAGCAAAGTGATGGCAGCTTGATAGGCCTTGATAGTGGATATTGAACATGTTCTGGTCTTAAAAAAGAACCAAGGAAATCAGCAACAGAAGTTACAGACAGACAGATATAATTGTTCCTTCTGCACCAATCATGTAAGATTCTCTACCTGGTGTCATAGACTTTGAATGTAGAAGCTCTGCTGGCCTGAATGGTGCAGCTGTCAATGAGTCCCAAATACTTGTTCTGGCAGATCGGCCACTTGTGGTGGCCACTTGTGATGAGCCAGGCATGAAGGTTGAGAATGTGTGGGCAGTTGTGGAGGATTGTTCCCTAGTATTTCAACAGAGATCCCTAGTGTGAGGTTGAGACCTAGGTCAATTAATCAACAAGTCTAGGAGATCACTGAACCATGATTGTTGGGGCTACATTGGGACCATGAGGATGATATGAGCAGAGAAGTTCAGATTTTGTTTTCATAATGTGTGGTAGCAGTTGGAAAGGTGGAAGGTAAAAGCAAATATGCAATTCCACTGGAGGATGAATGCATCTCTAACCTGGGACAGGAGACATATAAATGGGATGTTTGCTGTTCAGCCTAGTCACAAACTGGTCCTCATGGGGATTTTCATTTCTAGGGTGTTGAAGTGGAGAGACAATGCAGCCTGAATATATGAACCTTGGAGAATTATGCCCTCTGGCATGAATTAAACATCCTAACTACAATAGGACATATCAGTGAACAGACTGGAGTGGGTATAAGGTGCATGAATGCAAACCCCTACAAGGAATCTGTCTTGATTCATCTATGAAAGCAATGGGTAGTAAAAAAAACAGCCCTAGAGGGATAATGGTTGGTAGAGAATCTGTGTGGTTTCCACCAGGAGGAGGAACTGTAGTGAATGTATATGGAAACATTCTAAGGAACCAATTGGCAGTGGCATGAAGTTTAAAATGTGAGCAGATAACAGGGTTATACTAGTAGTATCTCTTGTAGAACCAGGCTTTGATCTACCCAATCAAGAGGAACCTAGACCAAGTTGGTACATAAGGAACTTCATCCCCACTTAACCCTTTCCCTCAGAGTGTATGCCTTTTTAGCCCTTCAATACACATATAGCAAAGTTACCCAGTACAGTCGCTTCGCATAGGCTTGTTAAGCAGTGAAGTGTATGTTACATTTAACAGCAATTTTAACCATTTTATGCTTTTGGTACACAGATATTATGTATGGAAAGATTTAAGAGTAAAATATGATGGTTATAGCTATATAATTATTTTCAACAAAAGAATTTTGTATGTGCTTAAAAATCTTTAGAGAACTTGTTCACTATCAAATCGGTGAAGCCGTGTGATCAAATGTAGCGGCAATTTTTCATATACTCAAAATTTAGAAGTTTTTTTGTCTGTGTCTGCATCACTAAATCATCTGAATTTGATAATTTATAAAAACTAATGGCTCCCTACATCAGTCTCAGAGCCTTTACCTAAATTATTGAAGTTTTCATAGTTGTGATTCTACTTGAGCAAGTCCTGAACGACATCAGAGACCGCCATTTTGTTGAATGGAGAATACGAGACATGTACAACCTAGGTACTTTAAATTGAAGATTTCAACCAGACCGACCACATGACCTAACATAATGATCATTCTCAAGAATGAATGTAGTATCTAATAGTGGGTTTTCCCTGAAGGTGGCACTATAAAAACAGACTCACAATGGCTGCAGTTTACAGAATTGCCAAAAGGCGCTTATATGGGCATTGGGTAAAGTGCCGAAAGGCGCCTGTATTTGACATCAGTAGAGATCCAAAAGGCGCTTGTATTAGGTAAAGGGTTAACAAAGTCTTAAGATGGAACAAGTTTTAACTACTCAAGTTTGGGTAAGAAACCCAATTGAGTTACTGAGGACCAAGATTAGAACAGAATCTGATGACGGAACAAACTTGGACATTGTAAATTAGCTAGTTATCAAAATATTAGAGAACCAATCTTCCTAGTATTTGGGTTAGGCAGCATACCATCCCAATGATCTGGTTGAAGACTGGGTGCAGATGATTCCAAATTGCAGAACCTGGAATTGAAAAAGCTTTCTGGTCTAGACAAAAACATGTGTGGTGTGGAGGAAAAAAGTCAGTATCCTGTAAGCGAAGGAGATGAGCCAATCAAAAGGACGAAGACTATTCTGGATTCAGGAGGTTGTTTCTGTCTTGAAACATTCTGCCAGGAGAAACAGGTTGAGTGGAGAAGGGTTAATATTATTTACTTTCCTGCATTTCTTGGTGATCAGGAAGATTGACAAGTTGGAAATAAATTGATCATTCAAGACCCTCTGGCTTGCCCCTTTCTGCAAAATGGTGTGCATCTCTGCTCTCAATTTCAACGAACTAGACTGGGAAAAGAATTTGGAGGTCATTGATAGTTGGGGTTGCACCTCAAAATGGAGTCAATAACCCTCATTATGATGGAGAGGAACACCCATCATCCATGATGCTTGATCAAGCCCTTGAGGAGATGCCTAGGTGAGCACCTACTGGGACATGTGGGAACAAGATGCATGGAAGAAAAGGGGTTAATTGCTGGGGCTTTCACTTCTTTATTGTGGTAGGAAAGGAAGGAGGATTAAAGACTTTCCTCTATCTGCAGCGACCTGGGTACAATGGACCTGAAGGAAGAGGTCATCTAGAAGGAGATTGAGGATCAGGCTGGGGTTGCACCTGTTTGAACAATTTTGCAGATGGCCCTTCAGAGCAATTTGCATGATCATGTTTCCTGGTCAACTGCAAAGGACTGGGAGTGGAGATGAAAGATCAATATTGGTGATCCTGTAAGTCTTCAGAAGCCATAACAGGAATGAAACATTAAAGAGGAGGAAAAGATACTTACTACCCTTTCTTGCCCCTTTAGAAGATGCTAAATACAAGCATAAAACCCAAACTGGGAATAATAGTCTATCCTGAAAATCCCCAGCACTGATTATATATGGCTGAGACCAGGGATATCATGTGGGATTGGAACAATGGATGAATTGTTTTTAGGCTAAAAAAAAGCTTGGATGACAAAGGAGAGAAACCAATTTCCAACTGTAAAAAGCCTTGCTCTATGGACAGAGCATTAAGTTTGCTCATTTGCAGACACTATGAAAATCAAGAAAATAGTCTGCAGAGGATATGGTTCTTGAAAGAAGATTCTATCAAAGGTTTACAGGGGATTGAGGTACAGATCACAAGACAGGAGAGACATTCCATAAATGAATCAGCAAGCACGACACTTATTATTGCAACTTAAAATAGCTGACTAGATTTGCTATGTGCAAGTCTGCAACCTATGGCTAGGCGTTTCGAAAATTTTAATGTTGGCTAGGGATGCCCTATAGCCCTAGACTGTAGAAACTGAGGGGTCCTCTGGTCAGAGACTAGGGAAAAATAAAAAGGGAGATTGTTCTTTAGCCTTGTCACAAACAACTTCACCAAAGTCCAAACAGAGAATCAGTTAGGACTTTCATCCTCTAACTTGAAAGACTTTATGAAATTATTTTCGCATGGAAAATGCAAACTTGAGTATAAACTTTTTAGAGACAGTCCTGTGAAGGAAGTTCCAAATGTCCACACAGAGAGAATGGTATGTATGTCTCCTTGTCTGCAGCATATGCTACCACTTGCTGTCAGGAGTGCAATGACCTCTTATTTTCCTGATAAACCTCTGAAGGGCTAAGAAGCCTGCCCTCATTTCCATACTGTTGGTATGAAAGACAAAATCTTCCTGGAACCACAAACCCTGATGTATCAGTCTTTCTGGCTTCAGATGTGTACCCCACCCTGAATCTGATGCATCTGCAAACAGATAGGAAAAAGCTGGGTGTGTGCAGGGTGGACTCTGGTCAGAAACTGGACTTATTTATCCTCCAAATTTGATACTAGTTGACATCCACAACTTGATAAATCTGAGCATTCTGATCGTCCCTATAAAGTTTCCAGTTTGCCAGATGGAGAAACTGGAGAGGATGTCTGTTTGCGTAACTAGGTCCACTGAGGAATTCAAGGTCCTCGGTGGAGTAAGAGAAAGAGCAGCTGATGACTTGGCTCTCAGCTGCTCCAAACATTTCTGTATTTAGAACATATGTACCTGTTATGTTGTGCAAAATGATCAAGATGGTTTGAACATGTATAAGTTATGGATATTCTTTATTGGTAAATTGTATGTGATGATACGACCCATCATAGTCAGGAAATTAAGTGCAAGTTGTATTTTTACTGCAACAATAATCTCTATCAAATTTCAATAAAAAATAAACATGAAATCAACATTTAAGTAAATGTGTGTGTGTGTGTGTGTGTGTGTGTGTGTGTGTGTGTGTGTGTGTGTGTGTGTGTGTGTGTGTACACACACCTGAGAGATCAATGAAATAAAAACATTTCAGTGAACAAGACCAGATTTATTCAGTGTAGGTTTATGTGTAGCTTTTGCAAAGAGAAAAAAAAGACTTTCTTCAGTTACCTGACAAGTGGGATAATCCTCATGTATTAGGACTCTACTATATATTCCATTGGGAATAAACACCACTAAATCAACAGTTCATTACTGTTTTAATTAGTGTTATTTATACAGTAATTAAACATGTTTTGTTTAGTCCCAGACTGAGGTAAAAAATCAAATGAAGAGGTCAAATCATCCAGGCTGCCAGTAGGGAAATGAGGCTCACTTTAGGGAAATTAAAGTTTGTCAATATGCTATTGAAGATGTTCATATAGCAGATGTTATCAGGACAAACAATCATATTATTTGCTATTCAAACTCACCAATAAAGATAATAGTGAGGTATGTCATAGAATAGATTTGCAATAAAATGTTAATTATATCCAGTCAAAACAGAACAAGCACTTAAAAGATAGGATATGTATACAAACAAATCAATTTAACAGACTCCATGACTTAAAACTTTACAACAGAAAATGACAAAGTTTTTATATGTTATGTTTGTATGACTAATGAAATAATAAGACAATTTGACCAATGGTCTGTGGTCTTTACTTTAGCAGGTACTGAGACTTAAATTTTGTTGGATAAGACAACATCATAGGGCTTTCAAACTGATTTTTAAATGCACATGGTGACAGACTTAATAAGGAGAATTGGCAGTAATATTTAAAGGTAGGGTCTGTAAAAGTCCTTTGTTCATTTGTTAGTAAACACCAGTAGATATTGTAATGACAATAAGAGTTTCTGCACAAGGGTGCCCACAGGACTTTTTGCAAAAAAGGGGAGTGGGGGTCAGTCAGTCATGGCAGAAGAGTTAGTACAATAAGCAGTCCAAAACTAAAGCTAATATTTACTAGGTATTTTGAAGAGAATCTTGTGACATATTTTCAGCTTCATTTGCATGATTAAACTTGTCAGAATATATATTGCAGTATGATTGGGGAGGGTCCACATGACCCTACCGACCCATGCTTATGCATCAATCATTATATTTTCTCACCAACAATTAATGATTAATTTTTGCAAAAACAAAGTGTGAAAATGGTTTTATCAATCTTTTTTAAAGGGCCTCCGATTGACCGAGTGGTCAAAAGCACTCTTCGTTATGGATCACTGCCATCTCACCACTGTGTGGGTTCAAGTTTTATATTCCGAGAATGAGGATATGTGAGAAAGCTTGCCATTAACTTCTCGTGGGTTGGTGGTTCTTTCCGCAGATTTCCCAGTTTCTTCCTCCACCAATAATACTGGCTGCCATGTATAGCCTATCATGTGCTAAGAAATGGCGTTAAGCCCCAGAACAACAACATCAACAAATTTTTTTTGTAAAAGTAAATCCTCTTAGTGGAAATGTTATGTCCAATAATTTAATGAATTTTTCAAATAATAGAAAGTGATATGTACAAAAAATAATGATACATTTAAAAAAAATTTTTTTGGATAACTGGATTGTGTAAAAAAAATTATATTCGAAAAGATATGTAAAATATGTTATATGATAGCCACAGGTTACATACTAATGATATTAAAAAGTAATCAAAATAAAGAGAATTATACCAGGTACATCACAGAAAAACTGTTTAGACATGCTCCTTTTCTTCCTGTGGTATTGTTTGAGGTTCTCCTCTGCTGAATGGTTTCCAAGGTGACCCATCCGAGTTACTGACAGCTTGTTATGTGAATGCTGAATGACAGCAGACTGGGGCTGTGAAGGGAATGGTGTCAAGGAAAGTACATTGTTCACATTGTTAATCAAATTGGTGTAGGCAACCAGTCTATTGCTGATCTCGGTACCTCGAGGTTCAAAACCCTGAGAACAGATAAAAAGAAACATTCAGCACAACACAGAATGATATTCTTTTACACAAATTTTTTATTGCAAAGGTTTTGTTTTTTTTAAAAATCAACTATTTTAAATTGATGCCCCTATCCCCACATAACCCTTGATGTGCAAATATTCTATGTCCTTTTGCAAAATGCTCTGCAAAGTCTGATGACTATCAACAAATGCAAAAATGAGGTACATTATTTAAAAAATTTCAGCAGCTTTACGAGTTAAAATGTTATGGTCATGCTTGGACACTGTATGTTCCATTTTTTGAAAATGTTTCAAATGGATATAAAGTTTACTGGCTATAACAAAGGCTGTGATGTTAAGAACTTAATTTTGGTTTCAAAACTTGACAGAGAACAGTGAACTCAATGAAAATCCCTTACTGAAAAATCACTTTATAGTTGAGAATAGCTTATAATATTAATGAAAAATATTCTTAATTTATTTAAAAATGAATCAGTTATCTACTGAAAGTTCAAATGTTACCTAAGGCAAAAAGATACACTGAGATTGCTTACTTCAATGACACAACAAATCATATCCAGTAAGAAACATCATGTATTTATCTTTGACGTAAAAAGTAAATTTGTTTACTCTTGACACTAAATGATGGATATTTTCCCTCAGAATTATCAAAGTAACACTAAATGATGGATATTTTCCCTCAGAATTATCAAAGTACAAATACTATGCAAGTGTGATTGATATCCAAAGACATTTGCTAATACATTAAATTAGAATGATCTACTAGGCAGCCAATGTCTCCAATGGTTGTGTCACAGGCACCAAATGAGAAAATGTTGTCTACCTCTAAATATCAATCCAGTCAGAGACTGAAAATACATCAATGGACCATATTGGCTCAGTAGCACAAAGCTGCCTGCCATCAGCTCAACTGGTGCATAAAGATACAGAGCAAAATTGTTTCCATGTGGGTCTATTGGTGGTAGCTATAAAATCACATTGTATGTTATTTGGAGTCTTCTGCCCAAACTCTTCAGCAGGTTTTAGCTCAACTGTGCATATTATTTCACTATTTAGTACCTTAATAACTGATCAAAGTCATATTACACATTATGAGATCGAGCACTGCAATCTCATCAACAAGTTTTGTATGTTCCACAACAGGCTGGTCAGTATGCATATATCAACATGTCCAACATGTATGATTTGATTATGATTTTAAAAGTAGCTTTAGCAATTTCTCAGTCATTTCGATCGATGTCTGCAGTGTGGCAGTTTATAGTGATGTCTAGCACTGGGGCTTCATGCCGCAGAAATGTAGCATGATTTCCACCAAGTCATATTATCTTGACACCAGGCCAACCAGTCCTAACATTAACCTCTTAAATGCTGAGTGTCTAGCGAGGCAGCCATTAGAACCACTTTTGTTAAGACTTTGGTATGACTTGATGGAACCCACAATCTACCGCATCCGAGGTGGATGCTCTAACCACTAGGCCACTGTAGCGGTTATGTCCAACACAAACAAACATCTTATGCTTTGCTAACATGCAGCATCAACTTAAAATTTTGCCCATATTGACTTGCAATAGCCAAGTCCAACCATACTCAAGCAATCCCACAGGTGATATTTTGTACTAGCAAACATTTAAAAAGCAAGTTCAAGTTTCCAATAGTACAGTAGTATATTCTGGATAAGTCTACACTCTTTATTCATGTTTGTTTGTGATATCAATTTATTTTATGTCAAAGAGCAATCTTAGCCTTCAAACTTCCTTTTGATCTTCCATGTGGTGATTCCTTCTCAGAGCATATGATTAAATGTATACAGGTTATGAACAAGATCTATATCAACATATCGACAAGCACCGATACCATGTATAAACTTAAGTTGGATATGCAGTACGAGTTTTCATGTGGCATCATACACAATATCAAAACATGATTGCTTTAAGTACAAGAAATAATGTGTTGACTTAAACTCATTAAGCCCTGGTGCTGCATTTATGGGGCAGTAGGTGATAGCCTTCTTCTGAGCTCTGTAGCATCAAGTTAATGTAGGACATAATAATGTGGGTGGTATTATAGAAAGCAAGATAGATGTAGCTTTATGATGATAACAAATAATATGGATGTTCTAGTTGCACTACAAAATACAGAGGGAAAATATCCCTTTTTGGACCAAAGTTTTTTCCAGCCAAAATTTGCCCGAGGTAGTTGCACTACAAAATACAGAGGGAAAATATCCCTTTTTGGACCAAAGTTTTTTCCAGCCAAAATTTGCCCAAGGTCAGAATCTGATTTTTTGTCAGGATTTTAGACTTTTTGGCCTTAGATCTAAAACAGACCTGTCTTAACTGCACACAGACAAGTGAACCTCTGTAAAAAGTAGGATAAGATGTGCATTTAGAATAAAGAGTGGTCTGACACAAAAATGATTGGTCACCCAAAATGGGTTTCCTACTCACATTTCAGGTGAAAATGACAAAGACCTCCAGGGTTTAATGAGTTAAACATGGCATCTTGAAAAAGAAAATTCAGTTATTTAATTTTCTGCACAGGCAAAGCCCAAATTACTCAAGCCTGATGACATGCTTCCATATCTGTGTTTGTGTGTAGATTATTGGCTTGACTGGATCATGGAAAACCCAAATGCTGTTGAATACAATTTTGAGATGATAAATAAGGGCTTAGTTGTACATAAATGCATCATTAGTAGATGATCAGCCATGCTATGATATGCAGTACTAAGAGATTTTATAGTAACAGTTGATGAGCTCCTATCCTGATGTGAATGAAAAAAGTTGTAGTGTACAACGATGTGGTACTTGAACACAAAACAATTCTGAGAGAATATTTCTTGGAAGTTGACACAAAAATACATATGATCTGCATCACATAAAAGATAGGCACATAAGTTATTTGGCACAATGTAGCATGATAATGCTATTTCATGACATTGAGGTGCATGGCTTTGCAAACATTAATTGGACTTAGTGTGCTTGCTGTTACTTATTTGTGGGATGAGTTTTAGAATATATTAGTGGAAGCCACCTTTGAATCAGTTTCCTCACTTTTGACTGGGCTGATGGATATTAATCATGATATGCATCATGCCAAAACCTACTAGTTATGTCATGGCAGAGTATATTGATTGATGTCAAAGAAATGCTTTCAAACACTAGGAACCAATTCATAATGTTATAACTAACCATAAAAGTGTCAAAGACATGTTACAGTTAAGATAAATTGCAAGGGAACATCTTACAAAGAGCAATAAGAAACATTTGCTTTGCTGATCAGAATAACAACTATTGGCCACTTTCCAGAGACAATGGCAAAAATACGGGATCAGAAAATTTGGCAATCATCAGAAAACTTGGCAGTCTTTTTTTGACTCTCACATATCAAATTCAATAATTGTTCTGAGGTTGTTACATTCAATTCTTTTCAAAGATGGCAATTATTGTATTTCAAAATGTCTTACGATGCCTAATCAGCTTCATCTGATTCTCTTTTGTTTAAAGCTCTGAAGTGTCATTTGTTTGACACGTGTCATATCCCTTTCAAAATGGAAGGTAAAACTAAAATTTAGGAGATCATTAAAGGATGATCTTAATTAACACTTATTGATAATTCTTGAATTTGACGAGTGATTTTGGAATGTTGAACTAAAAATTAAATGTTTATGCCAAAGAGGTAAATACTAATTTTTTGTACTGGTTACAAAGTACATGTTGCTGTAATCCATTTTAGTGGATGATACATGAATCACACAAGAAGCAGAAGAGGATGCAGAATTTTATTCTGAGGATTTTGGATAGAAGAGTTGATTTTGAGTAATTCAAATGGCAAAGATTCTTGTTTTCACCTAATAGTTTTTCATTTTGACAGATGAGAGAGGGAATCTAACCATTTGACATGATGCTCCCCCAAATGGATTTCTACACAGAAGTAAATCAGTAGAACATTTCCAAAGCCATACAGAACAAAAGAATAAAGTGTCCTCACACAGATCTCTTTCATATGCTCTTATTTGTATCTGATTAAATATTATTAAATGACTTGATGACTTCATTCTTTTCTGTCATTGTGACAGTAAGATATCATGCTAATTAAGGACACGTGGTACTAATTCTATGAAATAACTGTGAACCAGTGTAGAAATGGGTGAAGAAATAACAGAGTATATATTGGTTTGATGGTCCAAAATTGGTTAATAATGAAAAGTAAAATTTTATTAAAAATATCTTTTGAAAGCTTATCCTATGTGTAATTTTTAAAAAATATAGACAAATTTCCATTGATGCAATTTTAGTATTTTTAAAGACTTGACTTAGGATTACTCAATAATGAAAGTAGCACTTGATTCGCTTGGTGCTGAATCAATAACATGGACTTCATGCACATGTAGGTCAAGAAAATGCCCTGGCTCATATGATGTTCACACAGAAGCTTGCACCAAGGATAGTTGTGCATAGAGAAATATAGGTCTGATCATCGGTACCCAGAAATTTTAAGTTATTGAATTTTAAATATGATGGTGTTTCCATATGTTTACTATGGGAGTTGAATTAGTACCGTGACTTTTATATGCAACCTATAATGCCATTATATGAGCATGCTGTTTCCATGGTTACCACGTACATCCAGGGTATCATTTTGGTGGTTTTTGCATATGACAATCATAATGGAGTCATTTTATCATGGTTTGCATGTGATTTTTGAGGAAAATTCTATACAAAACACAGATGGGAAGGGTTGTATATACTTACAGAGTCAGTAGATAGCTCAGGCTATGGGAAAGAGAGACTTGTATGGCCTGATGACAAAATTTCATATGTTAATGCCCACAGATTGACTTATATGGTTAAATACTATTTACAATATGCAACAATTCCCCAAAAAGGAGGTGGGGGAAAGATTGTAACTGTAAACCACTTATGTCACAATCACCTTTGTATCAATACTGATCATTTAACTTTAGAGACACATTCAGTAGATCAAACCTGTAAAAATGAACTAAAATGGATGGGGTTAATGGTAAAAATGTTCATATGTTGCTTTTTTATTTTAGCCATAACACACATTAATTTGCCTTTGTTATAATTCTTTTCTTGATATTTCTCATAGTTTGTAAAGAAATGCTCTTTTCTCACATTTTTTCTCTTAAATACTGTACTTGCTTTATACATTTTAACTGAGATATATATATTGCTTGCTTTTCAGATTTTGTGCCACAGAACTGCAAGCTGAAATTGGACAAGCAATAGACTGACACAGCCTAACCGAAGATTCTCCTTCTCCAAAGTTGCAGTTATGGACAGCACTATGAACCCTGCCATGGAAGTTTCTCTTAAAGATTATATTTTTTGGTAAGCTGCATTTTGTCTTTCAATTCACTGATTCCACTGTTCTTGTTTAATTTTGTTTTTAACACTGTAGATTTAACTAGCTGATACTCAACATGCATGTGTAATGTACTACCTAAAAAAAAAACCTCTCTCTCTCTCTCTCTCTCTCTCTGTCTCTCTCTCTCTCTCTCTCTGTCTCTCTCTCTCTCTCTCTCTCTCTCTCTCTCTCTCTCTCTCTCTCTCTCTCTCTGTCTCTCTCTCTCTCTCTCTCTCTCTCTCTCTCTCTCTCTCTCTCTCTCTCTCTCTCTCTCTCTCTCTCTCTCTCTCTCTCTCTCTCTCAATGGTGGATATTTTCAGATCTGTTGATGTGAATATATGAAAAAGAGCTTCATATCAGAAATATGGTCTCAGATTTAAAACAAAAGCTATTTATATAGGCAACATTGCTCTGCACTAACTATAAAGTGATTGAATAGAACCATTTAGTTGTAAATTAGAACTTGCTACTTGGTAAACAAATCAAAGTATGTTAGCTCCCCTTTGACTGTAATTCAGTGATTGCAAGGTTTGTGTTGTTACTCTTTTTTCAATAATTTGAGTATTTTATTCAGCTTTATATTGAAAAGTAAGTAATTTAACACTGCTTGATGTGGAAAGTAGCCACAATAATGATGTTGAGGCTTTTTCTTAACTTATTATGAGTTTTGGGTAAATGTAGATAAACAATGTATGTATTAGACAACTTTCATATGCAATCAATTCTATTACTTAAATTTACCAAGTAGTTCATGCAACAATAAATTATATCAGTGTCTGAATATTGCATAGAAATATGGACTTAACCTGGCATCGCAAACTTTTCCACATATTTATTCACCTCCAGCTTACTTCTTTACTTGGGCTGCAGCAGATTGCACATGGGCTTACTGTCTCCAACAGTAATGTAAGAATAATAGGAACTTTGCATAGCTTTTTCAAATCTGTCTATTGTTGTCCTTATGTAACAGACCTCAAGTGGCTTTGTCTTTTGGGTTGATGGACATTTCTTCCCTTTGTTGTGAGAAACATAACCAGGCTAGTTTGTTGTGTTGATCACATCTTAAATTCCAGAAATCTACATTGGTCTTCTTGTGTTCAGTGATTGGCTGAGGTATTCCTGATCTTAGACATTGTTTTTCTGAATGTTACCTTGGTAATGCTTGCTGTGGTTGTGCTTGCATTACTGGTGGGCCCCACCTTTTCAAAAGCTCTTGATAATGCTTCATATTCTTCAATCTTTTCACAACAAATGCATTCTGAATTTGTTCAAAATGAGACCACAGAGTACCTGTAGCTTGCTTCTTTTCAGTAAGTTACCATTTCACTTTTCCCATAAGTGCCTCATGATCCCATGAGATGATAATGGTCATGTGGCTGATCAGAACAATGATTGCATGGAAGTTATAAGTTATAAGTTTTGGAGTAAGATTATAAAGAAGAAAATGTACAATATAATGCATAATTTACAATTTCTGCAGAAAAGTATTGCATTATTTTTTGGAATTCGGGAGCAGTAATGCTCACAAATTGGGCTGCAATGTCAGCAAGGCAAAGTGATGCAGGTAGTTTCACAATTTTTGGCCTTCAAATTTAAGCAAGGGAGGGTGAAAACTAGCCAAAGCAGATTCCAGAGGGGACTGGCTTAATGATTCACTTATTTCACATACTCAGAAATTGTTGGAAACAGATGAAAAGTATCATAGATGATATAAGTACATTTTCAACTGAGTTTGATGTGGAAATAAGTGCATATGCCATCAGCAACTGCCTCCATGAGGTCTAGTGAGGTACATGTTGGCCAACTGGAAAAAGCTACATTAAGTCAGCCAGGACAACAAGAAGTTGTTACATCATTGTCTGGCTTTACTTGAGCAAGTAAAGTGATTTCAACACAAAGTACCATTATGGCTACCAGGGATAAAGAATTAGCCATGCAATGTTGGTTGTTTGCACTAAATACAGATGTTGTATCCAAAATACATTTGTACCTGAAAAAAAAAATGGAAGAGATCATGGCCAGTGTTGCTTGTAAAATGCAAATGCCAAGAATATCAGCTGCAGTTTCTGCAGGAGTGGCACAAAACTTGTCACTCTGACAAGGATATGGATTCTGTGCATGAAGAAGGGGACATCAACTCAGATGTGAATGTTTTCAGATATGGATGTTGCAGGGCTAATTATGCCACATATAGATTCTGCCAACTAAGATGCAGATTTGTTTGCAGACAGTTGGAACATTTTTTGCTAGAACACCAAACAAAGGGCTCAAATGTGGATGAAAACTTAGTAATGTTCTCAATAAAGGCCTACATTACATGTTAACTCGTGACAAGATTAAATCATTGCAGGAGAAAAAATTCTTAAACCAGGAAATTGTCATAATTTAAAAGTGCCCCAAGTCAATACTGGGTCTGGAATGCAATGTCCAAACAGGCCAGGAGTGTTGATATTTCATAGCAAAAGCTGCAAATTATGTTGGAGCAAATGTTGGTCCCCACATTAAGGGCAGTTTAAGTAGTACAGAAAGCAATCTGCAAGAATTACTGCTGGATTCTGTCAGAGAATTTGTCATGGACATTTTTAAAATGTCATTTCGGTTCAATGACTTCAGTTTTAAGTGCCATGATCCTCTGACCTGTTAGATGCGGTCCATCTGACCTAGTGGGTCTTTATTGTTGACTTCGGGGTGAGGCAGATACCAGGGGTATACTAATTAAAACACTAAGTCATATTGTAGGCTAATGTATTCATCCAAAATACATAATAGTTCTGTCCACCTCTCCAAATTCTACACAAATGTTTATCTACATTCTCACTATATTTGTCCACTCAAAATATCTATCACACTGTTATGTCTATTAAGTATCCTTTCTCTTAACTCCCCATCTTGTATATCTCTGTCTGATTCTTATTTCCAACTACATCTTATCTCTACTGTCCTTTTTGTTTCTCTGCCCTCTTTCTATTCTTTCTGCTTTGTGTCCTTCTGCCTTCTGCTTTCAACCCCACACTATATCTTGTATCTACACCACTCCCTCGATAACTCGCAGACATCGGGGTCCAAAAACATCGACCGTGATATAAGCAAGGGCGCGAGTTATCGAGGGACCTATAACAAACAACAAAACTAACAAAGGGATCGACGTATAGGCAAAAGGGGGTGGGGTTGGCTTGGCATGTTACAGTGTTGAATACTCAAATAATAAACGTGCTAAGATTAACAGTGAATAAATATCTCTTCATATCGGTATATATTATTTTTTTTTCCTCAGAGTAACATTAATTTCAGGATAACTTGCAGTATATTGATCATCAAAACAATATTCCATGTGGTTTTCATTCGCTTAGCACATGTACGACTTAACGTTTTGACCACAGATTTGAATCACCCACGCATGTGTGCCCCAGTTTTACCACGTGACCACGCAGTAGCATAAAGGTTATTATTTTGGAATTATTATTCTTAAGATTGTTATTGGTAAAAACGTAGTAGTATCGCAAATAGAAATATTGGTACATGTACGATGACTAACTTTCGAAATTCGCAGAGCTAGTCGACTAGAAAAACAACGAGCAAAGATTACTTTGCATTACGAAGATTTCAAGGTGTCTAGGTGATGAATGTTCATAATATACATAGTGGGATTTCTTTGACATGTTTGTTGGAAATCAAAGGTATCTCTCTGGATTTCATTAAAAGAGCACACAATGTACTGATCATTTAGCACCCACATTCAATAGTTATCGTCTACCAAGAGGTTTATTACCTGTAGAACCAATGTTTTAATTTAGGTATATAATGCCTTGGGGATAACGGTTGGTCCGGTTGCACAACGCCAAAGAATTTTATTAATCCAAACAGACGGTCAGACGTATTGTTTATTTATATTAAGCAGAGATCTGGTTTCTAATTGTAGCCATAGCTGTCACACCTGTTTGAAGTGGTCGGCGAGTGTGGCGATTTGTTTTTTTTTGTTGTTTTTTTTACAGGTACCCTCGTTTTGATATCCGGGTTTTTCTATACCGGTTTACCCAATGGCAGCCCTAGATACATTACTGATATTATATACTTTAATGATCTTAATACATAAAATGTGCAAACATTTTCAATTGAAGTAAAATTAAATTTGATAACGGTAATGAATCCGAGAACGTATCCTCCTATTGGCATGCCTTTGAACTTTCTTTTATTGTACTTACCTTGTTTTATTTGATGCAAAATACATATTCAAAATGATAAAACAACACCAGTCTCTTTTAATTGATTCAAACACTTTCCCGCCGTTGATCAAAACAAAGCCGGCATGAGTATTTGCAGGGGTTTCGATGTGACGGTTGACTGACTCTTTTCATGCTTCATCTATGGGAATAGGTAGGTTTCGATTATAGAGTTGAGACAAAATTAAAGGATTATAATGTGAACTTCACCTAGCCAGACATTTAATTAGTGTCCATTTCATTCTCTGTTGCCACATGTTAGCATTTACCAGAATTTTTCATTGAGCACTGTTATTTACAATTTACCGAGTATTAACAACTATTTCTCTATTTAAAAAAAACAATATGTGATATCTTTTTAGAAATTGCAAAATTCACAATATGGATTCTATCTTTACGGGCAATATCAATATTTTCGATGATAAAAAAAGAGTTATATATCAAGGTTTAATTTACCAATTTAGTTATATATCAAGGTTTAATTTACCAATTTACCATTTCTTATCACCACATTTTTCACGTTCAACACATTTTTAAATATATTTTCTTTGAAAAAATTTGGGAGCCATGCCGGACACCACGTTATAAGCGGGTTCGCGAGTTATCTGGGTGCGAGTTATCGAGGGAGTGGTGTATTTGTATACATATAATGTAATCCCACACCCTTTCCCCACATACAGAATATGATTGGCTAACCATTATAAGATGAATGACAGCTCCCTTCCCCCAGATCATACCATAGTTAAAGCATGCTGGAACAGCAAGAACACGACTCAGCTGTCATGATGCTGACATGTTTACCCAGATCTGTTAAAGCCTTTCTGAAACCCACAAATTTGACTGCTATTGATATGTTCTCACACCCAACTTACATTAGCTTCTATGATGCTGACCTAGTTACCCAGATTTATCGTTGCTTCCATCACATTTATTTCTGAAATTCCCATATTCACACTCCCAATATATTCCTTGTTAGAAAGGTGATATTAGTATTGCTATATATTTTACTTTTTCCCACACTAAAATCCCTTTTGTCATGTGTATTAAGAATCCATTTGAACTAACTGACATGAATCAGCCTATCTGTGCTGCTTGAACCCCATCACTAACTGGCTATTTGAAGATAACCTAAATATGCAGATAAATAAGCTTAATGAATCCCAGAAGACTGGAACTCAGCTGCTGGAAAAAAAAGCAACAGGAAGAAGTAAAACAAGTGCCCTCAAATTTTAAAAGCAATGTGCCTTGATAGGACGATCCTATTATTATTATTATTAGGCACAATTATCAGTGGCAGGCCAACCATGGCTGGAGGCAGAGCTTCAAAAAAGTTCAGAAACAAGGAACCAGGGTTTCCAAACATTGCTAGGATCAGTAAGATCTTCCCAAGCCTTATAATGCTGCATCATATAAGTATATATGTTTCTTGTTGAATAATATATCTGACAATTTTGATACTAGGAAAATTTCAACATGTTTTGGAGGATGGCAGAATATTACTTCAGATGCTTGGATTCTGAATACTGTGCAAGGTTATAAAATAGAGTTAGAACAGTGACCTGTACAAACATATATACCAAACCAAATTAAATTCTCTTAAACTGAAGAGTTACAAAAAACTGAAGGTTTGGGACACAGGCCACTGCTTATTTTAGAAGTAAATCAAGCAAGGATTTGTCAGGTGACTTATTTCTGAAGGAAGACCTTTTCCTAGACTTGATAGACATTGACCTGAGCTTGCCTATATGGAGGGGCTTGATTACATTTCTGATAATGGGCACTGTGGACTAAAAAAGTGCTGCTCACCCTTTATGGGGAGGTGTGAGGTTTGACTCAATTCAAGCTGTGGAATAGTAGGGTAGGTCTGTTCACACCTCAAAGGGGGGAGGGAAAAAGCCTGACTTTTTCACCACCTGCCCAGCTGAGAGTTGGTGCTACTCCTCCCAGAAGTTAAAGGAGTGAATTACTCTCTGTCTTAGTGGAAATGATAGTTTCTCCTTTCCTCTCTGGAGGATGATCCCCTTTCTGATGGGAAGGTGTGACTTACTCTCTACCCATTTATACCCGCCTTTGTGAAAGGCCCACTAACTCTAAGAGTCTTTGGGCAGGGTTAGAAATGAAATTTAACTTAGAATTTGAGGGGTTTCTTTAGGATTCTTCAAGGTTTGAAAAAAACAATTGAGGTTCAAGACACAAAGCAGTTACAATATTATCTCTCAGCATAACATTACAAATGTGAAAAAGAATGCTTTGAGTTTGTTTCTAAAAAGGAAACATTAAAGTGAAAATAAGTAATTCAAAACCAAAAGCCATCAAGTGCTAAGAAATTCACATGATTCCTTGACTGCAAGGTTAGCCTACTGAAAAACCATGTGCAAAAAAGCATTTTTGTGAACCCATTGTAGAACCTTTCAACATTTTCAATTGTCTTTTTTTCCCCTTTCATTTAGGTTTCCTTCATCTTTTTATGACCTTTTTTTAGGTTTCAATGGTCAAAATGAAATTTTAGATTTTGAAACGTTTTTAAGGTATATTTCTAACCCTGTTTGGGTAAACTTCATTAATCCTTCTCTAAGACCTGAAAGACTCAGAGAATGAAAACCCTGAGACAACTCCAAAAAAAATGACAATACTTTTATCCTAGATTTTATATTTGTGTCAACTGGTATTCTTGGTGAAATTCTCCTCTGACCAAAGGCTACTGAAGAGACAACCATCAGTCCTTTAACATCAAGTGCTAGTAGATAAACAACGTGGGGTATGCATCTAGAGGGAAATTTCTTGTGAAAACACCTACCCATACCTTAAACATAGTTGCTCTGTTTTTTTTCTCAAAATCTGAACAGAATCTTTTCTGGTGGTTTTTATTTTTATTTTTTAAAAATCTGAAAGACAGCATGGACAAGTCAACAATAATAAAAAAGGATCTTTCAGTGAAAATTAATCATGCTTGGGTTGTTCTCGCAGAAAATTAATCATGCTTGGGTTGTTCTCGCAAATAACACAACCAAATACCTATCTTTTTATAAAAAAGATAAACACACAATTTGTTTCCTTAAGCACAAATGCCCTATGAAGGGGTAGAAAGAAAAACTACTTGTGTGGAACAAATGCTAAAACAAATTCTCAAGAGAGCTTAAGTAACAAGGGATAAATCTCTATTAGGGCATAATCTTCATATTTATAAAGAATACAACACACAAAACAGCAACATGCTCAATGGTCAATAAAGCAGTGGCTGAATCATCCTGGCATTCCTGTGTTCTTGAATCTTCTGGTTCACCCTAACAGTAGACAAAATTTCCATCATTAGGTTGGAGTATTTTCCTCCCCAGCTATGCAAAAGCATAAGGTTTGGTATCACTGATATTAAAATGGTTATTTTGGGATCTCTGGTCTAAGCTGATTTGCAAGCGTATGAAAAACTTGAACATCATCAATGGATACCAAACATCATATAAATATTTATGGGCCACTCTGTAATTACTTGTGGGTGCAGCAGGATTGAATTTGTGTGAAACTTTTAAAATTGTATAGGTGCAATGCCTGAAATTTTTCGGGCAAATTGTCTTTAATGAGGGACAATATCATAATGCTCAGCTGTTTAGTGATCTATGATGACTAGTGAAATGCCTATGCATTATCTGAGATCTATATATAAAAATGACACTGCTGCAAAGAAAGAGTAAAAACATGAAGAATTCATCTTTAACAGAACTAAAGCAATATTAGACAAGAATAAGTTATGCACAACTATTCATTCAATGTTTCATTAGTACATAGGTGCTTGCCAGTACATCCAAAAACACTTGGTAAAGTAATGCTGCAGAAAACATAGACAGATGGATTGACAATCTGGGAAAATAACTTCTGTAAATGATGTCATGGAATGCTGGAAATTGAACTCCTTCAAGGTTTCTTTAATCTAAAGCTGCATGCCAGATTTGGTTTAAATGCAACAACTCTGGTAAAGTCTGGCTGCAGAAAGATTGCATAATCACTGTGATTTTGATTTCAAAAATTCCTTGGGGAAAAATTAAGCTATGGCAACAGAAATTAGGGGAATAAGTAAAATGGGTTCCTAATTTATAAAAAATGATGATGGCTGGCAAACTAATTCTTTTGAGAACTCATAAATATAAAGCTGCATACGAAATTTGGTTGAAACTAAACAATTATCAGAAATATCTTGTGGAAACCCGATTGACAGATAAAAGAATGCTTGGACAGACAGCTGGGTAGACTGATATTATTACAACTGGTCTCCAAAGATATTTTGTATCAGAGACCATAATTATAACTTGTGCAATACAATACTGATGAGATATTTTTAAACCATAAAAATGTGTGGTACTTACAGCCATAGGATCCTCAAAGCTGGGTTTGTCTCCAATAGTAAGCGTAACTATGAGACTGGTAATGGACACAATCAAAACAGCCACCATCACCACATATGGGTAGTGGGCAAGAACTCTTGTGTAACTGAAAGAAAAATAATAAAAATTGCTTATTAATGCTATCTGCTGATTGCCTATTACAATAGTCTCTCAAAGAAATTAACTGGGTGAAAAGAATTTCCAGGAATTCAAGATACATTAATATTATCACAGTTATTAATTTGGGTCTTTAAGTGACAGGATAATGGTGTACTATTTTTCAGATATATATCCATTGATACATCAGCTGAGAAATGCCAGTGTGTAACAAAGCCAAGTAAGCTCTTTGATCTTTACTGCCAAGTAAAGCTAAAAGTATATTTCAGTATTAAAAGTTAATTTGCAACACTGGGAGATTTTGTGTTCAGTACACATGTATTCAATTGACATTAGTCAGATATTCTTTTGAGTGGAGATGTAGATATGAGAGGCATATCTACTGAGAGTAATAGTTTTTAATTATTTCTCATTGCTTACTGTAATGGTCAAAAAATTTGAAAAGATAATTTCACAGTACTTTCTGTCATGGTCAGCATGACAAGCATGGGCTATACTTGTTGACTGAAGGATCAGATCTGCTCGCTTTGGGGCATAAACTGAATTTTAATTAGTCCATTCAATAATGGTCCAACAGATATATCAATGTATGGTTAAATGTTGGGAATATATGGGTTGAGACAAACCAGAGCAAAATGTTTGAAGAAATCTTGAGACATTCAAAACAGGGGCCATAAAATGATATTTTCCAAAATACTTACAATTTTGGCCATTAGAGAAAGTAATTCTAATTAGCTTAGCAAGGGTATGTGTCTCCCATATGAAATTTAGGGTTTCAAAGCAATATATCTTACAATATTTAGTTGGTCTGAGTATTTCTGCCAAAAGGGGAAGGTACATGACTCCAAGATCGGTAAAAAATACTCCTCTCATTAAATAAATTGTCCAAGGGTTGGGTACCAGGCTGTACATTTTCCGAGGTTTCCTAGAAAACCTCAGACAAATTTTCCTAGAAAAAACCTAGGAGTATCGGTTATTTACTTTCCGTGATTACAGTCACTTTTTACAGACAAAAACTTTTGATGTATGTCCAAGTTTTTTATACTCAGATGTCCGAGGTTTCTTAGGACATTGTCCAAGGTGTCCTAGGACATCGTCTGAGGTTTCCTAGGACATCATCTGAGTTTTCCTAGGACATCGTCCAAGGTTTCCTAGTACATTGTCCAAGGTTTCCTAGGACATCGTCCAAAGTTTCCTAGGACACCTCTGGCAAAAAATGCATCAGATCAACAATTTATAATGAAGCAAATGATTATTACATTAATATATTTTTAATTTTGTTCATCACAAATTAAATTTTTAAAAATATCCAGAAGTCCATCATGTTCCTTTAGTGTCAAATTTTACATTGGAATCTGAAATATTCATCCATTTCAATACATACTAATCATAGAGAGGTATAAGTATTTATTCCTATTATAAGTGGCAAAACAGCGTGATTTAGGCATACAAAGTTTAATCTATATATTACATGCCAGAATTACAGTATGTATGAAACATATTTTCCCTACTTTCATGGTTCTGCAGTTTGTCAAAATTCTTATCACAAAGGGGCAAAATCCACATGGATTAGAACCAGAATGCAAATGCAACATATACTGAAAAATTATTTATATTCAGCATTCACTTCAATTAGTACACTTCCTTAACTTTTACTGAATGACTGTGAACTTGAAGTTTGTAGTGATCATGGTCAAGTACTCAGAGAGCTGTATTTCATGACTCTCATATTCTTTTTCTTTTACATTACAAAATTATACAGACGTAATTATGACATCCAAAGCAAGAAATATGGGAAATAATAATAATAATAATTATAATAATAATAATAATTTATTTAGAGAAGATAACTCAGTTACAGAGCTAATCTACCATGAGGCTTTTTGTCTGTTATGTAAAATATATACAGTATATACAACATGTGAAGAATCTGGCTTGACACTAAATAAGTGATTTTAAAAATCAAGTATCAAGCCTGGAACATATGCACAGGCATCTGTGAACACATAAACATATAAAATATTATCCTTCATTGAAAAATTCAACTGTGAAAAAGATGCAAATTTACAGAAAAGCATCCATTTGAGGCATTAATTGTGAAAAGAAATGCTAGGAGCTTGCCTTATGTCACTGTTGTACTGCAGACTTGATTTTTGATTAATATACAAACCATGATGATGTTGTGGTGTCTTGAATTAGTCCTTGTTCCATAAACAACCGTTTATCATATAATTGCTTGTTTTACAGTGAATTATAGCACACCTAGAATATTTTGTGGATATACACAATAATACCACTCATGATATTGAAGGATGATGCTACTTATGGGCCAAAATTATTTTCGCAAAGATATGACTATCTTTGATAGACATGGGTATCTGGCAATAATACCAATAATAATCACCAATCTATACATTGTCCCTTCTTAAAACCTGGAAGTTAATCAGTTTGGAGTTATAAAACTTGGAAATCATCCTGGTTCAATTCCTCGTCACAATTAGCATGTTAGTCACTATTGTAAAGCTTTGTAGAGCAAATGCTAGTCCTGCATATCCCAAAACAAAATTGCAAGCTTATTTTTAAGGTTGTGGCAAGCTTGTACGAGCTTGTCAATTGCAAGCTTAGATTTGAAACCACAGCTAGCTTGCACAACCTTGCCAAGCTAATAATAGGAAAGCTTGTGACAAGCTCACTGATTAGAAACTTATGAAACCTTGCAAACAAAGCTGACCTAAGTTGCATCAGAAGAACTGATATGGCATCGCTTGAATTATTCTGTAAAAGGTCACATACCTCCATTTTTCTACCTCTTGATGTGTGAAAAGTATGTAATATCAAATACTATAATGAAAATGTTAATATGTCAATTAGAATGAGATCTTACTGTCACAATAAAAAGGATTGAAGTCATCAAATCATTTAATAATATTTAATCAGATGAAAAAAATAGCATATGAATGGGATCTGTGTGTGCCAACTCCTTATACTTTTGTTATGTATCACTTTGGAAATGTTACACTAATTTATTTCCATGTAGATATCCATGGGGAGGTAGGATGGTGTCAAATAGATTCCCTCTCATCTGTCATGATGATAAACTATTAGGTGAAAACAAGAATGTCATTAGAATTACTCTGAATCACTTCTGCTAAACAAAATCCTCAGAATAAACTTCTGCATCCTCATCAGCTTCTAGTGTGATTGAGGTATAATCGACTGAAATGGATTACAGAAACATGTACTATGTAATCAGAAAAAAAAAAAAACGAGCATTTACCCCGTTGGCAAAAAAATTTTTTAATTTTAGTTCATTATTCCAAAATCACTTATCAAGTCCAGGAATTATCTGTAAGTGTTATTCAAGATCAGCCTTTAATGAGCTCAAAATTTTAGTTTTACTATTCATTTTGAAAGGTCTACGGCACAAGTCAGATGATTGGTATTTGTGAGTTTTGAACAATAAAAAATCGTATCAAGCTGATTACGTATCTTAAGACATTTTGAAATAAAAAAACTTCCATCTATTTTGAGGATGAAAAGAATTAAATATAACAACCTCTGAACAATTGTTGAATAGATATGCGAGAGGAAAAATACCCTAAGAATAAATGAAATAAGGTTCCTAAGATTGCATTTGACATTATCATATCGTAACCCAATTTTCGATAACTGATAGCACTTCATTGATTTGGCAAGCGTAGCAATAAATAATAATGATATGCAGCGTTGTCATCTCAGTCATTGGATGAAGCAACATTACAATGTCATATTTTGACATATTTGAATCATAAAAAAGTAAAAATGCTACCGGCAAAAAGTCACGAAAACTGGCAAAATACAACATCACAATTTTGAATTTAATCACCGATATTGTAACTCCTTGATTTCATATTATCTTTCTGATTAATATATAATGGCTCAGAGAGCAATGAAATTTACTAAATTAACTAGGTAAATTGTGAAAGTTTAACCTTGAAAATTGCGACTTATTGAACGGGATGCTACAATGGTTTTATTGTCTTCTTTGGACTGAAATATGTTACGTGTATATTTAAAGTTTGTAAACCAGTCTGATAAAAAAAAAAAAAAACGTAAACAGGGGACGTAACCACTTTTTATGACTATACCAAATTATATATGTCGCGGAAAGCCACACTTCACCTTGCATGCTTTTATTTGTTTTCTTTTTAAACAAACAAAATTCACAAAGCTCATTTATCATTGAATGCTGGCAGAATGGGATGCACCTCTCTCAAAGAAAAACAAAAACTATATATTTCTAAATTTTATTTAGTAATTAAATTATTTCTATTTCTTTTCTTATGGCAGCAGATTGTCATTAAAACAAATATATGAGAGTACTTTCATAAACTTAATGCCAAAAGTTAATATTACAGGATTTACTGAGACTATAATTGATGGTGCATACATTATTGGTAAATAGATTTACAAGTACTTGTTATCAAATATCTTGCTGTATCAAGTTAGTTGGTAATTAACTTTGCAATCAGCTCTATGTCTTAATGTTCTACAGGATTTTACTAAATGGAATCTTTACCCACTCTTCCATTACCTCACAAAATGACTGCATAACTAATTGAGTGTTCAATCACCTAAAGAATTTCCTTTATGCCAAAAAGCTCAATATTTTCTGTAACATGTATAATATTTGTAAAAATTGAAAACGAGAAAGACATTTGTAGAAAAAGTAATATTTAATTTTTTGCCATGGTCAAGAAATAATTCAGTTTATTTTGACATATATTAATAATGTTCATAATTAATTCAAACATAGAGAAATGTTGGAATCATATTTTATTTATGTACCAGCTAAGCACAAGTAATACAAGTTCTTAGCATTTTGCAATACTGAAAAGATGATATAAATAAAAACTAGATTACCATTTAACATCTTTTAATTTGACAGTGTAGTTTCTTATACAGCATATATGACCTAGTCACAAGATATATTCAGCATTTCAAGACATACTGATCTCATGCAGAACTGCCCTTAAATTTCACAACTGATTATTGCAAGCATGTGCAAGCTTACATCAAGAACCTTAGATTTTGCATGCTTGCAGATTTAAAAATTCCTTTTGCAAGCTTGCAGACTCTGAAAAATTCCTTTTGCAAGCTTGCAGACTAGAAAAATTCCTTTTGCAAGCTTGCAGACTTTGAAAAATTCCTCTTTCAAACTTGTGCAAGCACCATTACTAGCTTGCACAAGTTCACCTAGCTTGTCATAAGCTTGCATCAAGCTTGTCATAAGCATGCATTTTGATTTGGTGTATGGATATTATTATCTACATGTAAATGAAATGTGAAACCAAAATCTGTGTTCCTGTTTTGCATTGCCTGAACTGAGATTGTGAAATGTTTATCTCAAATCAATCAATCAAAAATAATTCATAGTTATTATTTATTTCAAATTGTAGACTTGGCAATTGTTTTGGATGACAAACATTATTCATTTTAATAGACTGTAAAAAAATGTTCAGAATAAATATACAAAAATCTGTAAGTGCACAAATAAAACACACCAACTCCATGTACTAGCAAAAATTTTCTAAGTCCACATTTCTAAGCTATGTCCGAGCTAATAAATGACAAAATTCTTCTTTTCCTAGGTTTTTCCGAGCTAAAAAATGACTAAGTTCTTCTTTCCTAGGTTTATCAGAGCTAAAAATTGACTAAGTTCTTATTTCCTAGGTTTTTCCGAGCTAAAAAATGACTTAAGTTCTTATTTCCTAGGTTTCCCCGAGCTAAAAATGTACCAAGTTCTCATGTCCAAGGTATTTCCAAGGTGTTATTTTAATTTTCACAGGGAAACCTTGGAAAAACATCGGATGTCAGAGGTTTTCTTAGGAAAACCTTGGAAAAACCTCAGACGTCCAAAGTTTATTGGTCAAATTTTCAGAAACAAACCTCCGAAAATGTACAGCTGGGCATCTGGGTATTTGAGAGTCCTTAAATCATAGAAGAGACAGAGGGAATTCTCTGATGATAAGCAGGTTAGGGATCAGGAAGCACAAAGGTATTGTCTCAACTGCATACAATATGTAAGTTGATATAAGACAATTTATTTGTTGAATTTATTCATTTTAAATTCATAGTTCAATTTTTCTTTGAGTTTAGATAATAATCAATCTCAAATATTATAAGATTTATGTATAGTAAGAATTTTTATACAATATTCTGTTGGTATAAATGATTTTGGATTAGCGATTTTGTATCTAATAGAAATCATGTTTCAAAGCAATTTCATGCATTTTGTCTGATATTAACTGTGAGAAGTTACTTATCTGTTTGAATGATTTGTATTACGTATTCTGAGAATTGATTTTCCTATGTCTGTCAATGAATCTCAATGAATCACTAATCAGCAAAGTAATGTCAGTAGGACAAGGAGTATTATGTGCTTTTGGATTTTTAACATTACTTTAATATTTTTTTCAGTCATATCACTATGATGTCTGCAGTGCGGCAGTTTACAGTGATGTCTAGCACTGAGGCATCATGCCTTAGATGTGGGAGGTTGCAGGTTTGAACCCCAACAGTCATACCATATATATAAAAATGGTATTAACAGCAGCAGCAGAGGAACGGAGCAGACCATTTTAGATCGGCCAGCCAATCATTCCACCAAAAAGAGTCCGCCAAGAAGCTGCATTTTCGCCATCCAAGACTAAAAATATTTTGGTGGACCATGTCGGAAATATAAATTTTTTGTGACCGAGAAACTGAACAGACCAATTTAGATCGGCCCGCCAACCCCCTTATGTATAATGGTAATCCCTAGAGATGTATTACCGTAATCCAAAAGTAAAAAAAAAGACTGTTGGGGGCTGGTTCCGGTCGGGCTGTCCCACCCCGGCGAGGTAAATTTTTAGGCGAAGATTTTACAATTAATAAATACGATAGTTTTATAATATGGAAGTTGGAGAAGCATTATCGAAGAGAGTTGCCCGAGAAAAGCTAGAAACGATTAATAAATTTTTACCTGTTCATAATCGCCTGAAGGAAAAACTACAGGAGCGCCAGCAGATAAAAACTGATCTATTTACAGGGCGGCAACAAATGTTTGAGCCTATTACTACAGGTAAGAAAACTGTTATATGGCGACATCGACAAGTTTCGGCCGGCGGATGAAAAAAAGCCTATAGTCGATTTCCTCAAAGAAATATCTACAAGTGTTAAACCAGCTGAACCGATAATTGAAACACCTATGGCATCTTCGTCGTCAGGTGGGTGGGCAGAGAGAGAAGTTAAAAAATTACGCGCGAGATTTACCGAAGAGGGATTAGCGGAAATTGAAAAGGAGGATGTCAGTGGGTTTCCTTCCTTTGTGGTAACCTCTTTTGCAAGAAGGAAAAATTTATTGGATGGAGAGAATAAAAAAAAGTACGCCACTAATATAAATGATTGGGCTAATGCATTATATAGGATCAAGGCAAACCTTCCCACCGCTAAATTAAATGATCCAGGGTACTTAGCATATTCCCAGGCGGTAAATGCGGTAATTCAACAATTTAAATCCATTCAAGAAGAAACAGAGATAAAAAGGGGAAAGGGGAAAGGAAAACGACAACAGGATCCAAAATTTTTAGGAACAGGAATAAACCTAAGACATTGACCAACCCATTACCATGATTCGCAGATATATCCCGATAGCATTGTCAGAGATGTTTCCCGATTAGAGGTTCTCATGGGAGGAAGGAGTGCCGGAAATAATTCTGTTGAAATAATTAATAAAGCAGCCGATATTGCCCAAAGATTATTCCAGAGTAAAATAATTGATTATCATATGTATAGAGAATTTATTGATGACCTAATGGAAAATAGCCGATATTCGGGATATTATAGCGATTAATACTAATTAGAAATCTAAGGATTTTACAATAGAGAATGATAATCCATTACAATCATGATAAGCCTACTCAAGTTTTTGTGGTAAAATCACGACTGCCAGTTTACAAAACATTTTATGGCGAAGGTCTTGGAGATACCATTTTAGGATTTTTTACAAGAATGGCACCTAAAATTGCTCCCTTTGCTAAACAAGTTGGGATGAAAGCTATTGGCGCAATTGGTGATAAGTCCTTAGGAGCCGTCGGAGATTTAGCCGGCAAGGCATTTTCTTTCGTAAAGGATAAAGCATCGTCGCTGATGAGGTCATTATTGGAAAAAACAGAAAATTCAACCACTACCTTCAACAGAAAATATACTGGCAAAGCTAAGTAAGGCTATAAATAATGCTGCACAAGAAAAAATCGAATCGTTGATAATGAACTCGCCAGAATCACTAGCGATTCCAATGGAAAATGTTAATCTCGCAAATGTTATATCCGGGAGTGGACTTCGAATAAAGCGGCAATGATAAAAAATACTTGAAAACACTATTGTTTCTAAATTGAAAATAAAAATGATTAAGTATAAAAATTTCATTTAAGAGAATAATTGATACTGCATTTGATATGGACGCACCCGTACCTAAGGATGATGCGGTGGGAAATTATCAATATTTTGCTTATAAAGCGATTTACCCAAATGCTAGGGGAAGAATTGATTTACAGGTTCAAGATAAAAGTAAATATTTCTTGCCGTGCGAGGCATATATTGAAGTTGAAGGAGAAATTTTAATAAAGAATCTTGGGCCTGGAGGGGCTGAGGTACTTTATCCAGCAGAGGCTAAGGTTGGATTTGTAAATAATGGAATTATGGCATTATTTGAGGGTGCAAAATATATGATTGACGGAAATGATATTGAATCGGTGAATAACGGTATCGATATTGCGATGACAATTATTGCTCTCGCTAGATATTCCAATGATTATAAAAGATCGTCTGGCCCAACTATGATGTTTGCTAAAGATACTTCTGACCGCTTCGATACAAATCCGTATATTATTAGAAGACCAAAGGAGCATGGTAATGCTGCAACTGATGCTGACGTAGAACCTGTTGTTATAGGCTCTAATATTAATTATAAAACAGGATGCGTAATTCGAAATGGAATGTTGAAGTGAGTAAGAAGAAAATTCTCATGCGCTATTCCATTGTCTCATATATTTGGATTTTGTAGAAATGTCAGAAAAATTATATACGGGGCTAAACATACTTTTGTGCTGACTAGAAGAAGTGATGATAATAGTGCAATTTGGAGAATTCCCACCAACGACGCCGCAGATCATATAACCGATGATGACGGCAGGGTTGTTTTATCTAAATTGACTCTATGGATGCCTGTACTGACTCCATCCCTTGCCGTTAATCAAAGATTACTTACTTGGATGAAAACTGGTGCAAGTAGTTTGATAAGCTGGTTAAATACTACGACGGATAGTTTTGAAAGTAGTCAATCTGAATTTACATGGAATCTACCAGGAAAAAGGGGAATTTCAGCACCTAGACATATATTTATTTCGCTGCAAAATAAAAATCGAACACAGGGTGGTGATCAACAAACTTGCTCGCATATGATATTCGACAGGTTAAACGTAACCAAAGTTTCACTAAGAATAAACGGACAACAGGAACCTGCCGAGCCTATAAAATTGAGATCTAACAACGATGAAAATAGCGTTGCCCGGGTGTATCATAAACTGTGGTCATTCATGGGGCGTGATCAAAATGTTGATACCGGCCTACAAATATCTCAACATGATTTTCAGACATTATATCCTATCTATTACTTTTCATTGGAACATCTTGACTTGACAAAGGAATCCGTTGTCGACATAACTTTTAGTGCAGTAGTAGGAGACGCTGGTGGAGGATATAGAGCATTTGCCGTTATCCTTAATGATAAATCTATGTTAATCGAGGGTGTTGGCGGACAGATGAGATTAATTGATGCACCAGTAAAAAATCTTTGATTTTCAAAAACATGTAAAATTTTCGTAATGAGCTCAATTGAAAATATAATATATCTACAATAAGATGACATATAGTACTGTTAATGTTCAGTTGACCGATGGTCAGATCAAAAAATTAAAATCAAAGTCCGCTAAAGAATGTGGAGTTTCAATGACGTTAAAGCCGACCCAAATGGCTGGTGGGTCTCATAAATTATCGCTGACGACTACTCAGATAAAAAATTTTAATGTTGCACTAGGCAGTGGTCGCGGAATTTGACTTAATTTTTCAAAGGCTGCCGTCAACGATATGACAAAAAATGGAGGAATATTCCCGTTTTTAGCAGCTCTTCCAGCATTGATTGGACCAGCAATTGTTGCCGCCGCTCCTGCAGTTGCCAAAGCTGCCGCGTTAGGAGCTGTCAGTACTGCTGCTGGAATGGCTCTAAAAAAAATATGTCGGACAGGGATATAAGAAAAAAGAAAGGTGGAATTTTACCCCTCGCTGTTCCTGCGCTAATAGCCGCGGCTATGCCAGGTGTCCTTAAGGCTGCTATGGAATCTGCTAAACGATCTACAGGACGGGGATATAAAAAAAAGGGAAGAGGTCTAAGACTAGGAAGGCCGCCAATGTATTGACCGCAGAATCATTTATGATTCCAATGTCCAATTTTGATCTCATCGAGCAGTAAAAAAAATATCTATAACAAATTTCAGAGGAGTTTTCATGAGAGATAAATTACCGTTGACCCCGTTAAACAACACTGGCGTTTACAAAGAAACTGGAATTATAAATCTCGACAATAGTACCAGACCTGGAACGCATTGGGTCGCATACGCAATTGACCTGCATAGTATTATTTATTTTGACTCATATGGACTAGCCCCACCAAAGGAATTTATGTCTAAGATTCCTACTTCCTTGTTCTATTCTATGCTGCCGACTCAAAAGTTGACCGATCCGCCAATATGTGGCCAAGAAGTATTAAATGTTCTTTCAGAAATATCTAAAAATCCGGATAAATTTCCGCATATAGTCGTTCATGAATATACTAGCGGTAAAATCGTTAATGATTCCAAAAATTCTAAAATCTGAATAACATTTAGAAACCCATAAGATTTTATATAATGGTTGATATTTGGGGACGATCTTTAAAAACAGCTAGAGATACAAAAACCAGCATCGACATCAAAGAGATAACTAAAGTAGTTAAGGATGAAATAGCCGGAACATTAAACCTGGCAAGTGTGGACCAAAATGAAATAGTCGTATTTCAAGATCAGTATGGCAAATTGAAATCTAGTAATGTTTTACTAGATGATTTATTGATGAAACATCCTACCGCCGATGATGATTCTATCGTGGTATTTAACAAGGGAAAATTATCACCGAGTGTTATTATTTCAAAGATCACTGAAAAACTAACCGAATTTGATGGACTTTTTAATAATTTATTTGGCATTCCGCGGCAACAAATTGAGATGCCACTGGCATGTGTTAAAATTGTGGTTGATAATATGGCCACGTTTATAGCCGAGTATAATAATCATTTATCTCGATTTGACACGTTAAGGAGAAACTTTAATGTGGCTGATGGCGTGATTGAAAAATTCTTCGATAAAAAGAATCCTAGGCCAGAAGATGTTAAAACAATTTTACCCGATATCATTATGAATCAAGAAAAGACCACGAATGATATAAACAACACAAAAAGATCCCTCCTAGAAAATATAGACACCATAAAAAAAGCTTTCGATAATGAAGTAACAGACCTGTTTACCCATAAATTTTCCTGTCAGTATTTTAAGCAATGCCTGTCAGTATTTTCAGACCGCACTCAGTATTTTCAGCACACAAATAGTAGATACTATCAATATACTATAATTATCATTATGTAGTATTACACGACATAATGACTATACAATATTGTGTAAATAACTCTTAGTTTGCAAAGACGCTGTTATTCAGTTAATTCTGTGTTTCAGGGCACAAATATGCAGAAATTGAACACCACTGACTTAAACATCCTGTTCATATTATAGTGATAAAAACCACAAAAAAATACAACATAACCAAATTTATTGTTGTTTACCTCCGTTACTTTCTCTAAAAATTCTGTTTTCTCAGCTTCACACATATCCATAACATTTTAATTAAAGCCAATTCTCTATTTTACTTGGTTAAGGACGACTTGATATAAAACATTATGACATTGTTACCACCCATCCACTTAGAAAATAATAAGTTTAGATAGGTGAAGGCAATCTTATTTATCTGATAAAATCTAGAATCATCTTTGTCAATATTTACTAGAATGGAAATAAGGTTCATAAATTATTTTTCATTGCTTCCGTTAACTTGTCAGCTGTACTCAATGACAAATTCATATTTGCGATCAACTCACATAGAATCGCCTCAGCACGTGTTATTTGTTTTTGAAGTATGTTTTGATCACTGACTTCCTTTCCTTTCATCATTGACAAAATGTTTCTATTTCCATTCACTAATGATTTCAATTTTGTATGATTTCCCGATTCCACATGCCGTGAACAGTCATTCCTTCCACAATGTGCACAGGAAAAGTCTAAGTTGCAAACAGTGCAATGCACAAAATGTTCTCCTTTGGACGATGGTTTAAGGCATAGCCACAGAGTAGAATAAACTCGTAGAAAATGCTGCTTTCTGTGTTAGACTTTCCATTTTCATCATCAGTTTCGTGCTGAAACTTTCTTGTCGGCGGCATTTTCCTTTGTTTAAACGACCGGATGTTGAGAATGTCAAAATAAGTGACATGGCACAAAATGCGGACGCAGATGCAGACCGAAGAGACGATACAACGAAACAAAACAGAAAGAAAAACGGCTTAAAAAATTAATTTTAAAAAGTAATAAATAAATGCAACCTCAAATCGTATTTTCAGTTCAATGACCGTATGACCGTACGGATGGGCTTTATTCCGTACAAATACGGTCAAATACGGTCGGGTAAACAGGTCTGAAGTAATCTCCTTAAGAAAATCCCTTGCAGATAATCTGGAAAGTATCATGAGGACGGTCATAGATACGTCAAATAATGCTGAGACAAGGTTCACTAGTTTGTTAACTAGAAAAACAGATAAAATAAAAATTAATTCTGACGCAAATTGGGTTCAACAAATTGCTCATGTCGTGGATAAAGGTACACATGATTGGGTAGTAGAAAATCTTCGGGGACCATCTATCAACAACAACCTACAAGCTCCACAAGGTTTTTATCGATTTTCAATAGTATCCTCTGAACCTTTTATTATAACATGTAGACATAATCTAAATATAATAGGTAAAGGTATTAATACATTAATATTTTATTCAACTCCCTCTGTAAATTTAGAACTTTCTCCTGTTGACAACGGCGCAGCTAGAGTTAGAATTCGATGGATATTAGAATATTTAGGACCTGAGTAAAATAAATTTCCCAAAATATCTAGGCGGTTAACAACATTGTATTAACAATGTATTAACATTATATTAACAACAATGTGGGGTTCAACCCCGGTTAATCATTTATTTCAGGTATAACAACAACATTGTATAAACATTGTATCAACATTGTAACAACATTATCATTCAAAATGATTTAAAAATGTAAAACATTTTACAATAAATATGATTAAATCATCGAAATCTGAAGAATTTACATCTGCTGCGGGCAATTTTAGATACGATACCGTTAAAGAATATTCAGCCAAACTTAAAGCGCTCGCCGATGAATACCAAATAAAAAAAAAAAAAAATACCGCCGGAGGATTACCGCCATTGACGTTACAGTTTATTCGATTTCTGGACTTCTCGCCGGAGCTGGTATAATATTATCATCGGTGACTATGATAGTGCCAATTGCTGTTCCTATTGCCATATCTGCAATAACAACCGTCGCGGGAATTTCCACAGCAATTACTAAAAAATTGTCGTCATGTTCACAGGCTAATCTTAGCAATTATTCGACTAAATATACTATCGTCGAGGGCGCTTATTCGCATATTTCATCGATGACTTCAACTTCGTTGGACGACTCGGTCATCACAGGAGATGAATTTGCTATGATATCTGAATTATATAATTCCACGATGACAAAGATTTCAACCGGTGGTGAATTTCAAATTGAAAATCCAAAATGATTTAAATAAATGTCAGAGATTCAGATACTCCAGAAGATATCAGATAATACATCTCCAAGGAAAACTAGCATGATCTCAATATCGTCAAAAAGTTCAGAATTTGTCGCTAAATTTCCATCTCCGATTCCCGTCTACGAGATCGCGCTGGCCAAGTTAAGAGTATACAATAGTTGGCCTAATATCAGATCTAAATGATTTGGTAATCAGCCGCCCAATAATTCTCTAGTATTTTCATATAAAAATAAACCCGATGGTACTCCAGATTGGAACGTCGTTGGAATACCCACTGGAGCATACAAAATCGAAGCCATCAATGATGAGTTTAACCGTAATATAAAGTCGATTGTGGGTGAAACCACTAGTGGTTCTACTAAAAAAAAACTGAAGAAAAACCAAAACTAGATATCCAGGTTAATCAGTCGGCGCTATCGTCTATAATTGAAATCGCAGAGGGGTATTCCGTCGATATATCTATAACAGCTCAATAAGAACCGTGCTCAGATGGCCTGAAGATCCGCCGCAAGAAGCTAGAGTTTCCACACCCGAGCCTGTAAAATCTGATTACGTCACCGATAAAATCGGACCAGAAAATCCATCCAGAAATTATAGTAAATTCGAAGATTTAAATTTTACAAAAATTTATTTAAAAAAATTGCCAGGTGGTAATCAACTTTGGTATTTTCCGAGTTCTCACGATTTTAAACGTGGATTTGATCCTAAAAAGGAGGGTTATTTCACTGAAACAGTAGAATCGGTGAATCAGCACTTTCCATTCTTTTCTTCCTTCTATTATATAAATAGTGATCTTTTATTGCTATTACCCTCATTAAGATCCGGCCTTCTCACACAGGCGGAGTTTACTAGTGTAGTTGCTGCAGGTAATAAAATTATCGACGACGCGGAAATATTTCATTCAAGGCTTGTTAGTGTTTTCATTGATGATAATTCCCCTCTGTCTAAAACGTTAGACGCGGTAGATTATAGAAATAAAATAAGAAATGATCCAAATTATAAATTACCAGAATATAATGTACCTGAACTAAAAAAAAAAATCAGCGCAGCTATCGACGAAGGATTTAATAGAATTCATCAATCATGAAAAGATAGCCAACCGAAGCCTATTATTTTAACTCATAATAATTCTCCCGACGGCGATGGCAGACATCAGGCCCCCGGTAACGTAAATATATCAAATGTTATCGCGCTTAATCTCACGTGTAACGCCGTCCAAGGAAGTTATCAGATTAATATGGAACAATCAGATCGAGCTCATCCCGCTGATCTACTTTATTCAACTGCGCCTTCAGTTAGCCCCGGATTTTTAATCATCGACGACCCGGTCAATCCGGTATATATGCGTTGTCATAGCGACTTAATCAGCGAGCTTAAATTTCGACTTACCGACCAGGACGATAATCTGATCGATTTACGTGGCGAGACTTTAACGATTAGTCTGTTTGTGAGATCCTAGTTGAAATCGCAAGTGATTCTCATTGTTGTTATTGTTGTTATACATTTCCAATATTTTTTTTACTCTGAAAAATCCATCGAGAATATCATCGGGGAATTATGATAAATAATTATTAACAAATACCGTGATAAATAACTGTAAATAAATCTAATAGATAAAAATAATGTCCATGGAAATGTGTAAAATCCCTGTTGTTTTTTTTTGCGCTATCATAATTATAGTGAAATTTTGAACATTTCTCCGCTAATCTCATTTATAGTTACTCTTCATCGTGTCCAGCTAAGTTATTTGATCAACATTACTTATCACCGTATCTTATTATAATTATTTTTAGGGAAAAAAAATATATTCATCGATGATATATATTTCAAAAATATGCCTAACCGAGCCCAATATTTGTCAAGCGAACAACAAACCCAGATTATTAAACTGTGTGGACAGTACAAACCGTCCGTGATAGCTAAAGAATATAAGATAGGACTGACCCGGCTATATAAAATATGGACTGACGCATCCGCTAATCAAAACTTTCCAGGAGGTCTGGCAGGTACTCAAGCTGGTCAAAATTTAACAAAAAAAATAAATGCCATCAACGAAGAGATTAAAAAGAAACGTGAAACGCATAAAGCGCTAAAAGTCGAATACGATAAAATAAGTAATGCCATCATCGCTGATAAAAAAAAGTAGAGGATAGGCAGAAACGGCTAAATATATTAACTAATACCATACAAGAAAAGGTCCGTCTTGAATCACAATACCGGTAAAAACTAGATAATACGCCAGATTATAAAGAGAAAACTAGCGAGCTCGATGAAACTGAAAAGTTAAATGAAGCTAAAATAGCTGAACAGGAAAGGAAAATTAGCGAGCTTGATGAAACTAAGGAGTTAAATGAAGCTGTAATAAATGATCTAAAATCTAAAATAGCTAAACAGGAAAGAGAAATTCAAATGTTGAAATTAAAAGAATTTCAGTATCAACAATTAAAAAGGCCAGAGAAATCTGTCGAACAAAAACTTACTGAGGCATTATTGGAAGGAGAGTCGCTCACGATAGAACCTCTAGAGGTTAAGACAGAAGTTTATCCATTGCCTCGCAGACATCCCTGATGGAATTTTGCTGCTCAAATATATCTTTTATGGAATTTCTATTTTTTTTATAATCCTACAAACGGGGATAAATATTTCTAGATTATCTCGATGTGCGGCTAGCAATTCCATCCGAGCATCAATAAGGGTTTTTATAATACGATATTCATTTCTATGAGATGGCCTTCCGTGGGTTCTCATAAAAACGACAGTTTTATATTCATCAGTGACCCACTTACTAGTAAATATATTTGGAATTGGAAATGCGAGCATTTCCCCGCTGGTAAAATTCAAAGAATTTCCAACATTATCAATTTCGTCACACAACTGAGCAATATTTTCGTCGTTCATTATTCTATATAAATGCAAGTATTTCTAATTTATATATTGAATTGAAAATGCTAGCATTTCTAATATGGTTCAGATATTATTAAACACGCCATTGGTCAGCTCGTTATACGCGTACGGGTAATATTCTCCGTCAGGCTCTGCATCGATAAATTTTTTGTGACATCTGCGATAATTATCGTCCAACGCGGCCTTTCTTTCTGTGCGATACAACAATGGATAATATTTTCCATGAGTTTCGCCATTGATAAGGGGTTTATTAGCGTCGTAGTAGTGATCATAAAGGGCTTTTTCTCTTCTGTAAAACTCTCCAAATTTCCATTCATACTTGCGATCTATTATATTGAAGATATCTGATTCCGGTAACGTTGCCATATACGGCGAATTTGCAATTTAATTTTTGGTGCGCTGTTATAACAACTTTCTTGTTGAGTAACAACACGAAGATTTTTCAATCTATTATCGAGTCGATTCCTATTAATATGATCCACCACTAAACCCGGTGGAATTGGCCCATTAAAACATTCGTATATAAATCTAGAAAGAAAATATTTTATTGTTTTTCCATTGTAGCGAATGCCGATTTTCATATATCCCATTTTATTAATCCAAACGATATTTTTTTTTATTACTCGATGTTGGGCAATACCATCCGATGAGGCTTCGTAATTTACGTAAAAAAAAGTGTGTAATAAATGTTTGTTCCATATATATTATAGGGGAATTATTTAACTTCTAATTTCTTTTTATAATTTTCTGTGATAAAATCATCTTCGGTGAATATTATTCCATGTCGGTCCTTATAATATTTAACAAATGTGCGAAATTGTATAAACATCAAATGATCCATATTTGATAGACTTTGGTCGCGGTAGGTAAATCTGCCATATCGCCTGTTTCGATAGCCACTCTTTGGCGGTATCATACGGAACTCTAGCCGTGGCTGCTAATTTATCTATGGCGGATTTTCCTCTCCAATATCCCTGCGGAGAATAATAATTTTTTTTCATCTGTTTTTCTGCCATTATTATACACTCGCACCAACTAACAATTTACCTTTCATCGCAGATTTAATAATAAATGCGGCACTTTCTCTCTGAAATTTTTATTAGGTATTAAATTTAATGCATGAACCAGATTAACATCGGCGAGATGTCTTTGGCGCAGATCATTACTTTTATACACAATATCATGTATTCGACAAGCTTCGTCGATAGCGTTAACAGGAAATTCACCTGGATTAGGTTGATCATTTTTATTGAGTCTGATATCTAACCTGGTACCTGGCCCACATTAACTATATCCCGGGAGATGCTTTTCACCGGGGTATTTAGCCCAAGGGAGCCCGGGAAGTTTAGTCAATCCTGCGGCAATATCTTCTCCTGGTTTTTTTATAAATCTAATTTTTTTTATTCCGCATGTTGCGCATATCCCCGATGCGGCATGTCTATTATTTTTAGTTACAATCGTTGTTAGATCGTTTGTCCCTGTATGTGTCTTACATTTAACACAATATAAATCCATAATATTATTATGTTATAATTAAATGGAAGTTCTTGACTTTTCAGCAAAAAAGGAAAAGCCGCCAATTAAACATCATCCAATGCTCCCAAACTCAATCCGAGGGATTATTATAGGGCCATCCAATTCGGGTAAAACACAACTTTTACTTACGCTGATAATGAAATACACAAATTGGGATAAATTATATTTAATAGCACCTAGCGCAGATGATCAAGATTGTTATCAAGTATTGAAAGATTTTAATGAGACCGCAGCTGAAAACTTAGGATTTGATCCAGTCCAGTTTATATATGATATAACCGAATCACCTGACATAGATGATCTCGATGGGTCTTTAAACAATATGATAGTTTTTGATGACGTAATGCTCGATAATTAAAAATGTCCAGCTTTGCTATTCTCTCACGGCCGGTATAAAAATGCGGATTTATTTTATTTAACTCAGCGATACACCCAAATCCCTAAAGTAATTTGTGATAATTGTAATTTTCTATGCGCGTTTAATGGTATTGATATACATACGCTACAAAATATTTGGCAGACGTGGTGCTCAGATATGGACTTCAATAAATTTTAAAAAAATTTTCGGGCATGCTCAGCGGACCCCACATGGGTTTATTACAATAAATTTACACGACCCTAGGACAAAATATCGCGTCGGATTGGATAAAATCTTCGCCTAAAAATTTACCTCGCCGGGGTGGGACAGCCCGACCGGAACCAGCCCCCAACAGTCTTTTTTTTACTTTTGGATTACGGTAATACATCTCTAGGGATTACCATTATACATAGGGGGGTTGGCGGGCCGATCTAAATTGGTCTGTTCAGTTTCTCTGTCCCAAAAAATTTACATTTCCAACATGGTCCACCAAAATATTTTTAGTCTTGGATGGCGAAAATGCAGCTTCTTGGTGGACTCTTTTTGGTGGAGGGATTGACTGGCCGATCTAAAATGGTCTGCTCCGCTCCTCTGCTGCCTCGCTTTGCACATATCTCTAATAGGTTAGTGTTAGGACTGATTGGCCTTGTGTCAGGAAAATATGATTCAGTCAGACATCATGCTGCATATCTGTGGTATGATGCCCCATCACTATAAACTGCCATACTGAAGACATCATAGAGATATGATTGGAAAATTGTTAAAGCTATGTCAAATATCTAAAACACACACACATATATACCTGGATCTGCAATTAAAATTTTTGTCACAAATTGGCTAAATCTATGTGGATTAGTAGTTAAGACAAGAATATAGACACAGAAGAAAAGAATAAATTATTATGCATAACACTCAGTCTACATATCTACAATAACTTTACTGAAAAGTTGTAAAGTCCAATGATGTCTGATGCAACATGTTTGTAACAAAATCCCTCTCATCAAACATTTTTCAATCATATAACAATTAACAATTACATCGCTACATCCCAGTCTTTTTATGATATTTGGCACCATTTATTTTAAATTCAGACTGGGCCACTACATATGTAGTATCAAAATAGAATGAATCTATGACAAGTGCTTTCACATTCAAGAATCCCATGTTTTTTTGGATCTGTTTCATGTAAAATTAATGCAAAAAATTACCAAATTTACACGTGGTCAATTTTTATCAGATTATTTTCATTGTTAATAAATAACACAGAATTTCATTCTGTATAGTTGTGCATTTTGATCATATTTTTCTAACATGGTATAAGAAGTGTATGTTAGAGTAAGCAAGTTTTTGTGCTGCCTTTACCATGACAAAATATGTTGTGGGTTTCCCACTAACAAAAAAAAACAAAACAGTAATTCTGTGTCTTGATCTGAACTTGGATTAGATTCTGTTAAACAGGCACCCAGTTATTCATTTATTAACTGGGTTATTATTCGGGTGGGTACCCAAAAACTCAGGTACCCATTGACATCTTCAGTCAAATCTAGAATCAAATACTTTTCTGAAATAAGCCATAAATTTCTAGTTTCCACTTATACATTATTTCTTTCCTTAATACCACTGCATGGCAGTTTGCTGAATCCACTCTCCATTTCCAGATATGCAATTGCTGTATCAATTATTAACTACTAAGAGGCCTCATTAATGACTTTACTAAGTGTCCTCATTAATGACTTTAGTTGACAGTAATGTAAACTGGAACAGTCTTTGATGGCACTCTGGTTATTAATCATTATAATCAATCTTGAAATGTCTGAGCCACATGAGAGCCTATTTGTTACACTCAATCCACAGCCACTCTTTTAATGCTGCTTACAACTAGCAGTGATAATAAAGATGTGAGTACACTTGCAAAGAATCCACCAATAATATCAATGAGCTCAGTTATTTAATATGTAATGTACATAGGTTTTCTTGTATTAACTATGGAAAAAAAATTTCATTTCTACACATGACTGTCATTGCTATTATTAAATGTTAGGTCATCCCTAATGTACAGTTATATCATTTGCTTCACTGTGCAGATTCACTATGTGCCTGTCTTGATCTACAAGGGAAAAAATGAATATGTGCAAGCCAATCTTTTTGGCATAGCAGATGCACAGGTGCTGTGGGTGTAAATGATATCAACCACCTGGTTTCATGGTTGGCAAAAACCCTAAAAGAATATTACCCTGAACAACTATGCCTGATGTTACAGACCTACTTTTGTAACTATCACAGACAGGGTACTGTGTTAAATTAACTTGAATCATTTATGTAATTCTCACAACATCAGGCATGTTATGACATTCCACATGCAAGAGTTTTTTATCTGAAAGATGTCAGGCCAACCTAACAATGATCCTATAAATGACTGCAATATAAACTGCATGTGTTTGAAATCAAATGGCAATGACAGAAATGAGTTTAGGCTCATGAGCACAAAAAATAAATTTTAGATTCTTTGCCACTAAATTCAGAAATTCTTTGTCAACATTATTCACTGACTGATTCTATGTCATATGTACGAGAGAGAACTTTCAAAGTATGTCAGTTTGCACAATTATCTGCTGAAAACACAAATGTGTTATTGAAGGGCAGATCACCAAATGGTTGAGATCAGATATTATGCCAACTGTAATACTTTCGCCATGATGATTAGTACGATCTCAAGAGTACATGAATCCCCAATGCTCACTGGTGAAAGGTTGCACTGAATTCTGGCTTCATGGATGAGATGGTAATCATCAAAGTCAGGCTTTGGGCTGTATTTACAACCAACTGTTGCATCACAGCATAGATTTCACTACCACAAAGTGTTTCACTGCAGAGTGTTTCCCCACACACTGTCTCAATCATTTCAGAACTCAACAATGTATCATATATAACATGAATATCTTCAACACATTAATGCATCAGCACACAATAAGTGTCTCTCTTCACAAGATTATTAGCGAGCAATGGTTGAAGCAATGGTTGACAAATCGATGTGGCTTCATTAATTACTTTGGTGCACATGACTTTGGCCCACATGAAATTTTGTCACAAGTATTTCCTACTTATTAGCAGCTGGGGGGAAACAGACCACTTTCAAAAGAAGTCCGTTTTTGAAAATAAAGCCTCCTACAAAAACGAAATACAAGGTCAATGATGCTAAACCGGGACCTCTAGTAAGGGATTTCAAGATCATTCGAAAAAGAAAGTCATTGAAAAAATGAAAGATGAATTTTTTTATGCCAGTTAGTGAATATATTGAACTAAAAATTAAATATATGCTGTCATTTTAGATGACAACAAACTTTTAAAAAAAACAGCAAAGGTATACCTCATTGATATGTGAATAAGATGAATTTTGACGATTTTAAAACAGTACTAAACAATATTGTCAGTTTTATTAAAAACAAATGTCATCAGAACAAATCATCATAAACTTAAATCTGATACAATTATAAAACGTGGACTAAGTAATTTTGATGATAAGGTGTTGCTGGGATGGAATTAATACACTAGCTCTTGGACTTTATGCAAGTAACAGTCTAAACATCAGAAATGTTTGAAAATTTAGCATCAGTCGATGTTGTTAATAGCAAAATAAAAAAATAATGGTTTATAACCAGCAATTATCATTTGAATTTAATGATGAAATTTTGGGTATTTGTTTTAGTTAATTTGACAGAATTAAACTCTCCCTTAGCAAATCAGATGATAGCAAATAGTTTAATTATTTCCAAAGTTTGTGATATGAGCTTGCACAAAAATATGACAATCTTCATAATCCGATTAGCAAGGATCAGTAAACAAAAATCAACATAGACCTAAATAGGTCAAAGGATTTTGGCAAAAGGTAGTATCTTCTCAGTAAGATAGCAATGAAAGAAATATTTTAATGTCAAAAAGTATCTGGTAAAATTAAATTTTATTTCTATAATAATGACAGCACGATTTACTTAATAGCAAAGCTTCACATACAACAGTAAGCTACTTTAGACAACATGTGAATTCATAAACTTATTATTTTAGAATTTCTTAGCAACAGTTGATGAATACAGACTTAACTGGGCAGAAATGCGGGTTTTATATATACTATAGAATATACTATAAATTTCTCCAATGTATTTAGAAATTGAAAAAAAAAATCACATATTACAATAATTATTTTATTCACAAATCCACTCTATAGTTTATAATAATTATGATTTTTGTAAAATTCTGTATACTGCACAGTATTAGGCAACTATAAATTTTTTTAACATATATACATAAGGAGTCTTGTGGTCCATTGCTAATGCATTGGATTCTCGTACTCAAGGTCCGTGGTTCGATTTTCGTGACTGGCACATTGTCGATGGACCATTTTATTGCCAAAATGTTCTTATTTAATGAAGTACCACCAGACCTACGCTTTAATAGAAAAATTGTACACTCCCCCTGGTAAATTATGGGCAGATTGTGCAAATTTCTTTTGAACATAGAGAAGGCACGTTTGTATGTCTGTCCTTAATAAAAGTAAGTTAAATCTATATGTACTGTGTTTGTATGTGCTGTCCCTGTAAATACATGTATATACGTTACTGCAAATATATGTAAATATGTCATTGTAAATATATGTAAATACCTTACTGTAAACATGCTTGATTGGTGGGGAATGACATTGCAATTCCTATATATCCCTCTGAATTTCTAATATATCATTTCACACATTAGGAATTAGCTGTAGGTGTCTATGCACCTGCATATAACCTCAGCCTGCTACGATGTCCTTTGGCAACCTAGGGGTTTCAGATGGGATTGAATAAAACTGTCTTGTAAATATGCTTGCTGTAAAAAAGCAACTCCAATTAAAATTCTGTATTTCGTGCTGTCTTAATTAAGATATAATCATCTGTATATAATCATAATAATATGTATATAACCATAATCATATGTATATGATCATAACAATATGTATATAATCATAACAATATGTATATAATCATAAGTATTATATTGGGATGGTCCTGGGTTTTAAAAAGTTGTCGCCAAAAGAATCGCCAACCACAATATTTTGTTGCCAATTTTCAAAAAGTATCACCAGAATAAATAGTGAATATTTTTCCAAATCTATTAATGTAATAGCCTATGAAAATTGAAAAACACCGGATAGTTATTACTTTCTTGACAACAAGTAGAGCTATAATATTATAAAATAAATCATTACACATTGATGGCTATTTTACATCTGGAAAAAAAAACAACATTATAAATGTTAAAAATATCAACTTTGCTGACATCCACAGCGTCTAGCTCATTGTTTAATTAAATCCCTAAAAAAAAAAAACCCATTGTATGGTTAGCTTCACAAAGGTCATCTCACTGAATGCTGTAAAGTTTTTCTTGGGCCGCAAATTTGGATCTCCAATTCCCAATCAATGAGACTTACAAGATTCAACACCTGGCATAAATGTTCCATATATATATAGGCATTAGTGACCATCATATCAATTTGGGGAAAAAAATTGTTATTGACTGAGTCAACCTTGTTATATGCATATACTAGTTAAGGTGACCCATTCAAAAGCGCACCTGGACAAAAGCACTGGACAAAAGCACGCTGAAATGTACTCTGCAAAAGATATAAATAACAAAAAAAAATCACTTTTAAAATAGTTTTGAGTACATAGCCTATAGTTCTTTTATGTAAAACCAAAAATTACAAATAATAAGAAATAATTGTAATTTTAACATGTTCAAATGGTTAAACATTTACTGAGTTACTCTTAATTCTAATGTTGTATGCGATCCTTTGCTCTTTGGAAAATAATTGGCAGTCACTTACAGTTAATTATAATTGCTTCATCTGAAAACATGAAAGTAAATTTGTTTTATCATGAGCTACAGTTAGTTAGAATTGGAATGAGGATAATGATCTTGGCTTTGGATTATTTAATACCACACACATCGTTTACATTAACTTAATTGATAACTGTGTGATTTTATTGCGAGTCCTTTTGTCAGGTGAGGGAGGTGAGGTTGTTTAGCATTGCGCTAATGTCTAATGTCGGCACACTTTTGTCCATGCAATTTTTTTTTGCGGAGCCACTAGTTAACAATACAGCATTATGGTGGGATATAAATTGTGGAAAATAGTAATCATATGTATGGTAGCTTGAGACAAAATTTGAACAAACAAATGCATACCCTTTATGCATTATTAGTTATCACTGAAAAGGGAGAGATTTATTGGTCAATCAAATACTAGTCTAGTCACTGTGTAACAGGAAGTGCTTTTGAATTTGGTCGAAAAGGCTCAAGTGTAACCTTTACCTGTCATATAAAATATGAAATGGGGGTCACGATGGGAGGGGGAGGCAAATAATGCACTCCACAGGGAGAAATGGCATGTTGTTTTTGATAATTTTACGTCTATTGGACCTGTAAAAAACAGAGAATATTACTGAAAATTATGCTTAAATACAAAAACTTCCCGATGGCAGGTTCCAATCTACGTATTTTCGGATTAAGTCATTTTGAGATAAATTATTCAAATATACAAAACTAGTTTATGTTGATATTTCTTGTTGCATAGTTTAAGTCTCTGCAGACATAACAGGATTGGTGGCAAAAGTAAAAGATCAATGAGCAGAACTGCCAGGAATAACATCAGGATCCGAGACTGTTGTCCATTGAATTTGCATTAAATCCAAATGCTTTTAATTTTGTTAATTTACTCTTAGGCTGAGATGATGAACATGCAAGGTCTAACTTACGTTTACCCATTAAAATGTTGCACTGATGACAGTATATAACTCTGATAGAGATTTTTTTCATTTGCTTGGTATTTATACATAGCAATCAGTATTTCAAAGAAAATCAATTATTTTTTGAGTGTCTGCAAAACTATTATGTATTGGTATATTTATGAGAAGAAAAAAAATTACTTTTAGCTGTTTCAGTCAATTGTAGGTATAACCTGGTAGAATGATAAAGTTATCATAACATAGAGTAGTAGGCCAGATGTCAACATTAGTGGAGTATGATGTAACATTGCATGGTGCAGATGGGTTGGACAATACAAACATGGGATTTGTTTATGTGGGAATAGGATTTGTTTATGTGGGAATAAAGGTCAGTGTATAAGTCTGAATATAAGTCTGTGACTTCCTTTACTGGTCCCATTAAATTTCTCCACTCCAAATCCATGATTGTACCTACAAGTTAAACTGACAAAAAAATCTCTGAGATTTTTTGTTGCCAAAAAGAAAGAAAAAAATCGCAATTTGCAACATTGGCGAAGCCTAGGACGATCTCTGACTGCATATAATTATAATCGTATGTATATAATTATCTTCAGACAGGCCTCTCTGGGGACTATTATTTTTAAACAAATATTTACAGCTTTACAAATATTGTTATCAAATAAAATATCAACTATATTGTCAATAAATGTCATCAGATCTTCTGCCCAACCTGTTATTCATCATTTTCAGTCACGAATAACCACACTGATCCATATTTTGTTGATATATGGTAAGCCATGTTTATAATACAATCATTTATTATTTTAGGTTTTATAACAGTACAACTTGAGGCTGCTCTAATCGAATTAAATCTCCAACAAAATTTGTCAGATATCTGAAAAGTAGTTGAGCTATTCCTAGCCCAGAGACCCCTACACTGAACAAAACATATTTTGTCAGAAATATGAAAGTCGCATTATAAACTAAAAAAGGAAGATGACAAATATTTTAAGTTCTGGAGGGCAGAGGGTCCCTGTGATTATGAGCCTCAACTACTACTTCGACATTAGACAATAGCGCTTGTAATTTTTACCTCTTTGACACGTCGCAGCACAAAGTGACATCAGTTTCTAAAAATAGATTTTTGGACAAAGCAAACAAGCATAATGAAGACAAGTGATACTTTATGCATTTTTGTTCTTTCTAAAAATGATGTACCAGGCGCTAAATTTGTTCATCTACATATAGATGAGCATTCCAATATTCAGTATAATTTATGAATACATTAATCATACAAACCGGAAGTCACTTTGTTGTTGTTGTTGTTGCTGTTGTTGTTGTTGTTGTTGTTGGGCTTAATGCCATTTTTCAGCACACAAGAGGATATTCATGGTGGCCAGTGTTAATGGTACAGGAAGAAACAGGGGAATCACCGAAAAGAACCACCGACCCACAAAAAGCTACTGGCAAGCTTGCTTACATATCCACATTTGCCAAATCCTAGTCTTGAACCCAAGCAGAAAGAGGTGAGATGGCAGTGATCATAATCGGGGCCCCTCAAAGTCACTTTGACATGTATTTGATTTATAACTGTACATTCTTTTATGGTTTTGTACAATTTGAGACAATAAGGCACCACATAACACCCACCATTACACTTTACATTCAAATTTACAAGTGCAATTTATTATTGTTATTATTGTTATTGTTCCAGTGCTTATAATATCCTTTAACCATTGATATTATTCTCACTATTATTATTTTGGCAAATCAACCAACAGCAGAGAGGGTGAACAGATCATTTTGCCTGAGACCTAATTTATGAAAATTATAGCTTCATACGACATAGAAATTTGTATGTCACCAACGTCAAACCAGCACCTCTAACTTTGTTCATGTGGTCGACCCTCAGGGTTGGGTTGGGTTGGTTACTTTGACGAAGTTATGTTTTATTTCACCGCTACATGATTTTGTATATGTGCCGGTCACTTTTGTTGGTCGCACCCTCTCTGCTGCTGTAATTAAACTATTGCAATTCCCCACCCATTCTACATTTTGCTAGTGTCAAACAAAACTATCATATGGGGGCCTTCACTATGTTCAACAGATTTAGCATACTTACTGGATCATTGGAAAAATTACCAGGACTTCCATGGCCAAAATATCCCGGGGAAAAACATTTACCAGGAATCAATTACTGTGGGCTAGTAATTTGTTTAGATATTCGCCTTGACAATCAAGATCAACCCCAGCCCAGTGAATCCTATAAATGGAATTGATCAAGCATGTTACGTTCATGATATTGCTTATCGATATAAAGATTTGCAGCAGCAGCAGCATCTTGCAAATGTAAAATTAATTTATGCAATAAATAATATAAAAGATAAATCACTTAGAGAAAAATTAGCTGCTTTTCTTGTAAAAACTGGTATGAAAAGTAAAATAATGCTAGGAGCTGGGTAATTAATTATATAACTATTATGAGTTTATTTATTATTCCCCGAGCGAATATTGGAAAGGCTAGGCAGCGATTACTACACTTGCTTAAGCAGCAAATGTCTCGCATTTTGTTGTTGAGAACTGGTTAGCACGACAGGCAATATGGCAAATTTATCTACCAACACCTAAAAAAAAAAATTCAATACAGATATTTTGATGTCAGCACTTCTAATGATAACAACAAAAACAACATCTAAAGTTGCATCTGTGTTTGAACGAATATATCAATGAGGACCATTATGATGGCCACAACTTCTACTGGTTGATCCTGGTAAGGAATTTCTTGGTGAAGTATCATCACTGATGTAAAAAACATAATGTCACAATCAGACAAGGATATATTGCCATACATTGTGATCAGGCAATCGTTGAACAATTTAATCAAACACTCTCTGAGTGCTTATTTTGATACCAGTATGCAAAGGAAATGATTTATAAAGATACAAGATCTCACAAATGGTTTGCAAGATTACCAAGTGTGATAGCTGCGTTAAATAATGAAAATTACTCAAGCAACTTCCATAAAACCTTCTAATGCAATCTCAAAAAATTATATACCAATACAAAGCCAAGAATATTTTCCTCAACAAATATTAGATAATGTAACAGTAAGGTATTTATATGAACCTGGTGAACAGGAAGGAGGTAAAAAAAAGAGCAACTTATCCTATCTAGAGTGTGATAACACATACAAGTTCCAGCATGGTTAGATCCACTGGCAGACCTGCCATTTACAGATTAGATTCAACTGCTCCTCAACGTGAATTGGTGCATGAACAATTACAAGCAATTCCTTCAGACACACAATTACCACCATGTTCACTTTTGGAAACTAGCACCAGGGAGACCAGCGCCTCAATGTCGACTGCATTCAAGACAGGTCAACATCACATTATCACGTACATGGCCAAGATCACTATTAACTTTGTCCACAGTGAACTATCATGGATTATTGCTTGAATATTCCCATAGCATGTCACAGTTACAAACTGCACAATGATTATTCTGTCATTGCTTTAGCATCATAATAAATTCAACATCAATATCAAAATTAAGATTATTTTTTTATCACATCATTTGTAACCAAATAGATCTTTCTTATTACGCCAACAACTTCAGTGTCACTAACAGTTTTATTTTTTTCTGTGGAGTCTATGACAACTCTGTGTAGTTGATATATTCTTTTGACTCTAGATACTGCTATACAGACTAACTTTGACCGCTCTATTCTGTCATCAGCAATCCAGATATTTGTATCTGTAATAATTAGTCTGTGCAACTAGTGGATTGTTATGGCATATCATAATTTCCACGGTGGGTTATACATAATCAACACGCTCTCAACAATATCAACATCAACCAAAACAATATCATTTAATACAAGATCTTGTTTTTCATTTCTTCCTGGAATCTCAACTTCGATATTTTGTTATTGAGTATCTCCTGGGTGATAACACAGTGGCACAGGTAACATTGGAAATCTTCCCTTGTGTAACAGAAATAACTTCTTTTACAATTCATCATGAGCTATTGTTCTACTTGCAACTATTAAATCAATTGGTGTCCATAAATTCCAAAACTCATTTACACGAGTTTCTGGAATTACTTCATGCATTATCTCACATTGTATTTTATCTTTTAAATTCTTTCAGGGTTTCTTCAATAGCTCTATGATCATTGGTTATCTACTCATAATAATCGACAAATGATTTTAAACACTCGTGCGGTGACTACCCAATGAAAGGTGGCGGTTGACCATGATTGCGGCACATAATTATCACAGTATTATGCATTAAAAACCAATCAAGAACTGTTTTTAGTGTTTCTAAGGACAGTGTAAAACATATCATCCCAGATGATGATTCGGGGAGTGTATTTTTCACCCATATACTCAAGTGTCCATTTATCTCCACAACACTGTGATAAGTTTAAAATTTTACTCCACATTGCTTTATTTCTCTTCCTAGTCTATGCGTGAGTGTCAACACCCTCATGTCTACAGAGTTTGAAGAACTCCACTGAAATAATTCAATAGCACGTGTTGTTTTACCAGAACCTCCAGGTCCACTTAGATAAATGGTTTATATCTGGCCACAGGATCAAATACAGATGGTAATGTTGATACTGGTGTTTATTTGTCATTGATATCAACGTCAGCCGTCTCAGAATAATCAAGTAACTTTCTTGTTTTATTCTCCATGATGCCCATACACCACAACCGAGAAAAGGTTTTACCAAATCTAAATATTTTTTAATTATATAAAACAAATCTGCAGCAACTCTGACAGTGCAACAAAAAAATCTTTTTATCATCTATAATAAATTTATTGAAATGTAAGCGAGCATAAAAGATCTTAAATGAGTAAATTGTGGTGACTCAGCATCAATATAACTCACATTTGTACATAGTTTGGTTCCATCCGACAAATAACAATTACTTCTGCTTATAAATGTTCCCTTTTTCATCGTATCAGTAATTATAAAATACAGCTCAGCATCATCCATAATCTTTTATAATGTCATTTATGATCATATGAAACCACTTTGAGTAAATTTACCAATTATTTTTCTACTGAGACCTTTTGCAACTTTATTTCTATAATCAATTTTATCCCAATCTTCGTTGCCTTACTATGTCAGGGGTGAATGTTTCTTTTAATGTGGTAATCAAACATATTTTTGTGAATGACATGATATATTAGCTTCACTTACCCCTAACATTAAAATTCCCACAAGCATATAGGATCCCAATAATTTTCTGAGAAATGTCTACCAAACCAAGCGTAAATGATCAGATGAAGGCTGTTACAAAACCTAAATGATTTTATGCAAGTGAATTTGGTTAAATCAAAATCAGGCAGTGGTCCATTTATCGCAACTCTTGTCATTTCATGTGTGGGTGACCAAATCACTCAAAGTATTTAGTACAGTCGCAGTATCCAAGAAAACTACCAGGATAACATGCAACCATATCAACAGATATAATGAAACGATGATCGAATCAGGTATTCCATAATCCGCCATGTCCATATTCGACACAACTTCGTTGAACATCTTCAAGGAATTTTGATTGTGTCGGCGACCATGAAGTTTTCTTCTGAGCAAAGTGAGATGCAATTGATGGAACTGTAAAACAATTATTCAGTAAATGTTCAACTTTAACATCATCAGAATTATATTGACACCAAAGGCAATGTGCAAGATTCTTCATTTCTTTGTGGAAAGACTCTCTACAGTAAATCTCTCCATTAGGTTTTACAAATTGATCGCAATATGTGGATTCTGAACTCTGAAATAACCAAACAGTTACAGGATCATTTTTATTGATATCACTGATAGTGTAAAATATATAACTGTCATAAAACCTGACCATTCTATCTCATGGAAATATTGTTACAGCATCAGTCCATGCATGTGTGTTATAATCAATGATTGTTATTGGAGCTCCTCTTGATGGGTAATTTGACTTATATAAAATCTCTCCAATCAGCGTTTTTACCACTACTGGAAATTTTAATTTCTTTTCTAGCTTATCAATGTCACTGATAAATGCTCCTGTAGCTTCTAAATGTTTCTGCCCAAGCATTTTCTTTTTTACACTTTAGATCAGTTAAACTGTTTTTGCATATTGCTTTTGAGAAATGTTCAATAACTCACTCAGCTAAGCAATTGAGTCTGCTTGATGAAGTCAACATGGATAATTTCATTGGCTTGAGACCCCAATGCTTGGCTTTTCATTTAGTGGATATACTACATAGATAACCGCAGTAACTGGATACACTCGCTCATAATATGGTTTATAAATACTGGTCAGCATACCTAGCTTGGATTTGCTATTTAATGTAACTGTATTATTTCCACTAGCTCATATAGGCTCACGTTTATCACGAATAATACAAGTGTCATTGTCTGTCTGCACAATAAATTTTACTAAAATAATATATCTCTGCACGTCAAAGTAGTTAATAATATTTTTACTTCATTTGTCACTCATTCTAGCATCAACAACATTGGTGTTGTTCATCATTCTGAACGTTGACTAAGTATGAGCCGCACCATCATTGCCAAATACTTTCTTACCATCAAGGATACGAACTATTTTATCTCTATCAAGCCAGTTTTTTTATTGAAAATTTAAATTTAGATTTTGGTAATTTATCAAGATATCTTGCAGTGGAAGGTTCAATTGTGGATATCTCTTAAATTGCTCAGTACTATATTTAAGGCAGAATGTTTAATTAAACCTTAATTATATAATGACTCAAACATGCAACCACTGGCTGATGATTGGATTTTCAGTTCCATGCAATAAATGCAATAAATCATGCGTGAATGAATTTTGTGGCCAACACATGCAAAATTATCGTAAATGGAGTCTATGACCAAAACGGTGTTTATCATGCGACATTGGAGTCAGAAGAGAAACATGGTTTTGTGTGCAATGTTTGTGGTAAAAGATACAGGGTGCTAAAGCACTATTATGATAAGAAATCGTAAAGCAAGTCTCCCACTGAAAACTATCTTTCAAGATTTCAAGATATTCATTTAGACAAATTGTATTATATTTAGCTGATCAGCACATTTTCATAATTGATATAATATGTACAAATCAACAAAACCATCATAGAACAGTTATTTTACTGGTGAGGCAGTGTGAACAGTTATATACTTAAATTTAACTGTAGATTCGTAAGAGATTCCATGGCCATGGCAGTAAGGCATTTGGCTGCAGAGCCAGCAGTGTAGACACTGCGTGTTCAAGTCTCGAAAAATGCTAAAGATATATTGTCTTGAAATCGGCAATAGATGCTATTATAATTGGGGCTCTGCCAGCCCTCAAAATTCAGCAAATATAACCTCTCCCATCATGTCACAATGTGGCGGGTGCATTTTTGCACTCTGCCGGGGTTGATTTGGGGGAAGTGTGTACATAAACTTCTGCACATAGAGAATTTCCAGTCATCACCATTTGTATATATTCATGTTCATCAATCATCCAATTATGTTTGTATTGTCCTTACAAATAATTTTATATGTATGTTCTGTCCTCATATAAAACCTCTCAGCCTTCAATTTGGCAATCTAGGGGTTCACATTGGAATATAACTGCTATCTACTGTCTGTTGTCCAGATCGCCCTCTGAGCCTTTTAGAATGTTGTTTGGCAATCTATGTGTTCACAAGGGAGTTGTGTCTGTTGGAAATATGGGGTTGTGCTGTCCTTATACGTAACCTCTGGACTTTCTAAGTTGTCATATGACAACCTAGGGGGTTACATGAGGTTGTAACTGTGCTGTCCTTATATGTAACATCTGGACCTTCTAAGATGCCAAATGGCAACCCAGGGGTTTACATGAGTTTGTGTTTCATCTACTTTTGAATATCCTCTGGACCTTCTAGGATGCAATATGGTAACCTAGGAGTTCACAAGGGGATAAATTCTAATGCTCCTGAGCCTGCTAGAATGTCGTATTGAATGATATTGTTTTCCTAGCAGCTGATATTGTTAAGAGTGCATTGAGTATGGATAAATCACCGTGGACATTAAGATACGCTATAATGATTCATTCGTCACAGGGGTTAACTATATCTGATACAAATATCTGGATTGTAGATGATCGAATCGAATGGTCAAACTTAGTCTATCTTGCAGTATCTCGCGTCAGAAGAATAACTCAACTACATAGAATTGTCATAGATTATTTGATAACTGAGGTGATTACTGATGACATTGATGTAATAAAGAAAAAATTAGCATCCTATAAACAATGTGACAAAAAATAAACGTGACTTTGATATTGATACTGAATTTATTATAAAACTAAAACAACTACAGAATAATCACTGTGCAAGTAGTAACACAATAATGTTATGGCAGTATTCGAATAATAATCCAAAACAATTTACCGTACATAGAATTAATAGTGATCTTGGTCACACACGTGAAAATGTGATGTTGACCTGTCTTGAATGTAATCGACGTCAGGGTTCTAGTTTACATAAGTGAACGCGGTGGTAATTGTGTATCTGCAGGAATTACTTGCAATTGTTCACGCACAAATCCACGTTGAGGTGCAGTAGAATCTAGTCTGTATATGGGTGGTCTTCCAGTAGATCTAACCACGCTAGAAATTGTATGTGTGGTCACACTCCAAAAAGGGTCAGTAGCTCGTCTTTTGCCACCCTCCAACTCTCCATGTTCGTATAAATATCTCACAATCACATTACCTAATACTGGTTGTTGACCTCATCCGTATTCATCGCTACGTGGTATATATTTTTTTGTTATTGCCTTAGGAGGTTTCATGGAAGTTGCACGAGTAATTTCATCATTTAATGCAGATATCACACTTTGTAACCTTATAACCCATTCATGAGATCGCTCACCGGATTTAAAGTCAGCAGATATTTCCTTTCCGTATTGATATCCAAATAACTGCTCAGCAAGTGTTCGATTAAATCGTTCAACAACTGCTTGGTCACGATGAATTTCAGTATGCCCTCGTCTGATTTTGACGTTATGTTTTTTCATCAAAGATGATACTGCGCCAAGAATTCTTTACCAGGATCAACTTGTAGTAGTTTTGGGCATTGTAGACTACCACGTTGATAAATTCGCTCAAATGCAAATGCTACTTCAAATGCTGTTTTTGTTAATAATGGTTCAGCTTCTTTATATCTACTTGCAATATCAACAATAGTCAATGCGTATTTGTACGTGTGTTACTTTCGTCCACGTGTTTTAATAGTATCATGTGGTAAAAACAAAATATCTGCTTGGTGAACTTCGTTAGGAACACCGACATCAAAATGTGCATATTGAATTTTTTTTGGTGGTGGTAAATAAATTTGCCATATTGCCTGTCGTGCTAACCATGCTGCAGCAACAGAACGTGAAACTTTTGCTGCTTTAGCAAGTTTAGTGATCGCTGCTTTACCTTTCCAATACCCTCTAGGACTATAATAAATGGATTCCATTATAATAATTATATAAGTAATTACCAGCCCCTAACATTATTTTACTTTTCATAGCGGATTTTTTTTTAGGAAACTAGCTAGTTTCTCTCTAACAGCTTTATTAGGTATAGAATTTAATGCATGAATCAATTTTACATCTGCGAGATGCCGTTGTTGCAAATCTGGATTTTTATAAGCAACATCATGAATGTGACATGCTTGATCAATTTTATTTACTGGATGCTCTCCTGGTTTTGGTTGGTCTTGATTATTGAGTCGGATATCGAGACGAGTTCCAGGACCACAGTAATTATATCCAGGAAGGTGTTTCTCACCAATATACTTAACCCATGGTAATCCGGGTAATTTTCCTAAAGAAGCAGCAATATCCCCACCTATCTTTGTTGTCCCTGAGATAAATTTATATTTTTTTTGTACCACATTTTACACATTTACCTGTTAATGCATGTCGTTTATTTTTTGTTATTATTGTTGTCAATCCAACGGTGGGTGTCGATGATCTACATCGAAAACAATATAGACTCATGTTATTAATAATATGGATACAATAATTGATTTTTCGGCGACACGAAAACAAGAACCAGTAAAGCACCATCCAGCATTACCCAATTCAATAAGAATGATTATAATAGGTCCATCTAAATCAGGTAAAACACAATTATTATTAAATTTAATAATGAGATGGATGAGATGGAACAAACTATATTTAATAGCACCGTCTGTGGATGATCAGCATTGTTACGAAGTACTTAAGGATTTTAACGAGAAAGCAAAATCAGTTAATAAAGACGGTGAAGATATTATTGATTTTATTAAAGATATAGATGAAGCCCCATCTGTAGATGACTTAGATGGATTCATTAATAATCTCATAGTATATGATGATGTGATGTTGGACAAACAATCTAATCCAGCTAGAATATTTTCTTGAGGTAGACACAAAAACACAGACGTGATTTATGTTACTCAAAGATATACACAGATACCTAAAGTGATTAGAGATAACTGTAATATTTTGGTTGTGTTTAATGGAGTAGATAATTATACCCTGCAGAATATTTATTATACTTGGTGTTCAGGGGACATGGATATGAATAAATTTAAAAATTTCTTTTCTAAAGCACAATCTGTTCCGTTCAGATTTATAACAATAAATCTACATGACCCAAGATCCAGATATCGTATAGGTCTGGATAAAATATTTAGTTAATCCCAGCAGCAGGGAGGGTAAACGACAACAATTGGGTCGTTTTGTATGTAAACAAAACCGCATCAAAATTGTGAAAAATATAGTCAATAATAGAGTAACAAAACTGAGCTAACCTCATGCGGTTTTTAACCGTACGGAAATATAATAGTTAGAGACTTTAGTTTAGCGTTATTGACTTATTTTTTTCAGCCAGTTGTAAGAACCTTTATTTTTCGTTAAAGATACAAGCAAAATTTTTTAGGATTCGCCCTCCCTGCTGCTAAGCTCAACTCATGAGATCATCCAAATATAACATCTACATTACAAGATGGAAGTTATTAGAGGTACCCCGAAAGTTATCTAGTTGGGTACTATAATGTTAAAGAAGAACACTGCCCCAGACCGAAAAGTCGGTCCATAGTTTTTATGGACTTACTTCCCCTGGACCATTTTTTCGGTCCGTAGAGATGAAAGGGTTAATTCTGTGCTGGAATTCTTCATTGATCTGTTCTATTTGATCACTGCCTGTTGGAATACTGACTACTTGCAAATCTGGAGTTCAATCAAGAATGTTTTTTTTTTGCAAACACCAACAAATTATTTGGTTGAAGTCCACCAATCGATGCTGACCTAATGAAGGACCAAATATAAAAAAACGCATAATTGCGCTAGACCTATCTTGGACACTGGTATTGCAGTTAGAAAATTTATACTGAATTCAGGTGAAGCTGAACTCCCCAATATTGTGGTTCTTATCAGCAATTTGTTGTAATAATTCCTGTGATCGCTGTTTGAACAATGTCACTGAGGATGTCATTCTTATACCATTATTGTTTGAAATCATGGACAGCACTGAAATGCTCAACTGTCTCACTGACAACATCACTGAATACTTCATTGTATATCTTTATTGCCATACTGAATTCTTTGTCTATCATTAAGTGACAGATCAACAATGACAAATTAGAATATGCTGACATTGCTGCATGATTTTTCATCATGTATTCGTTCTTTCTTTTATTCGTGCACATATTTATCTTCTTTGCAATTATTTTTGTTACAATGATCGGCACCATCATCGGGGCTATCGATGCCAATATTACACCGGTTTCAGCAATGACTGCGGAAACCCAATTAAATACAGCATCAGCAACGGTAGCATGTCTACGATATTTCTTTATTTTTCTGTATAATTATCGATAGTTTTTAATTTAATAGGCCATGTTGTTACTTGATCATATCTTTCTCGCTGAACATCTATCATTTTACTTTAGTTGTTGTCTAAAATGTTGCTTAAGACAATGAAGGTGTTTCAGCTACAAATTCCAGACACCAACCGTAAGACGCTGTGATTAATTTTTTATTGTTTGGTTCTAGTATAAATTCTTCAGCAACTTTGTTTAACATGGTTCAAAAAAAAATCATTGGTCAAATGATGCCATGGAACTGTAATAAAAATCCTGAATTTTGCAGAGCTGAACACAGACAGCCTATACATGCTAGTGACCTCCACAGTATGTTTGAGTTATTTGCAGTGTCCACATTGATGATTCTGATGATATTGTGTACACGATGTTGTTAGCTCATCCGAGAGGAATGGCAAGTACTGCATTATACGAAAATCCCAAAATAAAATATTATTTACACTGATTATATGTACTACTTTTTTTCAGCCACATTTAATAATATACACAAACTTTACACTATTTGTCATGATTTGATGCCACAGCAGTCTTGAACTTCCTCGATCAGTTAGGGAAAATTTGTTTTCAAAACACTTCAGGCTTATTGCCTGCTGGTTAATTTTGATGACTCAAAATGTTGCAAATTTTCAGCACCTAAGGAGGCACTATTGTCTTATTTTTCCTCACAACAGAAAATAATCTTTCATGGTCAATGTTGCTATCTCCAAAAAAGAAAGACATGTTATGTTCAACAAGCTCAAAAACAATGCTTTAGCATTGGTAGCATGCAGGACTCAAGTAGGTGGCTTAAAGTGTTCTAAAACTTAAATCTGCTGGGGGTGCTATAGCAGTGTGCTTTTTCAAATTGTTCTGTCACATGCCCACAGGGGATCATATCATTGCTTACAATGTTATCTGTCAAACCTGTACAATATAATATCACTACATGGTCCATATATGACAGATAAATTTTAAGCAACATTACCAGACCTTGTGCACATTCGTGATTGTAAAATGCACAGCACAATACAATGTGAAAAGCATAATGTACATTGATGTTGATGGCTGAATGCTATCATAACGCTTGGTGTACTCCAGTTTTTGTAAAATAAAAATCTTTTACCTTGGATGTGAAAACATTTTAACTGCAGTGTTGCTTATTTATGAAATGGTATTAATCAAGAAGATAAAACATCAAACAGTGAATGAATTAGTGGTGTTGGCAAATACAAAGAAAAAAGGGAACTTTAGCAAATTATGGTATATGCTAATCTTTCAATCTCAAAAATTACAACACTAAAAACCTGTCTTCATGTAGTTTCCCAACCTCTATATTCTTTTTGCTACTATCATGTTTCGTGCTTCCTCACATCATCCCTGACACCATGCCCAATGCTAAAATTAGTGGCACAATGTATGCAAAAAGCATGATGTATCTTGGTATTGATGACTGAATGCATGGCCAAGTTTAGGTATATTCCAAACTAAACATAACTTTTTTTTTGCAATACATTTACATTTCTTTTTCCTTGGTGGTGAAGACATTTTCAAAATGCAATGGCAAACAGTAATTTAAATCAATGTTAGCAGCTCATACACAGAGAAAAATTCCAGTTAGGTCCTGGTCTCTTACAAAAGCATTTGTAGAACTACATATATATATATATATATATATATATATATATATATATATATATATATATATATATATATATATATATATATATATATATATTAAAATATGCTTAATGCATGCTTCCGAGTCAACTGTAGGAAAAGACTATAGTTCTACTAACATTCTGACTAACAACACCAGACTGTTTCAGCAAATGCCAATATCATGACTAGCACTTAAAATAATTTAAAATTGGGGAATTTGTGATATTTTTTTCATGTAGCATGAATCTGAGAATTACTGTAGAAAGCCATGAAATTAATGCCAAAATCGTAAGGGTTGGCAGCGACGGACATGCCATAGAAAATATGGCAACCATTTTGCGAAAGAAACTCCTGTTTGATTTTAAACTCAAATAAGCTGACAGTGTTTGGGACTCTGATGACAATCAGATTAGAATTTATAAATCAATGAAGGACGTAACTAAGTTTTGTGCATTTTTTATTTTTTTAAAGCCTACAGTTTTTAAAATTAGTAGGTGGAACAAACAAATGGGATGGATTAAGAACACAGTAACAAACTGTATATACCTAGAGCTGCATATGATCTGAGTCAATGTGGTTTACCTCAAGTTAAAAGTGATTATATATGGTACCATGAAATAATTTTGTTGGTATAATGAGGCCTATTTTAGAAGTACTTGATTGTACTTAAAACAGGAGTTTAATATATCTGAAAATTTTGTTAATTTCAACTTCTTCAAAGAAATGGATTGTACTGCAATATTAAATGTATAATACAGAATATGCTTACCACCACATGTTGTGCCATGCAGGAAGATAATTCTTCTGTAAAAGGTGTTGCTGTCAAATCTGGACTTTTACTGAAATATTTAACATCTGTGACAAAATCTTGCAATTGTTTTGTCTAACCATTTCCACTGTATAGTATATAGTGTCCTGTGGAGAGAAAAAAAATCTCATAATGTTTGTTTTCTTTTGTTTTCAAAATTTGCCAAAGAGCCTGAGCTAATTAAGTAATGCTTCCATTTGTATGTCCAAAAAATATCTTACAAACACACAGATATATATATATATATATATATATATATATATATATATATATATATATATATATATATATATATATATATATATATATATATATATATATATGAGACCCGAATTTAACACAAATTTCCTTGTAGCCAGAAAGACTAGTATGCTGAGAAATTTACTAGTCCTGACAAATCCTTACTAGTCCTGTCCAAAAAACATTTTCACACACTTGAATTCAGATTAACAACAATAATATTCATAAATAACATTATGATATGAAATGCAAAAGTACAGAATTATAAATCAAATACTACTTAAAATCATCAATCAGTCAAATCACATTTTTTGTTTCTCAAGATAATTTGGATCCAATTCCAGAAAGGGATCCAGGTTTCCTTTCTTGTCCTCCACCTGCACTAGGTGGGTCCAAATGGGGTTTGTTTAGGTCTCATTACCTGTCTCCCTGAAACATTCCACAAATGTATAGCTGGTGATGGATCATTTGTTGGAATATCATTTGTATGGAACTTTATAAAGAGTAGGTCAGAGAGAACCCAAGGTCGCAAGCATGATCTCCAGTCCCTCTTCACCATTTTCGTCTCCGATAAACTCCTCTTATCATCAGCAGAGTGGGCTGGGATTGTTAGGATAAGGTCAATCAATGCCAGAATATTCTACAGTCAGCAGCACATCATTTTACAACTGTGGACCAAGTCAAGCATAGATGTCCTTGTATTTGCAAGATAGCAGAATACATTAAGAAAATATTAATCTGAATAAATTTACATCAAGAAAAAGGTAATGTCAATACTTAAATAATGTTTATATTAAATTTTTTAAAAACTTTCTTTAATTGGTTACCTTTTGCAATCAAGATACTATGGTAAAAAAAAAAGAATTTTTAACAATTCTAGCATCATTGATGTTTCTTGTATTTATTTTTAATTATTTGAATGTTCACTTGCTGTAGACTACACTTTTTAATATGACCCATTCCAATTCCACTACATCAGCAACCACACCTGCGCCAACAAGCACTGGACGAAAATGCTCCACCAAAACAAATTTCTGCCTTTCACTTCCAGTGATGCAGTGAGTAAATGTAACAACATGTTTATTAATCCTGTAAGTCTCTCCAACATCAACTCCTTTCATCTCATCCAGCTAACACATCCTTATAAAATCAGTGAAGTGTCTTCGGTTCTTTATCATAGCTCTTTTCACTGATTCTCACCAAAGGGCAACATTGTATGGCAGGCAAAATTCGCACATTTCTGAACTGGTAACTTCAGTTTGGTGCAACATAGAAAAGTCAATTATGGTTTGATGAATAGAAAAATATCTCAGAAGTAAAGACGGAAATAGCAGAAGGAAAACTCGAGTCATGGGTAGAAAGATTTATTTGGAAGTTACTGAACTTGTCTCTTATATAGTATGATAGACAAAAGTCCAATGTCAGAACGAGTCAGGGGTGAGTAATCTGAGATATTTATGTCACTTTATGATTCTTTTCCTTAAGATTATTGGGGGTGGGGTGGGGTGGGGTGGGGTGGTGTCTCAGCATCAAGATTGTGTTGAGCACATATGGTCGAACACATTCCATTAAAACTTTCCACTATCTTACCAGTGGTCGATTCTTCTGGTGGTATTTGCATAGCTGCTTTTTCTGCTCTTTTTATGTTGCTCAAACTTTCATGCAGGTTTACTGATTTAATTTTAAAGTTCAAACAACCCGCAACAAAACTGGATGTTTTTCTGTTTGCTTTTGCAAATTCCATACACCAATTATAACTTTTTCTTCATCATAATTCAGCCATTCAAAGCAGTGGCTATTGTAAACACTGCTACAAAATATTAACATCAGAAGATAATGTTAGTTTCAGCTTAGAAAAGTTTCACTCCCATCAAATGAACCCATCTGACTGCATGATTTATGTAACAACTCCAATTACGGTCTCATTATTAATAGCAAAAGTTTGGTAATTGTTCCTAATTCATTGGACCACAGTGTATTGTTGAAATTAATAATAGGGCGAAACATTTTCAAATCTTAGATGCCCATGATCAGAGATTTTAATTCCTAACAAATGTACAGCATTCTGCTTGATGTCTTCGTGTGTATTCAATTGTTTGTCCATTCTTGTATTGGAAAAAATCTATTCTTATCTTCATATAAAAAGTAGTATGGAAATGATGTGTCAATAATGTTATAGTAATATCATGCAAACTTTAATTTCTTCGAATAGCTTTTGTGATGTTCTTATCTGTGGTATACCATTTTGTAGTTTATTACTGTGGTTGAGTGAATAAAGTGTGATACCACATTATTTTTTTTGTTTAATTTGTTAATATGTTAATGAGGATCAATTACCAAACTTCCATCGTTAATGACGGTACCATAATTGGCGCTGTAAGCGAAATGCACAAATCAGATGGCTTCTTGTTTTAGAAACACACCTTTTCAAGGCAGATACTGACCTCATCTTCTCATGCTAATATTTTATGACTGTGTTGACAATGGTTACTACTTTGATTCTAAAGGACATCTAAGTATTCTTTCGGGAATGACGTAAACAAATACTGACTCTTGATAACCGAATCTTACTAGCCAATCAGACTATTAACATTATGAAAGTTACTAGTCCGACAGGAAATCTACTAGCATCGGGCTAGCGGACTACTGCTAATTTCGAGCCCTGTATATATATATATATATATATATATATACATATATATTCCACAATTCTTTTCAACCAAAAATTCAGATATACTATTTTTCTGTTGTGCTCATCACTCTGAAGATGCTTTGAAATAAATCAACACTTTAAAAAAAACTATGAATAAATATGTTCAATAATAATGTCTGCTCTTTTGATTCCAATGATGATAAATGCTGTATCAAAGAAGAGTTTTCTGGATCATCTCTTAGTTATGTATCTGAGTGAATTGAATCAGTCATCATCCAATGAGAGGAAACCTTACCCACCCCCTTGCTTAAAAATCTCTTCACTGACAGGTCAATAGATTTTTACCAGTGGCAGCATAGAATACACGAAAACATTTTAAAACACATTATACCTAGTGACCTCAAAATGAATAATGCAACAGCTGAATTTTATTCTGAAGTCACAGGGTAGACTTAATGTAATGTATCAGCATCTTCTTGTATATACAGTGAACAGCAGGCGCTATATAGATTTCTTTTGTATCTATACCATTGGCATTGACTATATAAGTCCAATAAAGTGCTGCTACTTTTAATTAAAAGCAAAGACTACAAGGCATAAACAGCTGTGTACTATTACTAGTACAGTGCTATGAATGATTGAACCTGTTACAAGCATTTGCCCTTAAAATAAGTAATAGAAATGCTTTGTAAACTTTAAGAAACAATTTATTTCCCAAAACTACAAAGTGAAAATGAGAAAAGAAATCTGCGAATTAAATTCCAAAATAATCCAAGAATTATAGACACACAAGTTCTAATAACAAAAAGCCCTGAATAAATCTCAGTTCAAGTCCCAAAGAGATCCCAAATTGAAGGTGATGATGTGTCTGTTACAGGTTATGGAGCATTGATGTGACAACAGTCTCTTGTTGAATCACAGAAATAATATTCCAGGAATGAAATAAGTATAAATGCCAGTGAATATCTTTATGCAAGAATTTATGCAAGAATTTTACAGCACTTTTGTATTTCCAGAGAAGATCACTTGAATTCAATAATTTGAAGAAAATAAAATTCAGCCCAAACTGGTCACAATGAAATACAACTTACAGTGCTAGATGTTAAAGCACAACTGCTCTAATCCTCATACTTGACCTCAGGTCAAAGTTAGCACTTTCTAAAACCATTACCTAATGGAAAATAGCCTCCAAGAATGATCTAGGAGCATTGTTTATTTACAACACAATAACTCATACACAGAGAAAAATTACGTTATTATTAGTTATTTACATAAATGAAATTTTTAAAAACCCACTCAGGTCAAGCAGAAATGAACTCAGTTTTGGACAAGATAAAGTCCAGTACAAAATGTTACATTTCTATAACATGAAATGAAATAAATCAATTTCAAAGTAGCAAAGAATTAAACATACATAACACACAAAAACTATAACCCAGCTCTGCAGTGTTATGTTCTATAAAATAAAGCTACTGTATAATCCATCAGCCTGCTTGGATATTTTTATCACATGAGCTCTTACTTGTAATACTAGTGCTCTGGTTTTTTTCTCTTTTCTGTCTCAGTTCTTGCTTACATTATCAGTCTACACTTTGCAATACAAGGATTTGTAATGCTTCTGGTTTCACTTGACTACACATGCAACCAACAATTTTCCCAAAACATCCTCTGGTAAGTTCAAGACAAATCTGCTAAGAAATTGTGAAGTTGATTTTAAACAAGAGTCATTCAAAGAAATTGATGCTATATCAGCTGAAAAGGACTTACCAGAAATTCAAGATAAACCATTTTTTTTCTTTTTAAATTTTGAGTTCTACAAATTTAAATAGGGCTCTGGGGTGGCCGTGTGGTCTATGGCACTAACTTTTATTGAACTCACACATCTTACCTCTGTCTGCATGGGTTTAAGTCTAGGGTCTCAGCCAATGTGGGTACATGAGAAAGCTTGCCAGTAGCTTCCTGTGAATTTATGGTTCTTATCTGGGTCTTCCAGGGTTCTTTAACCAGCAAATATACTGGATGTAATATATTGAAAATGGAATTAATACCACATAACTAAACAATGAAACCATCTCTGATATTTTTAAGTGATAAGATTTTCAATTACCCACTGTGGCATCTGACTGGATGTGATATGCACCATATTAATTTAAGACCATCTGGATACTATCTGACGACTTTTGTTGCAAAAACATCTCATGTTGATATGACTATTCATTTTGGAGAATTAGTGTTCTGATTTTTAATATGTTTATTTGTTCAGGTCAGATTAACACTATCTTTTCAAACTTGACAGACTTGATGGGCAACTCAAAAATAATATAGAAGGGGCACATTGCAGACTTAGAAGGACCATTGCCATTGGGCTAATGAAATTTTATCTTAACATGAGCCATTAACTCCATAAAATTTAAATCAAACAGGTTAAAATCAAACTTGACCTACACTTTGTTTCAATTTATGGAAGTCCTCAAAAGTCATTCAGAAGAAATGAAGAGAGGTAAGGAAACCAAACTAATAACTTGATTGACGGATTATGATTGTTGTGAACAGTGTATTGAATGTTTTTTTTTAGCTGGAAATACCTATGCTTCACAGGGTTTTTTATATCTGGAAATCTTGTTGGCAAATCAGTAGATCAAAAGATGGGGAAATTTTGGAGACTTGGCATGTATGAAAATCGCCTGCTTTCAAAAACATAAAGATAAATTTATTCCACAACCCTGCAGACCTTCGAGGTATATATATATATATATATATATATATATATATATATATATATATATATATATATACATAAAAACTTTCTTTTCTCTGCAATCAGGTGCCTGTCACCCCTCTAATCCCACCAACCCCAAAAAATAAATAAAAACAAGATTAAATAATATGTAAATTAAAGTATTGTTGGAAATAAAATTGACTCTTGTGTTAACAGTTTCGCTTCATTCATGTCCCTCTCTGTCCATCGGACTGCGCTTCCATCCACAGGTGTTCGATACGAGATTGATGTTAAGAAAAAATGCAATAATTTGAAGGGAAAAAGTCATAGAGTAACAAAAACACTTCAGATTACTCCACCCCCATGACCCGTTCTGACATGGGACAAACTGTCATACTATATAGATTTATACAGTATGATAGAGAGGGTTCAATTCCGAACAGGTCATAGGTATTTGAGGTATTTTTATCTGAGGTATTTTTATCACTATGTCAGACTTTTTTCCTTCAGATTATTGTTGGGATTAGGGGAGGGGGTGTCTTAACATCGAGCACCTGTGCTTCCTCCGTGCACCAGACCCTATCGTTTAAACAAATACATTGTAATCTTTACATGTAGAATTTGCTGCACGAACACCAATGAAACTATTAGCGAAGAAACTATAATGATTTGTCAATATGTACATTCAAATAGGAATGTACATTTAAAAATTTAAAAACAACCTGTCCTACATTTGATGACTTGTTGCCCTTTCCCTCCGTGAACGTTCTTCCGTAAAAAAATGCTTTTTCGTGACAAAGACTTGTATTAGACTGGAATTTAATAATTTTTTGGGGCATTCTATATTTGATGACAGGTGGATGGCTAAGTTGTTCACGTATGTTACTTTAATGTACCGTAGCTGAAATTTATTTGTATATTGTACTTGAGGATATTGTGCATGATCTGTGCAAACAGTTAACCAAAATTACTGTTCCCATGTCCACAAAAAGAAAATCAGCCTACATTAATCTGAAGTACAGTATCTTCTACAGTTATTAGAATATAAGTGAACTTTGCCACACTAAATAGTACCTAACTTATAATGTGCAACAGATGAATTACATAAAGTATCAGCTGTTTACTTTACAATCGACCACTGAAACCAAAATGTGGAACCTTGCCTAGCTAAGATGGTACTACCATCTAACTACAAATTATCATTATAGGAACGAGTATGATGCCAATTGGTTTTGGTAAACACCACTAAAAACTACTACGAGGCACTAAGTGCTAAAAAAAAAGATGAGCACTAAAACCTTGTATGGCATTAAATTACGCAAGAAAATATAAATGTTATTAAAATAAATCAATAAATATTGTTAATACGGTCCGTAACAGACACAAACGTATTTTGTGTATCAGGAAAGACAACTCTGTCTAGACCACTGTTTACTGGTCGGTGAATACAAAATATCAAATATAAAAAGAAAAATAAAGAAACAAAAAGAAAATTGAAACTGAAAAATGAACTAAAGAAAATATACACCAACAAAAGTAAACGAATAAAAAAAACAGGGGACAAAGGTATGAAACAAGTAAACAAGGAAGAAGAAAAATATTAGCTACTACTGGGAATAAAACAATAATAAAACTTTTTTTTTTCAAACTGTGTGCACAGAATTCTAATTTAGCAATTCTGTATCTTTTATTCCTATCCCTGCATTATGCTACTGTCTTTACAAATGAAGAGCACGTATTTATTGTATGACGGTATTAAGAACTACTAAGAAACACCAAGAGCTCTAGAAAGTAGTTTTAAAAATAAACATAAAAATCTGATTCTGATTATTGTCATAACTCAAAATCGTTAAAAACAGAAAGTGACATTTTCATCTACGCAGCCTATGGGCTTTGTAAACTAAAAGTACTAAGGACACTTAGAGGCTGCCGATCTTAATAATACAAACATGTTTTATACAAAACTGAGAGATATTTTGAGAGACAAACTCTAAGTGGTGCATAAAAAAATGTAATTTTGCTATATACACGACAACTACTTTTTTAAGACATATCGAGACTTTTCTTAAACAACATTTAAAGATGCTCGTACCAAGTGAAAACATTTTCATGAACACAAACTTGATGTGGAACTTAGACACTTCACGCAAACGACGTTTAATATGCTAAGTGGTAAAATAATATACATATGACCATTTTGTGATATATACAAAACGGACATTTTCCTTTAAACAACCTTGACGTGAAATATGCGGATAGTCGACGTTTTCAAACATATATCCTCGAACATAAAAACATGAGGACAGTTTCAAACAAGCAACGCAGACTTTAAAAATGCAAATAGTTTTCATGCTTTATTGACATAAGTAGTATAAGGAAATGCGGATTTTGACTCACTTCATTTTTTTTACCCTCCAAACAAGTATAAATTAAATGAGGGTTTCCCAAAACAGGGTAATGAGGGTTTTGGCCCACCTCCCCCCTCCCATACCTATTAGAACGTTTAAGTTAACAAGGTGGAAATTAAATTAGCATTAGAATGAAAATGATATTATTTTATATCTCATTACCAATGATTGTTTCAACTGTTGATATTAAAAATACTTCACTATCACGACTATAGATACTAAATTTTACTTTACCGCTCACACAGCGACGGGACTCAAACAGATCTTTCATTTCTGGTTTGTTCAGAGGATATTTTTTGTTGATAAAATACACCTTTGACCGATCGAGATCAATTGTGAGTTTAGTATAGTTTTGTTGGCTAATGGGGCTGTGAAAGTTTTTAAATTCCGCTAGCAACTTTTGATACAATTGTTCGATATAATTGAAATACACGCTGTTATCAGATCTGATGAGCGAAAGTTTTAACTTGTCACATGTTCAATTAAAACATATACCTGATGTTTCATTATTAAATTCAACTGTCAATTGTTTACCGTCCATCATTAAATATTTAATGTTACTATTGTAGCTATTTGTCATTATCAAATTTTCAAACATTATTTTATAAGTTTAGATAAAATTTCAGTTGGAAAAGATAATGTCGAGTATAGATCTATCATCATAACAATACCCAAGGGCAAATGTATCTACCCCATTTTCACAATAGCGTTTGTCATCAAAATTATACAATCCAGGTTTGATAATAACATCTGTTTCGAGTTTATGATGATTAGTTCGAATTGCCATAGCTCGCATAAAACTAACACCACCATCAAGCGCATACCTGTAGTCATCAAATTTCATAAACTTTTTAACAAAATCACGAGGCAGACCTTTTGCTTTTTTCGTTATTTTATTATTGTCCAATAATACGGCATACATTTTGCTGCGTAATCCGATAAAGTATTTGATAGCCCTCGAGTTCATTTCATCTTTAAACTTACCAATAACCTTTTTATTTGTGTCGTCATGAAATTTACTGTCACGTGGATAATCGGAAAGATCAAACAGATGTCGATTATTGTACATGTCCTGATAGATGTCCTCGCATTCGATTTCATATACGAGCGAATCAGTATTAGTAAACAATAATCTACTAACCGGCCACTGATTTTTAACAAAAGTGTAATCAAAATCGTACATCAGCCACTTTGATAAATCTAACACGGCAGCTCCAACATAGATCGGCTTGTTTAGTTTTAGATTTGTTTTTCTTCTTTGTATCGCAACAAGATTTTCATTAAATATTTTCATGCTCACAAAATCATCGTCTGACACAAGTTTGTTTTTGCGATTGACATCATTAACTATTTCAATATTTACGCGTTTCCTAATATTCTCCATCGTCTTACCAAAAACGGAATTGTTCATCAGTTTAAAAAAGTTTTTCTCAAACTCTGTTTTTGCTGCAGCCCTTTTTGAAGTGTTTGAGTTAATATAACCTCTCATCCACGGCGAGTGATTAAATTTTAGTACACGATGAACTTTTCTCAACACAAGACCAGCATCGACTGCTTGTTTTAAAACTTTGTAATGCAAAACGTAATTTTTCTTATCAAGTAAATTTGGTACTAGTTTCTTGACCATGGAATGTTGCCTTGGTGATGCTAACGCTTGTTGTTCTTTTGATAACAAACTATAATCTATTACCATCGATTCCGCACAGAAAGGGTAATCATTATGTAATTTGTGTAGCGAATTTGGATAATCAAGATCAACTTCAACGAAATAGGAAACATCATCGGGTATCTTTTTTTCTGTCTCTGATAGAAATCGATCAACCGTGATTCAATGAAATCCGCTAAAAGGCATTGGTTCTGCCATCGAACCACCGTAAAGATTATTACAATCTAGATAAATTATATACTTCGAAGGAAGGTCAGGGTTATACTGTTTCAGGTATTTGTTGTTTGCTTCAGCATATTTTTTTGTTATCACGCTAATACCACCTCGGATACCTTTTTCGATAAAATTGAACATATCAACATCAGTCAGTAATTCTAACCTTACCTTACTAAACTTTAGCAAAGCATCCCATGACAACCCAATGGCAGAATAATACCAGCAAGGATCTAGTCCATAATTATTATAACTCACTTCACGAAAACTTTCAAAAACATCTGCTAATAATAACACGTCAGTTTTCAGGTATAAATCATGATAATCACCAAAAGTCTCACAATCAAACTCTTTCCAGATATCTTGTGCATACCTGTACTCATCATCAGTTATATTTTCATTTTTAAGTTGTGAGTAAAATTTGTCTTTGTCAGGTAAAGATATTTCATCAAATTTACTCCAGTCGTCGAGGTATTCGTATGGAAAGACTCCTTTTTTAGCTAGTAGATTAAATTTATCTCCAAAACAGTCTCTTAGGTTATCAAATTTACTACAACCTTTTACTAGCTCATCTAACGAGGCTGCCATAAACTGCAGGCTGTCAATGAAACGCAATTTACCTAGCGTAACTGACATGTACTTCTCAAAATTATTTGGGATGCATTTGATGATGTTATCGAGTTTTAGACGAGATTTTATATCAGGATCACCAAAAGCTTCTACTTGAATATGGTTATCATATCCTCGAAAATTATGAAGAATAACCGGAATAAAATCTGGAGCATGAAATTTTAAATTACACTGATTATGAGCCGCTCCACGGTACTGTCCAGTCAAATGGCAATGGTCATGTACTTTTTTGTCATCATCAAAAACTTTTTCACAAATATGACAAATTTCTGCTTGCTCGTGATCGGATTCTTGTTGAGGTGTTAATTTTAACATTGGCGTTACTTTTTTCAAACGATATGTAATATTATCAACTTCATTAATCAACTGCTTGAGAAGGTGGATAGCTGGATTTTTACCACGATATAATTTGATTGGTTTAGATAATCTAGAATCAGTACAACAAACTACCTTGTACGCTACTCCACACGGAACATGATTTTGAACTTTTCTTGTACTCGATTGATTAGGATTATTTTCTACGCCAAGTACAGGTTGAAGTAAACACTCAAAATCAGCGTATATAACGAAAGGAATTTTTAGTTTGTGATTATGATGGACAAACTGTAGCACACTATCTCCCTTAGATGGCATTGTTATTCTTTGCACATCACTACAGTACTGCAAATGCTTTTGTAATGTTTCATTGTTAGTACAACCATGCAAGCAGCGGTAACAAAAGAACTTTTTGTTCCTATTTTTATTGTACTGTTTACCAACTAGTCCGTTAAAGTTTTTAATCCAAACGTAATGATTTTTGTAGTACAGTAAATTTATAGTCGATTGTGAAGCATTTTCTGAAATATATCTCGGTTATACATCCTCTTTTTCATCTAGTCCGAAAACGTTAATTGAAACATTATTTTGCTTTTCAAATTTTGGTATTTGATTTTCTGCCACAGGAAAGTTAATATCTTTAAAATTTAATCTAGACACGTGACTGATATATTTTTCAACACGAGTAGCGTTTTATTTCTGCTGGAAATAGTGCGGAAAGAACAGCTTATTGGAAACATTTATTATCTACGTTTTTGATGTTTATACAACATCTTTTACTTTTTATTTTTGGTGGCAGGTCGACGTATGAACTACCTCGTAATGCATTATATTTCATCGTGTGAAACAATATTCCTTTGATCATTTCAAACTTCCAACCCGAACCTAATTGACTAAATTCCTCTATTTTTTTCCAAATTTCTTGGTGTATTTCATCAGATAGTGATAACAGATCAGTCCCAAGCAAAGCACGTCTTAATTTTGCGTTAATATAAGGTTCTGCAATTTCCTTGTTAGTTGATTCTTCCGTTATAACTAACTTTGAAAATATAACATGATATTGCACAAATAATCTAATACTTTTGTGTTTTTCGAGCTCACGTTTTACAGTTGTCTGTAGTAGGTGGTAAAGATTCGTTGCATTAAAATTTACTAAAACAATTTGATTATCAAACTGATAACTATTATCAAAACCTCCAAAAGCAGTCGCTATTTTATTAGGTTCTCCCATAAGGCTTTTCTTAGCTATATCACGTAATTTTAACATTATTATATTATAATGTAATATCTAATTAATAATTTTTTCTCACTGCGCATGCGCTAAAAATCAATTGAAGATAAAAAATCTCCTATAATATAATGACAGCAAATCTAACAAACACATGTGAGCAAGAAACATATCAAGTTCACCCAAAGTATAACTTTACCTCACACTGCGCATGCGCTAAAAATCAATTGAAGATAAAAAAAATCGCCTATAATATAATGACAGTAAATCTGACAAGCGCACGTGAACAAGAGATTTATCATGTTCACCCAAAGTATAACTTTATCTCACACTGCGCATGCGCTAAAAATCAATTGGAGATAAAAAAATATTACCTATAATATAATGACAGTAAATCTGACAAGTGCACGTGAGCAAGAAGCATATCAAATACACCCAAAGTATAACGTATAAGCTGGAAATGTATTAGGTTCGGTTATTAACATCAAAACTAGAATATCTGTTGGTAAATTAACGTCAGCGGGTTATAATATTAGTGTAAAGGGAGATAATGCTGAGAGGATTGCAATGTTTAGAAAAGATTTTATTTACACGTTGTTCTGCGATGATATTCCAGAGGGACAGCGTGTATATCATTATAACGGTAAAGTCACTGATGACAACATTGAAAACTTATCCAGTCTTTGATTTATACGAGGCTAACGATTGTGGTATTATTAGAAACAGAAAAACTAAAAAGTTCTTGGTACTATGAACAATATGGGATATATCAGGGTAATTGTTAGAGGAACACTAACAGATTTTGTTCATTATCTTGGTCATAGGTTTGTTTACGAGGTGTTCAACGGATCTATACCCAATGGTCTTGTTATTAATCACATCAATAACGTAAAAACTGATAATCGATTGAGAAATCTGGAGCTAGTGACGCAACAGGAAAATGTGAGAAAAGGACGAGGTGGTGGTATTAATTTTAGATGTCCAATAAAACCTGTTATTTCAAAAAACCTCGAAATGGATGAGGAGATTGAATTTAAATCGATTACAGCTGCGGCGAAATATTATAATATAAATTCCAGAACAATAAAATTTATAGCCGATGGAGTAACAAAATCAGCTTTTTCAAGAGAATACGATGCTAGGATTGGTTTTAGATATGATGATCAATAATATTTTGTAATTCGGTTTTAGTCAAGCAATGATGAGCAAATGCTATGATATCATCGTGATTAAATTTTAGCGTCGTTACTGCACATTCATTAATTTTATTTTTTTTCTGCTTCTGTTAGTAATATTTTATGAGAATCACCTTGCATTACAATAACATCAACACTACAACCCAACAAACATTTTCTTACCGCTTCGGCTAGTTCGTTGTAATTTACTATATTAACTTTTTGGTGATATTTTATCTCATCAGTCATCTTATAATAATAAATTAGATAAAAACATATTATAATAATGGACTTGATGAAACGACTTGCTGAACTCCACAAAGAAGATACTAGCGACAAAGTCACCAGCGATAAGGTCACATTTTCCAAAGATTTTATAGACAAATCTATTGGTTATAGTGAAGATGATATTTTGTATAACAATGAATCTGATGATGATGGTGAAATAGTCACTGTTGCTGACAGATCAAATTACAGCAGATCAACAACTAAACGGTATAATGTCAAGTATCACATTGCTATAATAAAATTTAATTTTACCGTTGCCGAACAACAACTGTTTTGCCAGCTAATCAAACCTTTCTTAAACATCAGGATTCCAGGCCGACAGAAAAATATCAAATTCGATTTCATATTCGTTAAAATTTTTAATCTAATGACGATCTCTAACGATCGTAAGCAGTATCTAATATCGTTATGTAAACCAGTAAAATGTAAATCTGTCAAACAAAAGTATGAGTTAATTTATAATAGCATTATATCATAATCTGTTTAGTTGGGATCCAACTGTTAAATTTATCGCTATACCCACGCCATTTGACTAAACTTTTATCCCTTTTTTTTCTAATCACTTTCTCGATAACAAAAACATCCTGCTCAGTTTTCTGTAGTTCTTGTTCATAAAAACTACCTACGATCGGTTCCCCTGCCAGATCTTTTAAAACGTACGTTACAGGTACTGTTAAAATTACCTTATCAACTACAAATACTTCTTCGCTCCAGTTTGGAGTAAATCATTTTGCAAATACCTTTTCATCAGAGAAATTCTAACTTTATCACCAACCTTAAATTTATGTCTGCGGTACATGTTTTCATTTGCTAATATCGGATTTTTAACAGCTTTTTTAGGTGTCATTTTGATGGTTCGATGTTTCGTGTTATTATATTCACCTACGATTTGAGAAAGGTCATCGATGTACCTGTTGGTGTTTATAGCTGTCATATGTTTGTGTAATTTCTCGTTTAGCATGCGATTAAATCTCTCAACAACAACGCTTTTACCTTCGTTTCCTGTAACATACCTTTTTATATTATTTTGTTCTAGAAACTGTTCAAACTTTTTGTTAAAGAACTCGGATCCGTGATCAGTCCAGATTTTATTCGGTTTTCTTTCTACACTCGTTATTATTTGTCTTAGCGCATCAGTCATTGAAGTCCCTGTCTTATCCGAAACAGGTACACTGAAAGCGTATTTGCTAAAAACATCTATAACATTAAACAAATACCTTTTTGGAGCACCATCAGCGCCAACGTTAAACTGAGCTAGATTGGATACATCCACCAAATCTATTGCCCAGATATCATCTACACCATTAGCGACAACTTTACGTCGTGGGAACTTTTTATTTAGGTCTGTGCAGCTCGACTGCAAGATCATCGTATACTTTTTTCCGAGTCCGAGTTTATATTATGCTCCAATCATTCCCTGAACAAATTTTCTATCAAAACGTTCTCGTAGATTTGTTGGCTCCATATCACGTAATTCGTCTAACATTACTTTATCACAATCTGATTTTGAGTTTTCATGATCACGATAACAGATATCATGACGCATCACTATTGCATCCACTTGATTATAAGGCTCTTGGCCTGGCAACGGATTGTCGTTTTCATCTAATTGTTGATCTAGCGGATTCCACGGACCAGTATACCGATGACCTGGCAATGTCCAACCGCCTTTTGGTTTTGGTAATTTTCCAATAATTTTATGTATATCTATACCTGACCCTATTATTGCTCTGTTGTTACAACATTGACAGTATGCGACAATTTTATTTTGTTCAAGACATAAATCTCTGTCAGAATAACAGTTGCATATCATTCTATATTTTTAGTCGTCGACTAAAAATAATATCAGGATAACCAGATCCTAGCGAATTTTTCGCTGGCGATACTATCGCTGAGGACGTTTTCTTTAAAAACATATTTTTTTCTTTTTCCACAGACTACACAAAAACTTTTTAATATTATCCTGTTGTTTTTTGTTTTTTTTCTGTTGTTTCATTAATATTTTCTGTTTTAGTTCTACACTTGAGACAGTATGTTGACATTATTATACTTGTAAGTTTAGATAAAATTAATTGCGATCTCATCATTAGCGTGAGAAGGATGCTTGTCAAACTGTAAAATAAATTTTAAAAAGTTAAGATTTCTGCTCATCTGTTGGATAAATATAATACAATAATATCCACAAGCAGACGTTCCAACAGGTTGGAGTTGATTTGATGAATAATATATCTTGTTAAATGTTTTGTTCATATACTTTTTTATTACATCACTTGGAGGAAGTCCAAACGAGTCGAAATAATTATTATTATAAACTGCTACCCAATGCGTGCCGGATCCGTCATTAAAATCTTGTATATTAATAACACACGAACTTACAGCTGATGATGATTTTATTGCTGCGAGCTCATCTTTAGAATAAACTCCGTGAAATCCAGGAACCGCTTTTAACTTATCAATGATACCAAAATTACTCAACGGGGTCGACGAGTTCCTGGTAATGTTAGACCACATCCGATTCCTAAGAGATTTGGCAGCAGACTTCACGCTAGTCCCGCCAAAAGTGGAGCGAACGGAATAATTCCTCCTTGTTTTGGTTGATTGCATATGCATTTGCATTTTGGTGTTGGCGATTTTGTTTTTGTTGTTTTCTTTTTTGTTGTTGTTGGTGATTTCTTTTTCTTTTGTGGCATTATAATATATTATTTACATAAAATTTACAATTTTTTTATTCAACTTCCACGAATGATACCATTACCTGCGACTGCTTTCTTCGTTGCGCCAGATATTGCTCCAGACGCTGCTGCTAGTCCTAATGTTCCCAACACCGGCAAAAGTTTAGGTATTATTGTGCTAGCTAATACTGATAATGCTGGACCAAGAAAACCACCTTCTTTTGCCATCGCTGTCATTTGTACAGCACTCAAATTTAAAACAAAAGTTTTTTTACGATCATACTTCTTTACTTGATTTTTTGTTAGCATTAATTTTGTTAAAACACCATCAGAAATATTAGGATTGATTTTTAATGATACCTGTTATCGCTTTGCAATAGCAGTTACTAATTTTTTAACTTGGCCATCAGTCAAATATACTTCTTTTACAATATACCTTGCCATTTTATATAACAACTGTAGATTAAACTTGAACTGTCATTTTACCTCCAATAGAATCTACTGTGATAAATCTATCACTAATCACTAATGCGTATACGTATAACGGCGCTACTGGAACCGCCCCAAGTGTCCAGGTAATTTCAATATCCGCTGTGCTGTCTACAGCTCGCTCGTTATGTTTACTAACATCAAAATGAAATATAGGATAAAGCGTACGAAATTCCTCTGCTGATATTTGAGTTCCATCTTCAACATCTTCATATCTTTGTATTGCGTCAAGCAGGTACATGTACGGTAGAGAAATATTTTTATTAGCATCATCAGCAAAATTGCACTCGATAGCTCGTTCTGGATATTGCTTTGAATTTAATCTAGCGTATATTCGTCTGACATTAGAGTGATCAAATATTGCATTATTTTGTTGTTGGTTACCTCGTCGGGTTTGTTGTTGAAATACGACAAAGATATTTCTCGGCAGTTGTTCGCTTGATGTTGTTGTGACCCTCCATGTGTAGTCAGTAGTATTTGGAACCGCTGTCTGATATACCTTATGCTGTTTAAAATAAATTCTGTTTGTATGTTTATCAAGCGTACTATTTAATTCTGACATTTTAGTGATTGATGGTGTTATACGTGGCATCCACAAAGCGAGTTTGTTTATGATAAACTGTACATCAACCCCTCCAGATCTAAACAAGCAATCGTTTTGGTCTGCTCGATCTAAAATAAGAGTATGTTTTACTCCGCGAAATACTTTATCATAATCGCGACAAAAGCCGAAAATCATACTTAGCGGAAGCATCATTGTAATTTGACGTGATCCTGCTGCAAGTTTTCTTCGCCTAGCAAAGCCTTCGTTATAACGTGGATTTCTCACGTCAGGTGTGTTAAGAAGTAAATTTAACATCGCAGTACCGTTTGCATCTGCAGCTGGTGGTGTTATATTTAGATTATTAAAAGCTGCTATAAGAGAAACTCTTGTAGCGTCTGCATTAGCAGCTGCAGCAGGTGCGTCAATACCTAGCGCGTCTGCATTAACAATGAGAAAATTTCTCACAATTACAAGATCTGCAGCAGCATCAGCTCCGTGTACTATAGCGCCTCTCTTTAGAAATTCTGTTGATTCAGCTATACTCCGTCCAGTATCTTTAAACCACATCATATTAGTTGCAGTTGATCTCGAGTAATCGTCGGAAAACGAAATAATATTTAAAATTGTACTTGCAACTTGTAGATGACCTGAAATATCTTCTATAATTTGATTGGCCAGTTGATATCTGGCACTTTTGAATAAACACCAGCCGTTATTTATAAGAGCTACTTCTGTTCCAACTGCAATTGCAGCAGGTGGATTGGCTACTGTCATAATCTGACCACGAACTTCTAACATAGCCTTATGTGGCAGTAGAAATACATCTTCGTCTCTGGTGTTAAAGGTTCTAATACCAGTTTTATTTGGTTCGTTAGAATTCTCATCAAGGTACTCAACAAACTCGAATTCTGTCACATCGTTGTCGATGTCATAAGTTTCTGTTAACTCGAGATAATTTTAACAGACATTTTATTTTATTAGATTATATAAAATTTTATTGCGGCACTGTTACTTTAGATATTAATTTTTGTATGATCTGCTCGCCCTTTGGTGATAATAATTTTTTTTGTTGTTGTTATCATAGCTTTTTGAGTTTCTTTTGTTGGAGCGATTTCTGAGATAGCTTGTTTTATTTCAGATGCAGTCGGTGGATCTCCTTTTATTTTATTAGCTATTTTTTGTCCCACCGCAGTCCCAGCGGCAGATGCAGCCCCAGTTGCAAAAGCTTTACCAGCGTCAATAGCAATTGGTGCAACTTTACGCGCTAGTCCTGGAATATTTTCAATAACTTTAGTGAATATATTTCCCAAAAATCCTCCTACTATTTTTCTTCGATAAACTTTTTTTCTTTGTTTCATTATATTTGATGTTGCATAATTTTTACTTTTGCTCACGTAGATGTAAATAATAAGTTACAACTTCATTATTCAATTCCAACTGTTTTCCTGATTGATCTGTCAACTGCATCCTTATACTTGATATTTAATCTTCCACATTTAAAGGATAATAGATAATATCTCGTGGAGTTATTTGCATGAGAGAACCTGGCGGGACTTCGGGTGAGAAACTGTAAATCGTATGACCTTTGCTACCTTTCGATGTATAAGAGCCAGAAGCAATAGAGCAGTTTACTAATATCATATTTACTTCTGTTATATTTACTGACAGTTCACTGTCATATGCAATAGGCTGATTAAGTGCATTATAATCTAATTTAGTAAATCCTAACAGTTGTCTAATACCTCTTTCTTTTGATCCAAGATTGATTAACATATTTTTCAAAGTCATCCTAACTCGTAATGTGCTATAATTAGCAGCTAATCCAAAATCATCAGCCACACCGTCAGCTTTTGTTATGAGCTCTTTGATCGTCTTGTTTAGATCTTCAATATTATAAGCTCCTTGTAGAATTTTTATTTTATTTTTTTTGTTGTAGATATTGAAGTACTTGTAAGCGAAGTAAACCACATTTCATCATTAACATCAGTTTTCATGTTAGGTATAGCATTCCAGCAAGTACAAGAAATTAATCCAATTTCATATTGTTTTGCAGGATCTAGTTCTATAGGCGGAATATAATTTACTGAAAAATTTGCGCTATCTTCTGCAGACTCGCTAGAGTTTAGTAATAATGTTGTTTGCATTCCTTTTATATTATATCATTTTATAAAATTAAGTCGCCGCGATTAAGTCGCGGTGTAAAGTTTCGTATTCGTCAGATGTTAATAATTCACTCGATCTTAGATGATCAAGTATGTCAATAATTTCATTATCAAGTTCAACACTATCATTCCCAGCTTCCTTTGATGATATTAATAACATTAATCTACCTATCATTTCAGTAGTTGAAGTAAATACTTTTACACCAGTTCCTGTTTTTTCTTTTCTATATTTTTCTACACGAGATTTATCGAGTTTATCAAATTTTCTTTTAAAACTCCACCCTTTACCAAAAGGTTTTGCTCTACTATTTTCTGCTGTTTTTTTAAACGTGAGAGCAATGACACCGTTTCTCATTCTTTCATAAAGTGGAATCATATTATCAATCTCTGTAACCGTGTTTATTTCATCTTTAGCAGTAACTCCGTCATTAAATATTACATCTAATCTATCGAGTAATTCTTGATATTCTACATCAGTCCACTTGTTTATATTATTAATATCTATTATATTTTCTTTGTTTAAAAAATCATCATATTCACTACCTTTTATCTCATCATTTGCTCTTTTTGTAAAATGAAGTCTTTGATCTCCAACTTCCATAAACTTTACAGTAAGATTACCGACTCTTTGTTGCTCCTCTTTGATATCTTTTATTTCTCCTGATAAACTTGTTATAATATTTGTTATTCCTTGCGTTGTTAACTCAGCTAATCTTCGCTCAAGTTCCAGCGGATTGTTTATCAATCGATCTGTTTCAGCTTGTCTAACCGCAGGATCAGCTATATTTGCTATAAGTGCCTTAATCAGTTTTCTTTTTTCTTCATCAGATCTAGTAACAAGTTTTGCAGCAGCTGCTTCTAACAATACCAAACAAACCTTTTTCCTGTAGTTGTTTAAGTTCTTCTTCTGACAGTGGTTTAGTTTCAGGTTGTTTACCAAATAATGCTTCAGTAACCGGCTTGAAAATTGTAGCTGTTGTTCCTGTAACAGTTACTTGCCCACGTCGTGCTTCTTGTACTTTTTGCTTAAGTGATGCCTGAGATTGAGCAAGTTTTTTTTAGATCTTCTATGTGTTGTCTGTATCTTGCTCGTTTGTCCATTATTATAATTATAAATTTTATAAAATTGAAACGCTTTACTGTAAGTAACTGTTAATACAACAGCGAAACATTTTAGTTGGATCATTTGTAAGTTTATCAAACAAGAAAAAGTTAAATTTATCTTTTGTAGCATTACGGTAAAGTTCAATAAACTTATCTTTTGTCACGCCACCGCATTGCTCGCTTGCAATATTTCTAACGTCAACATTATCCAGTCCTGGAAATAAAATAAAACAACCCGTATTTCGCCTAATAAACCTGTCAACATTATAAAATCCTTGAACGAGATAAACAGAATTACATTGTTTGTTACGTGCCAGTGAGAAATATGATCTTATTTTGTTCATCTCCATGTTATTTAGCGGAATATCATCAAAAACTACTATCTTATGTTCATCTGCATCAAGTTGATTGACTAGAATAAGATCTTCTGGCTGCCTAATTATAAAAAGTCTTCACCAGCTTTAAGATCATCACGAAGCTTGTCATTATACTCACTTAATAACTCATACTTATCTTGCTGTGGATTGATTGTGTAAATATAAACTCTATCGTAGTTAAAATTATCACCAAGAAGTAAGTTCATAAGTAAATTTGTTTTCCCCGATCCAGTTCGCCCAACAATAAGATAATGACAATCAGGAAGTTCATTGTTATGTTTGTGCTTCACTAGTCTCTCTGTATCAAAGTTTAGTATCAATGATTTTGCCATTTTGTATAATATTAAACTAGTGTTGATAATTTTATCTAGGATAGTAAATAATGAGCTACTATACAAAATTTGGAACACTATTAGAAGATTTATCCACAAAAGGTTATCAAGGTGACTTATCCAAATATGCAACTCTTGATCAGCTTAAAAATGAAATCAATAATTTACTAAATATTGCCAGCGTAGATCCAGATGAAGTTGTCATTTTCCAAGACAAAGAAGGACGATTAAAGACGAGTAATGTAAAACTGTCAGATGTAGTTGTACGAAATCCAAGTGGGAATATTGTTATGAAACAAAACAAGATTACAGATCTTGGAAACCCAACTGAGGACGGGGATGCTGTCACTAAAAAATACGTCAATGATCAGGATGTTTCAATCAATAATGAAATCACAGCACTCAAAAATGAGTATCTTAGTCATGTAAATACATTTTTAAGTTTTCGCAGAAACATAAACAGAATTAGAGATGAATTTTTTGGAAATCCATCAATTGTTGACATTACACTCGCTAATATTAACACAAAACTCAATGACATTAACACAAAACTCAATAATATTATTAGTAAAATTCCTAATATTGCTGAGGAAACGAGTATCATTCCTCACAAACAGATTAAAAATATTGTGTATACTATTGCATATGGTTATAGTGGATGGACACCACAAAACAAATCTATCAAACACACTGCAGAAGTTACTGGTTCGTATAGATTGTCAGTGTTTAGCACTGTAAAGTTTAAAATAATTACTAAATCATGGCGTCATTCATATGATGATGACTTATCTGGAATGTTATCTGTAATATTAAACAAAAATACTGAGGAAGAATTTGTACTTGAACCAACTGATAAAAATTTTATAGGTCCTTATCGGTGGTGTTTGGAATTTGTAACTGATTTATCATAACTATGTAAACAAATATTATAATGAAAAAAAGTATAGTTGATTTTAATCATATTTCAAAAGATATTTCAGAACAGGATGTGGACGCACTAATATAATACTACAAATATTATCACAAAAAACATTGGTGCGTTAAAAAATGTTATAAATACTACAACAAGATCCTTCGAGTAATATCATATCTACCATTGTTAATGACCAGTTCCGGTATAATTTCAAGTGGGATATCGTTAAATCCTTTTTTGTTAATTATATCTGGTATTGGTGTTTCACTTACAGCGGCGTGTAAAAGAGTAGAACCAAGACTTTTGATAAAAAAGCATGGATGTTTAACATCAATTAAAACTTACAAGAAACTACTTGATCAGATCCGGTCTTACCTACGAGGAGTCAAATATAATATGGATGATTTATTACGTGAATTTCGTATTATTGATAATATGTTAACAGATATTCTACCAATTAGGGTTAGCAAGTATGAAAAAAAATATCAAAAAAATATGAATAACGTAAATTATCTAAACTCAAAATATAATATAACTAAAATAATATCATTTTCATTCTAATGCTAATTTAATTTCCACCTTGTTAACTTAAACGTTCTAATAGGTGTGGGAGGGGGGTGGGCCAAAACCCTCATTTCCCTGTTTGGGAAACCCTCATTTAATTTATACTTGTTTGGAGAGTTAAAAAAAAAATGAAGTGAGTGAAAGCTCTCATTTCCTTATACTACTACATATTACATGTATTGGTGGAACTTTTCCGTACTTACATGTTAGCACATTTATATACAAAAAATGGAGACATTATCATTCACACAACCTTGACCTGGTACATACAAATTGGGATTATCTTCATACACACAATAATGAAGTGGAACGTACAAAACCAGGGCATTAATATACACACATCATTTAGGTGATATATGCAAAAAGGGAAGCATTTTAATAATGAAGCTATATTAAAACGGGTGACATTTCAATACATAATGCGGGGCCCTTAGTAGCCGAGTGGTCTAAAGCGCTGTCCGTTACGGATCATTGCCATCTCACCTCTGTCTGCGTGAGTTCGAGTCTAGGATTCGGCGAATGTGGATATGTGAGAAAGCTTGCCAGTGGCTTCTCGTGGGTCGGTGGTTCTTTCCGGTGATTTACCGGTTTCTTCCTCCACCATTAATACTGGCCGCCATGAATAGCCTCTCGTGTGCTGAAAAATGGCGTTAAGCCCAACAACAACAACATCAATACATAATGACACCTTGTACTATTAAAAACGGACGTTTTCATAAACGTGTACTTGGCAAGATATATAAAAGGGAATATTTTCGTACACAGAACCATGACATGGGACTTACAAAACGGCAACATGAATATAAATAATGTTACAAGCCAGGGGTTTTTTGCTCGACCGATCGGTGTCAAAACCCTGGCTCGATTCTCGCTAGAAGTCATAAGTTTACCCCATATTTCCAAAGACTTCTATACAACTTCAGTTATAAGTTGGAAAACCTGACGTGTCCATTCTATACATAAATTTTACAATAATCAATGCAAGACCACATTATTTACAACTTGCCAATTAACTATCAACCGCACCTCCAGTTTCTCTACATTAACTTTCCGTTCCGCTAGCAATTCACACCGTAGAAACTGTACAACTATCTCTAACACGGGTGACTATTTTAACTGCCCACCTGAGGCCAGTAGATCTAGCGTCTCAAGACATATCACAACAGTAAACCTACATCACATTTGCCACTATGGCAACATAAACGGTATCATCCGAGTCCTTTTTCATTTATTTCATTGTGTAATTTACCGGTTTACTACCATAAATACTGCCGCTGCAGTCACAACACCGATGTACACCACTAGGTTTTATAAAGTGAAACAAAACAGGGACAGTCATGCGGATTGGGTTTGAGTTCGTTACCCATTGACCATGGTATCTTAGAAACTCACTAACACTTTCTCTTTGCGACGTTTGCTCCTAATAATTGACTACTTATTTCGTGCTAAGGAATATTTCCAATTGCACCGAATTCCAATAATAAAACATGCAATCACACAAGCCTACAAATTGCTGAAACTAAATGCGCATCTCCTTAATTTTATTGCAATATTATTTTTAAAACTGATATATTTTTCTTGGAAATCAAGCACAAATAAATCAATTATAATGGTCATTTATATATCAAATGCATAGTAAAGCAGATCTTTATCATTCAAAAGTTTTTCAAATAAAGATGCCCCAGTTTTGTAGGTTTTACAAGTATATATATATATATATATATATATATATATATATATATATATATATATATATATATGTGTGTGTGTGTGTGTGTGTGTGTGTGTGTGTGTATGTGTGTGAATATTGTTTTTTAAACGTAGCTGTAACAATTATTCATTCAAAATGCTACGATGTCTGTAGTGTGGCAGTTTATAGTGATATCTAGCATTGAGGCATCATGCCGCAGACATGTAGCATCATGTCCCGTCCAGTCACATTATCCAGACACTAGGATGACCAGTCCTAATACTAACTTCATAATGCAGAGCCCCAAGCGAGGCAGTTATTTATACCATTTTAAGAAGTCTTTGGTATAACTAGCCTGGGGATTCAAACCTACGACATCCTTCATCTGCGGCGGATACTCTAACCACTTAGGCCATCGGAGCGGTTAATTTTAACTTTTCACAGCAGTTTTGGTAATGCATTTTCTAATGAAGCAACTTTTTTTTATAAAAAAAAAAGAAACCTTTTGCACTGCTGATAATTGATGTATAGAAATATCATATTTCTTTATTGTCCATGAAAATACTTGAAATTATATTAATCTCATAGTGTTATGTAACAACTTTTCAAAGCTGAGCATTTCCCAGTCATATCGCAAGGATGTCAGTGGAAAATTTTAAATGATGTTTAAAGTGACTTTATTCGGTAATTTGTAATTCATTTTGTAATGAATTTTGGTGTTTCAGGATAGTGTAGTGATAACTAACATATTATCCAGAAGTTCTTATAAGTTTAAAATCTTCTGTAACTGTAGTTATTGTTTTTATTTTAAATTCTATTAAAAACCGTCTATAAATAATCAGTATTTGAAAAGGCCATTTTCTTTTACAAGATAGACAGTGCAATATTATATTAAACAGTGCTGGACGATATTGCAACTACCCTAGGTACGATCAATTTTATTTTTAAAATAAAGAAGGAAATTATAATATGTTTCTATTTTGAAGAATGTGCTTCTAAAATTTTTATCGAGACCTTGTGTCTCAAAAAATAAGTATACCAGCTATAAATTTCCGAATAAGTGTAACATTGTAATATTGTAATATTTCCATTTTTTTTTTTTTTGTCTGTACCAGCAACTGTAATTTTCTGTTTTATTGGCCCCCTCCCCAAATCCAAAGTTTCTTTTGGTCACGGCCAAATTGAATACATTGCCGTCCTATACATTTCTATATTCACCGCAAAGATAGTTTTCCCCCTTACTATGTACATTAATGCTGTTTCACTGAACATTTTTTAAGCGCATCATTATTTCTGGGCTTTGTGGGGTGGTGTTGTTTTGTTTTTTAGTTATCACTACAACTTCCACCTCTTAATTTTTTTTTAAAAATATTTACGAGTGCCTATCTCCTCCTTTAGACATGCAACTAGGACATTGATCAGTTTACCGGAGAGTCCATGTACAGCTGTGACCGATGTTTGAATCTCAATCTGCGAGTTTCGCAACGTTAATCTGTTAGAGACTCTTGACGGTAATTATATGACGAGAATCATACCAAATCAGTCCAAAGCATCTCTGTGATAAGAAAGACTAATTGTAACATTTTATTGTGCCATTTTTGTGCAGTGTATTATTACATGTCAGTTTACGCGCAAATATGTGTAGGAACTATTATTGTAGTATATTCTATTTGAATTGTTGTGTTAAAAATTTAAAAGTAATAATAGTCGTAACAAACCAGTGATATTTTAAGTTTAGATAAATATTTCATAATACACCAGTTGTGACGAGGTGGCCGAGTGGTTAAGGCGATGGACTGCTAATCCATTGGGGTTTCCCCGCGTGGGTTCGAATCCCATCCTCGTCGGTCATCTTTTATTTTTAAATTTTTCACTAAAAAAAAATTCATATCTTGTATTGGTATCTTTTAGTTTCCAAATAATATTTAACATAAACGGATATTAAAGTTAATTACATTGTTTTTCTATTTCAGAAGTCTTATTTGTTATCTCTTTATTTTACACAAATTTATTTCACATACATATTGCTTCATTTTATAATAATGATAATAGAAGATGATAACGTGAAACATCCCGCAGAACTCTGAATCTGATATGTTCCCCAACATGCTAGTCAGTAATATCTTTCAAAGATGCCTTGGCTTACTAACATCTCACAACCTTCCTTTTTTTTTTTTTTCTTTTTCTTTTTCTTTTTTTTACAGTGAACGATTCTGGTTCATATAGTGGTGTTCACGTATTGTCAGGCCTTATCTATTTCTAACCTGATGACAAAAAATACTAGATTTATTAATAAATTAAACACCTTTAAAAATATTAAGCAACCGTTTAAAAAGTGCAATCCCCGGAGAGGTGGTTCTTTTAAGTTACCTGTTAGGCTGAAACGTTTACTGGTGAAAACAGCTTAGTTTAGTTTACCGCCTGTAAACGTTTACAAACCCAGAACCGACTTTTCTTTTATTAATCTATCAGATAAAGCGTTCCAATTCTTGCTGGAGTTATCAATAGAAATGATATATTCAGAATTAAGGTTTTCACGGTCATAAATATGAAAAATGTAATTTAAAGGTGAATCAAAGGGTCAAAACAGTGCTTTGTGGTTTGTTTGATTTTTTTTAAATTAAGGACATAACCAGAACATATTTAAAATCTTGCCACTAATTTTCCTGACAAAGGTTTTCACCAAAGTCTACTATTGGTGTCTTAATTATCAAAAATAAACACTCTGCATTTAAGAAGATGTAATAGCCGTATCTTGAAATTCTTTTCGTTGGAACACCAGAGTTGTCTTAAAATGATAATTTTATTATATGACGCGCAAACCCCTTTGTACGTGGTGTCTTCGTCATATGATGTGCAAACATCTTTATATGCGGTTCTTTCGTCTTTAAGAGCTGTCTTAAGATGAAAATTATTATTATATGATGTACAAACCTCTTTAGATTGAGCACCTTCTATAAAGAATATTGCATATCATACAAGGACAAAATAACCGCATTACAAAGCAGTTTGCACATGATACAAGGACAAAGGCACCGTACATAAAGAAGTTTGCACAACATATAAGAAGGAAAGCACGACATGTAAGGACGCTTGCATATCAGATAATGTCAAAAGCACCACATATAACGATGACTGCTTGTTATATAAGCATTAAAATATTTTTAAAAAAGTTTCTACATCATATAATAAAAATTACCATCTTAAAACAACTCTGGTATGCTATACTTTTCAACCAGTAGAATGTCGGTGTAATTGTATTGTTATGATATGTATTAAGAGAAGTGATATTAAATTAGTATAGATTTTCAATTGCAAGATAAAAAATGTTTTTATTTTTATTTTTATTTTTATAAATATGATACAAGAGCTACATACAAAGGTAGAATTTAACTACTTAATAAATGACAAAAATATCTCTAACTCCAAATTCACAAAGAAAGATGAAGAAAAAAAAAATATTATAAATGATGAAGCACTAAATCCATCACTAATCGGCGTAAACATGAATAACAGTCGCAGAGCTGAGCAAATCCCAGACTAGTTATTTTTGAAGTCGAGCAAGTAAAATTTTCCAAGACGCTAGTCCGAGACAATTGCTTTTTAAAAAGGTCTGGCAGGTCCTTAATTTCGAGCTTTAATCACTATATCTACCTTTATTAGTAGTGAAGGGGGATGCTATACGGACAATGGGAGTTATCATTAAAAACACCCCTGGGATGCTATACGGACAGGATTTATACGGACAAATGGCACATCCTGTGATGCTGCTCTACGGACAATGGTAATTTTGTATTAGCACACCCTGGGATAGACCAACAAGTAGGTCTCTGCTTTTTTATTATTATATCTGACTGTTGTCAGATATAGAAAAAGCAGAGACCTACTTGTTAGTCTAACCCTGGGACTGTATACGGACAGGGCCACTTTCCATGCCTCGAAAAGATTATACTTTTCAATAGCAAATTGCCTGTATAAGTTATAAAACATACATTCCACTACATTCACCAACACGACGAACACTTGACGTCAAAGTACTCGTACATTGCAACAATGTTGACAAGTGTCCAGTACCGTGACGTCATGCCACCTGTGCATATTGAATCTGCAAGTATAAATGTAATATTTTCCACAAAAAAAAGCAAGAAATTACACAAACTGTCCAGTTGTTCACTTCCTAAAAGTATTTCTTTTTTGACAAATGTACAATATTTGGGCAAGATGGTGCGAAATGATCAATAAAACTGTACCAAAACTGTGAAGTAATATTGCAATCATTAAAGATGTTCAATACTTTCATTCTTTCTCTTGCAAAACGTACATTTGTTGTCATCCAACATGTTTATTCTTTTCAAAAAAATCATTAGTAGCGATTATTCTGTGGATTAATCTAAAGTTAAAAGAGATCAATTTGGTATCCTTGGTACAAAATTTCGCCCTGCTATAAATCTCAGACTACTCCTCACTACTTATATTTGTATTTATTAATTGCATCCAAGATTCTTGCTTAGCAATATGTTGCCTTTTAGCCCCTTTTAAAAGATCTTTGTAAACAAACTTGAGTGAATTATATTTTTTCATATCCATTATTTTATCCTCCTGCCTCTCAAAATTATTATGTACTAAATGTTTTTTTATGGCTTCTTTCCATGCTTTTGGAACTTTGGATATTAAGGAGAAGTATTTCAAGAAGTCACCTCTTATAGTTTTTTGTTTTATCATTTCAAAAGGTAATAAATTGTCATGATCATCTACTAGATTATTCAAAATTTCAAAACCGGCTTCTGTCCAGGATTTGTATTGATAGAACATTCTAGGATGTATAAAATTAAAAATGCTCATGGATAAGAACTCATTTGCACTTTGCGGTTCCTCTTTCCAATAAGATACTGCCAAAATGACATCTTTCCAAAAACTGTTTTTAATAAACTTACTAAATTCTTCTAATTTCCTTCTCCCTAAGTTCCAAATATCTTTTTCATTTCTGAGTATAATTGTATTTACTAAGTTCTGCCAAGCTCCATTTTCATTTTCCAATAATATGTATAATATTGAGTCCTCCCTCGTTCTCGGGGGCTACTAATATATCGCGTTTAATTCTCTCTACCTTTCCACTCCATACAAATTTAAATAATATCCGATTTAGTTCTGCTTCAACTTTGGCTGATGGACTTGGAAGTGCTGAGAAAAGATGTACAAATATGTACAAAATAAGGGTTTTTACAACAATTACCTTACCAACAACTGACAGATGACCTCGACTCCAGCTTGCCAATATTCGTTTTGCCTTTGTTAGTTTCTTCATATAATTAATTTCCACCATTTGTTGTAGATCTGGTGAAAAATCTATGCCAAGGAGTGTAAAGTTTGAGGAGGACCAAATTAGGCCCATATCGGGAAATATTCTTTCATTAAAAAATTTATTGTTTCCAAACCAAATGGCTTTTGTTTTTGTTATGTTACACTTAAGTCCAGACTATAGAAAAAACTTTGCAAGATATTCATAGCTGCTTTAAGAGAAAGTTGAGATCCATCAAGAAGGATAAAAGCGTCGTCGGCATACTGACCCAATTTATATTCATGGACATCAAAGATCAGTCCCCGTACATCAACATTTTGCTTTAAAGTTATAGCTAAAATCTCAACCCCAATAATAAACAAGGTGCAAGGGGATCTCCTTGACGACATCCTCTTTCTAGTCTACAAAAAATGATATATGCCCATTATTTATAACACAACGTTTAGATTCATTACAAAACATCATAAATCACTTACAAATAAAATCACCAAAATTAAAAGATTGTAAAGCTTCTTCTACAAAGGTCCATTCAATTGAATCAAAGGTTTTTTCAAAGTCTATTAGTAATAATAAACCATATCTATTTTTATTTTCAAGTTGATTCATGATATCGTATAGTAGCCTGGTATTTTCTCCAATAAATCTTCCCTTCATAAATCCTTTTTGGGTATCACTGATTACTGAGTGGAGAATCTTTTTGATCCTGGCTGCAATGGCTCCCAAATCAATCTTATAGTCAATATTAAAAAGTGATATAGGTCTCCAATTTTGGAAGAATCTTCTATCTTTTTTTCCTTTGGTAGACATGTTATGACTCCTTGAGTCTGAAAATCTGAAAGTTTTCCTAGAGAGTATCCATAATTTATTGATCTACAAAGGAATCCCCCAAGAAACTTCCAGAAGAATTTATAGAACCCTACAGTGAATCCATCTGAGCCAGGAATTTTCCGTTTCTCATATTTTTTAGAGACAAACCACATTCATTTAATGTAAGCACACCCTCGCATGAATCTCTTTCCTCTTGACTGAATTTAATATTATGATTTAAAAAATCTATTTTGGTTAGATAATCTATTTTGAGTTTCTTGAGCCCCCTCGTCATCAAGATGAACAATTCTACTTTTGTACAAACCCATATAAAACTGTTTTGGGGCTTCTAAAATATCTATTTGAACAGATAATTTTGTCCCATCATCTAAAATAAATTCCTTTATTGTCTTATTAGCGTAATTTCTTTTCTCAAGATTTAAAAAGTACCTTGTGCTTTTTTTTTCTCCAAATTCATATCATCTGGCTTTAGATCTTAAGATAACGCTCTCTATGTACTTTTTCCAAGATTCCTCTAATGCTGCTTTCTTTTCGTCTAACTTTTCTAAAGTTTCAACATCTGTGTTATTCAACAGTTCCCCATAAATTTCTATTATTTCTTGTTCAATTTTTTTTTTAATAATTTTTTCCATTTCTCTTTCGTTTTCTTAATAGAGAAGCATACAGTTTCGGATCTTATTTTCATTTTCAATATTTCAAAGAACATTTGGTCATTACAGGAAAGAGAAACATGTAGGGAGTCATCTTTATTTCCCCTTACATAATATTCATTTACAGTGTCAGATATACACCTTTTGACTAAATCAGTATACTCAATGTTCTTCAACAGTTGGGCATTAAATTTACAATATCCTTTCCCCCTTGAACATGCTGAGAAAGCCACACTCAGAGCAATAGCTGAATGATCAGACTTGTATCCAGGTAAGATACACGCATCAACCGTAATCATATGAATGTCTTCAGACACGAGAAAGTAATCTAATCTACTTTGTTTCAAGGAAGATTTTTGCCGCCAGGTATACATCCTTAAGTCTTGATTCAAATTTCGCCAGGGATCAATTAGTTCCAATTCAATTTTTTAGGTCTTGGATCACTGCTCTAGACTGTTGGTGTTTGTCATATAAAATATTATAAGTATCCAAGTCTAAATCCTGAACAGTATTCCAGTCTCCGCACATTATACTTGATGATTTCTCAAGAAATAAAATCTCCTCCTTTAACTTTCTAAAGAAGCTAGGATTATCTTCATTAAAACCATACAAATTCACGAGGGTTATTCTGTTGCCGTTAATTATAATATCTAAAATAATAAACCTTCATTGACTGTCACATCTTTCTCTATGAATTACAAATTCGAACGTATTTCTAACAAATATTGCAACCCCAGCACTATTACTAGAGCCATGACTAAATATACATTTGTCTCCCCATTCAGCTGCCCAATATATTTCATCACTATTTGTACTATGAATTTCTTGCAAGCATACTATTGATACATTCTTTTGTTTTACCCAGTGAAAAATATCCCTTCGTTTAAAAACTGAACCTTGCAGGCCTCTAACATTCATAGATATAATTTTTACGTTATTATCCATGAGAGAGGCAGAAATTATACATAAACATGTTCTTGTACAGGAATGTATGAAGTAAGTATTACCTTGAATTTATCATATGCATGGTTTTCACATCTACACTCACACACATACTCACACAAAATACTAATATCTATAATAAAAGCATCCATGGTGTTGCAATACATGCTGTAGATTTGGCTGCAGTTAAAATTGATACCGTGAACAATAGACAAGTGAAACAGCTCCATTTATGATAACTCTTAATCGCCTTTGACAAATTTCCAATAGGTAGAGATTATTAGTAGTATAAATTACAAAATGAATGAGAGAAGGAAAGGGGTGAAGGAAGGGGAAGAAAGTATGAAAGAAGAGCATATATGAATATAGTGAATGACTGAATAACTGAGCAAGAATGAGAGCTGAAGCATTGAACGAGGATGAGTAGTGTTGAATATGATGAATAAACAACTGAGTAGATTTGAATATGGGTTAAATATGATTTATGAATTAGTGGATAAATTGTTTAAGGAGAGATTGTTATAGTTGACAAGTGAATAATAAATCTATTAACTAATGACAAAACTGATGAAGAAGGGAAAAACTTGTAAAAAATAAAAACATTAGAGTAGAAATGGGAGTATCCAAAAGAAAGGTTTACATACCTATATAGCTATTTTCAGGATTATATAGAGTTGTATATGGCACTTATACTCTAATTTTATCATCAACATCATCATAAATGTCGAATTTTTTCCTTTTCCCTGATTTGGTTTTACCATACACAAAACCGTTAAAGTACCATGCACTATCAATCTCCTGATGCCTGGATAATTTATTGATAAGTTCAGTATTCACCTTCGTCACATCCTCTACCAGTCTAATTCATTTGCTCTGTTTAAAGTCTTTCCGCTTCTTGATAATTGGAAGTTTAAAATCCATACTCCAGAATTTGACAATCACTGGACTTGGCTGTCCCTGTCTGCCTGGAATCCTATAGACAGCCACTATGTTCCTGTTATCCAAATTAATCTTTGTGACTTCTTTCACCACTTTCGGAATTTTTTCTCTCAGAATTTCATTCTCCTCCTCCTCCAGCCCTAAAACTTTAACATTCATCTTCCTTGAAAATTGTTCCATTTGGTTTGAGGCTGCACTTGCTTGTTTTGATCTCCTGCCAAACTCTTTCATGTTACTTTTCATTTTATTATTGTCCATTTTTGCCTCTTGTAGTTTTTCTCGCAATTGGTGGTTTTCAAATTCCAATGATTCAACCCTATCCATCAGCTCTCCTGTCCTTTCCTTTACTACCTTTTCACTTTCTACAGCTATCTCCTTTCTCAGATCTTCCTTCACATTCTCTAACAATTTCCTCACAATGATAGAGATAATTTCTGTAAGGTCATCTTTTTTCACCAAATCAGCAATAGCTGATATAAAATTCGCTCTGGAAATGCTCCCTTGGAGGCTTTGCTTTATTTCATATAAGTCCAGCTGAATTGTGCTCAAACTTGATTCACTCAAACTTGTGTCAGATGTTTCCATTATGAACCCACTCTGTAATCTGGTTTTCATTTGTTGCGTGTCTTGGTCTTTCTTTCCACTCATGCTTGTAGCTAATCTTGTTTGGACTAATTTTTTCTCGCTACTCATTTGTGACACTGATTATTGCTCACCATGTACCAAATAGTTCTTAAAATGAAAGCAAAAATAGTCAAGTAATAACACTGAAATAAGTAAATGAGTCGAACAGATCAGGTAGGGAAAGGCTCAAAACTGCTCAAAACTGCACCCAGTAAGCTCCCTTTTCTAGTCCATCAAGTATGAATTTGAGTGGAAAAACACTTTTTTCCAAATTGAGTGTGATCCATCAAAAATATTATATACCCTGCATTCCTTGAATATTCACATATCATCCCAACAAATATGAACCATTTCACTGTAAAATAAACCACCTATAACTGTCCAAATCTACAGAGCCACTTTTACTACCTTCCACCTATAGCCGCCATTACTGCAACCCAACCCCCCTTAAACTGCATCTTTCTTCTGGTCCGAAGATGAGAGACCGCTTGAAACAGCTTTGTCTTTCTACAAAACATCTTTTCCAAAATCAAGTGAACCTCGTGTATTTATAGGGGAAGACCGGATCGAAATAGATTGAAATCGTTGACCAATCCCAATACGCGTTTTAAAATTTGGTCACTTCCCGGAGCCTGTCTCCCAATCCGAAGAGAATTACACGTGACGTCACAATTCCTATATGGCTATAGAACACAATTAATTTTACTATATAGTCTCTACATTTGTTTCTCAGTACTGAACTTCCCACTGTATGAAAATCAATACAAATCGTATGTTAATCTAAAATAGCTTCAAAGATGACTTTACGGTGAAGTTCTTGACAAGGGTTAACCGGCATTTTCTTGAGAGGCTGAATTGTAATCAAAACACCATGCAACGGAACACAGATTTCGATTCCGGATCATCACCAAGACCTTATGTGCACTGTCGCTGAAATCCATACAGACAACCACACCATAAGCTCACATTCTAAAGAATAAACAATTGCCTTTAAATCCTTACCAAGAATGCCAAAATCTAACTCTTGTATCACCACCAAACTTAGGAAAAAGTGATCTAAAACTAGACTGGACTACATTCGTGGGTACTGAACCGGATTTTATTAATTGTGTACTGATGCTTGAAAGGGTCAATGTTTTTGTCAAACTTTTATATTTGCATTTTATTTTGCATGCCACTACTATTTCAACTTCATAAATAAAGTCTTTTGAAATTTCCTTGCAAGAAAGACATGTGACAGCTGTCAGAAAGTGTGTAGTGCTGGTGTTCTATAGGGTGCAATTTGAGGTCCAATTGTTCTTAAAAAACCAAACCTAAATTTGCTATATCATCCTTAATTATAGGAATTTTTCAATGCAGTAACAACCTAATTGTAATACTTGATAAGGCCTGTCTGAAAATATGCTTGAAATATAAAATTGATATATTAAATTTTGAAATTTAAATAAATTTTTAAATTTTAAAAATTATTTATTTTAAAAAATTAAATTTTCATTCAAGTTATGACATTTAGTTTGACATTTTTAAGGCAGCAAAGTTGATTAATGAATGGTGTTTAAAACAAATGGTATTTTGGGTCTGAACAACTAATAATATTATTCCCAGGGGTACTGAAGCATGATAGCTCACAGTGTTTTTGACAGACAATTGCAATGTGCCTATCCAGATGCATATAGGTGTACATACTAAAGAAACAATGACAGGTGCTATGTTCCACATTTATTGTTTCAGGTACTTGGGCAGTTGTTTGTATAACTAATAGCCCACTCAAATTTAAAGTTTTGATGGGACCACTATCATATTTTATAGCAAATAAGCATTCCATTTTAATGCTGATAACTACAAAAGTCAACAATGCAATATGAAAAAACAGTTTCAGGGAGGTTCCACCTTACTGAAAGATGATGTGAATCTCTGTCGTGAAGATCTAAGCCATGTCTTTGAGATGCTGTATATCAGTGTACTGATATGAACTCATCTTGGTCACTTATAGCAGCACACTGCACATGTCCTTATGAGACCTTGCTATCACCATTGGACTACTGGAGAGCTTTCAAATTGATCCAAATCTAATACTTTGTTCCAGATACCAGGCTAGACTTGAAAAGGTATAACATGTTTCACTTAATTTTTAAAAAAAAAAACAGAAAGAAGCAAATGAAGTTAAAATGTGTTAGATATGGTGATTTCAAAATAACATTCAGGTTGCAAATATGGGCAAAAAAGGTAAACTTGATAGAGTGACACTCAAAGATGTGAAGGAATGGGCATGTATTAAAATGACAAATATATCCTAAAAATAGATGAAGTTTCTACAAGCATATTTAGCCATTTACAGGTTAAATAACTAATCAGGTAGAGTATGTATCATAAAGTTTAAGGCAATGTTGGAATGGTGTGGTTTGATCATTGGTGCAAACATTGATACATACCAGTATATTGGAAAGTCAAATGACAATGTACCAAATTAGAATTTATTACTATATGCAATCCTATTCATGAAGGAAAAACAATTTTAGATATTGCAAGTGAATATAGCAAAATGTGGCCACACAGATCAACTATTGGTACCAATAGATCCTATATCATCAACTAAATGTGAAATTTTCATCCTGAAAAATTGTAAACAAGGATGGATATTTGCATGTGTGGGATATATGCAATGTACTTGTTAAAATCACATGTGCAAACATGATTCAAGCAATCTGTTTGAACATTTTAGTCTATTTTTAAGGGTGTTGGCTACCAAGTTATTAAGCTCAATGATTCAATGATTCAATGGAATCGGATATCAGCTGATGCTGCAATACCACCCTCTGTCAAAGAACTAAATTGAAATGTGTTACCATACAGAGGCATATTCATGATGAAAATAACATCTTGGGATATTTTAAGTGCACACAGTCAGAACTGAGCCTTACAGATTCACTATAGGTACTATGTCAGCCTAACAATGTCAACTTTGGATTCCAAACATTCCATAACATATGCATATTTGTTCATGTCAGCTATGTAACCTTGTTAGGATCAGTTGTAGAAAGTTAGATTCAAATAATCTGTTTGAATATTACTTATGTAATCTTTAAAGTGTCAGATAACAAATATTATTAGTCATTAATAATGCATAAAGCAAAATGGATCATAAGAATTCCCATAATATCATCTGAGCCACAATGCAGCACTACATCAATCAACATCTTAAAGAAACTGAACAATAAAATGGAATGCATTCTGTGTTCAACTTACACCATTTTGCTGTTTCTTACATGCAATGGTAAATATACCTAGGTAAAGTATATTTTACCTCTCTGACCTGTATTTCATTCTCTGACAACTTAATATGATTTTGTAGAGAACTTGAACAGGTTCTAGTATAAAGTCTTCATCTCTGTCCTGTCACTAAATACCCTATAACTATGTTTATAAACAATTACTGATACAAGCAGATATGTGTTACTCAGGAAGTCACCCCATCATAAACACATAAATTAACTGTTTGGACCACAAATAAATACATGTGGTTTCAATGACCTAAATGTACAAAGCAAAATAAAATTTTGTCTTCACGTATTTTAAATGAGGGTCTCATTTTGACTAACAAAGATATTTTCTCTGATCAAATTTAACAAATATCCAGGAAGAAGAAGAAGTAGTAAAAAAGAAACCAAGTCCAGGAGAGAAGTATGGACTGCTAAACTCGATCCAAACGGGAGACTTCAGATTGTCGTGATGAATGGAAAGTCTCAAATGATCGTCTTCTTTGGCTTGACATTGCTGTTTCAGAATGGTTAACAAAGAATCCCACACATTAGATATTTTAGCTGAGTTAAGAAGTCAGAAAGAACTGTATCAGACTTCTTTATTACGACCCAAGAGAAAAAGACCTTTCCGACCCAAGCAGCCTAACCCTGTGACTACACCAGAGATACCACCATTAGTAATTTCTACTCAATCATTGACAAAAGCAAGTCCACGAGTTGGCCTTGTCCGCGGCAAAGGCTTAAGGCAGTTAAAGCGAATCGCTTCTCTTTCTTGAGTTTGTTTTCAGGAAACAAAACACTCAACGGTCCTTTATGCACGGCCACTCATTACTTTCGAAAAGAAATAATATTCAGTTTACCAAAAAAGCAATGAAAACTTAAAATCCTTTGTATAACCCTAGTATGTATGTATATTTGTGTGTGTGCGTGAATGTAGACTCTTATCCTAAAATTTAAAACCAGGAGACATTTACGTTTTTCAATCTGGTCTATTCTGGTACAATTATTTACAATTCAATTCACAACAGAACACAACAGTGTTTTTAAAGTTCATAGACTTCTTCAGTATCTGTGTTTGGTTCACTCTGTTTTTTTAATGTCTTCACTTTCACAGTTTCCTTCTCCTCCTCCTGCTCTTTCTTCCTTTTTTCTCTCCTTCTTTTCTCTTTCTGAACGTCTCGGGGTTCTTCCTTTTCCTCTTCTTCCTCCTTCTCCTGCTCCGGTTGTTTTGCCAGGAAATTAAAAACCATTGTCCTCTCTCTTTACAATGATAACAGGTATCTCTACTTTTGTCTTTTATAACACTGGGTTTTTGACAGTCTGGACATTCTGTAGCCCAATGGCCTTTATTCTTACAGATATAGCAAGTATCCTGACTTTTATCTCGAAGAGAGGAAATATAGTCCGTTGGATTGTCTGACGAAAACTTTCGTATCACACCTCGTAAAGCTCTAATCAGAAGTTCGATTTGTGTGGGTTCTTCCATCGTTCTAATCAGCTTGAGAGCAAAATAAATACTGAGAGGACAGGTACTAGCCCTTTATATATGCACTGATTTGACATGAATACATAGGGACCATGGTATTTTAAATGTAGGCATTTAACTTTTTGCAATCAAGATGAAACGATCGCACGATTTCAGTGAGAGAGAAAAAGAAAGTAAGAAGCAGAAACGTGATTTATCGCCTCGCACAGTAGCCGAAGTCTTGGCTCAAATTCATGACAGTGATTTTGAAGATGAGATGAGTGAACTAGAATCTAAACCCAGTGAGTCTACACCAAAACAAAATAAATTACCAACATTAAACCCTAAAAATTACTATCAGATTCGAGAGATAGACAAACGTTCCTCTAGAAAATTTAGAACTACGACCCACACGTACACGGTGAAGTTTAAAGATTTCAAGTACGACGTACCACTGGAGAAAGCAGAAGGGTTCATTACCAATGTGTGGGATTCTTTGTTAACCATTCTGAAACAGCAATGTCAAGCCAAAGAAGACTATCATTTGAGACTTTCCATTCATCACGACAATCTGAAGTCCCCCGTTTGGATCGAGTTTAGCAGTCCATCACAATTGACACCTTCCAAAATCATGGACAAAATTCAACACGTTCAACAATCCAACGACAAGTTTCACATCACCGACGGAAAAGCGACACTTTTCATGACCCGCGTTTCTCTTCCACAATGGACAGGAGGACATGGCAAAAAAGTGTTATTGGTCGACGAACTTCGTAGCATCAAGCGTAGCGTCATCCGAATTAATAATCCAACAAACAAGATGTGTTTAGCCTTTGCCATCGTGGTGGGACGAACGTATGCCGACAAGAACGATGCGAAAGAATAGAAAAGAGCTTGGCAAGCTATTCAAAAATCTAGTCGAGCCAAACAACAAAAAGAGACAGAACTCCTGTTACAGCGAGCGGGGCTACCTAAAGACACGCCCTTTGGCATTCCTGAAATGTAAAACTGCAAGACTTGGCTCCACGTTAGTGCACCCTCAAGAAGTGCGCGGACCTCTGTTGTTTCGAGGCAAGGATTTCAAAGACGGAAAATACATTCACGTTTATCATCACGATAAACATTTTGATGCCATTACCAGTATCACTGCAGTCTTGTCATACGGTTATTACTGTGAGAAATGTGACTATGGTTATAACAATCGAGAGCAACACAAGTATTGTGGATCGAAATGTTCAGGATGTTTGGCCTCTAAATCCTGTTTTGACGAAGGACGAGAACGAGTGCATTGCCCAGCTTGTCAGCGCACGTTTGTTAGTCCTATCTGTTACCAACAACATTTGAAGACACAAGGTTCACAGCGAAAAAGTGCACGTCAACTCTTGAGATTGTGCCCTGCTTTTTGAAAAGTTATACGTACCAATAATGCCAAGGCACACATCTGTTCAGGAAAGAAAAGATGTCACATTTGTTACCAAATCGTGAATTTGGAACACCAATGCTACATTAGAAAATATAATAATACCATTCTAAACATAAAGAAAAAGAAGAAGAAGAGGACCAGAGAAAGAAAGGCAATTTTATCTTTTTCGATTTCGAATGCATGCAAGAGACTGGTATTCACATTCCTAATTTCTGTGTGGCTCATCGAGCGTGCGAGAAGTGCATCCAAGAGACTATCTTTACTCATTGCCCTCACTGCAACAAGATTTCTGGAGGAAAAAAACTTTCGGGGACCGAACACATTGACCGATTTTGCCCAATGGGTCTTTGACCCCTATTGACGAGACGTGGAGCCAAGACGATATCGAACTTTACGGAGATTGTCATCGCTATGCCACGGTAATGGCGCACAATTTCTCGGGATACGATGGACAGTTCTTGTTGAGATTCTATACGGAACAAAGTACCGAACATCCTAAAGTGACTTTGAACGGAGCCAAAATCATTTCCATGCAAGTGGGTCAAGTGCAGTTTAAAGATTCGATGAGTTACTTGGCCATGCCTTTGAGTCGCATGCCTAAAACGTTTGGCATGACAGAAATGGCCAAAGGCTATTTTCCTCACTTTTCATTATCGAAGCCAATCAACATTCTGTTCTACCCCATTTGCCCGAGGCTAACTACTACGACCAAGACAACATGCGTAACGAACAACGAGAAGCTTTCTACGCATGGTACCAGACTCATGCCTCGGGCCCTTTCGAATTTCAGGAAGAAATGTTAAAATATTGTCGTGCCGACGTGGACATTTTACGGCGTTGCTTTGGAAAATTTCAACAACTGTTCATGTAGCACAGAGCGATCGATCCTTTGAAAGAAGCCTGCACTATTGCCAAAGCGGGCTCCTTATAGTACCGTCAACGATTTATCCCCGGAAACACCCTGGCTGTCATAAGCCCTCAAACGACCAATTTTCTCAAACGTCAATACTCGGTTAAAGCACTACGTTGGTTACATTATTTGTGCGACAGGGAAGACAAAGGGATTCAACATCCCGCAACGTAGGAAGCGAGAAAACCATCGGAAGGTATTCAATAGATGGTTGGGACTTAGAAAATCCCCAGATTGTTTACGAGTTTAACGGTTGCTTATTTCACGGGTGTCCTACCAGTTACCCTCAACGTGGCACTAAAAATCAGTTTTTACAATGGACCATGGAAGACTTGTACCAGGCCACTTGTCAACGTCGCTTGAAATTAGAAGAACAAGGATAACAAGTGATAGAAATGTGGGATCACGAATACGATCAGCGATTGAAAACCGATCCCGAGTTTAAGCGCATCGTGGAAAGTTACAAGCTGGTGGACGCTCTGAACCCAAGGGACAGTTTGTACGTAGGACGGACGAATGCCACCTGTTTGCTGTACCAAGCCAACGAGGAGAACGGAGAAGAAATCAAATACTTGAAAGTGTGTTCTCTGTAATCGTACGTGTGCAAATATTGTAACTTTCTCGCAGGGCACCCACAATTGTTGACGGAACACATCGACGTGGACAATATTCGACAATACGAAAGATTGATGAAGTGCAGTCTTGTCTCCCACGAATTTGTACCATCCCGTGTTACCCCATCATTGTCAATGAAAACTGATGTTTCCTTTGTGTCGTATTTGTGCTGAAACGTGCAACGAAGACCACCGTTATCAGCACACTCAGGAAGAATGTGCCTTGACGGGAACGTGGGTTAGTGCAGAATTTTTTAAAGCTCTGGACCTTTGATACCAAATGTTATAAGTGTACGAAATTTACCACTAAGACAGAAAAGCACTACAAGGGTGACGAGACTCAAAAATGCATTTTCTCAAACTACGTGAATGCTTTTTTGAAACTGAAACAAGAAGCCAGTGTCTATCCTTCACTCCCGAAGACCAAAATAAATTCAAAGAGAAATGCTGGGAGCAGGAAGGCATCACTTTAGACCACGTGGAAAGAAAAACGAAGGAAGGCGATCGTTTGCCAAAGTGATGTTAAATTGTTTGTGGGGCAAAATGGCACAATGACCGTGTTTACCCATGATGGAGTATTTGTTAGAACATTCCCGTTACTTCGAGATGATTCATGACAAAACCAAATACATGAAACACGTGGACGTCGTTCGTGAGGACTTGCTCTTAGTTAATTGCGAAGAAGAACCGGACTTTCTAGAAGCGAAATGTCATCATTGAAGCCTACGTGACAGCCCATGCTCGCTTAAAACTGTATAAAGCTTTTGAACTGTTAGGAGATCATGTGTTGTATTTTGACACGGACAGTTGCATCTACATCAGTCGTTTGGGTCAAGAGCAACCTAAAATCGAAGGAGACCTTTTAGGAGCCTGGACGGACGAGCATCCCGAGGACAAGATTCTAAGTTTTGCCAGTGGCGGTCCCAAAAATTACGGATACGATTACCATAACCCTCAAGACGGAATGTAAAATGAAAGGATTGACTCTCAATTATCGCACCAGTCATGTGGTAAACTTTGGCGTACTTAAAGAAGCCTTTCAGTCTGGACAGGATGGAAACTTTAATGTGACCACTTACCAACCTAACAAGATTGTGCGATTACCCACATATCTAATCGTTAGTCGACCTTTGGAAAAAGAAAAAGTCTATCAAATTGTGTACCAGAAGCGAGTACGGCTTCCTTACCACTTTACTTTACCGTACGAACACGTCGATATTGGTCAGCGTATAAAACGAGACAACGTTTAAGACCAATAGTTCATTGTGACTACCAAGACCAAGAGAAAAAATGAATCTTTTTAAACAGCAAATATAATATTCAGCAAGAGTAATCTCGAGAGCGATGCTGTGCCTTGCGATAACATAGATGCCGTACGCTGTAACCTCGGTGATTCAGTACCACATCATCGACATAGGAACTTTGCTAAGACGACATGCGACTCAAAGGCATGGCCAAGTAACTCATCGAATCTTTAAACTGCACTTGATCCACTTGCAATATCATGGAAATGAGTGTTGATAATGGTATACGTATCAAGCCTGACGGACACGAAAGTGATGCTACTCGTCATTGTACACATTTTCACATTATTTGTGGATGTCATCCTACACAACAAACCCTTCTGCTACCACCCTATGGAAGTCATGTAAAACTGAGCAAACTTCTGCATATCTCATCGAGGTGAATCTGCACAATACGAACATTCGTTCCCTGTGCGTTTGCCAGAATACTCTGATTATGAAAGTCGGATCCAAACCTTCCGAGACAAATGGCCAAAATATCGGGGAGGACCTACCCCCAAAAATTAGCCAGAGCTGGGTTTTTCTACTTGGGCGAAGGGGATAAAGTCAAGTGCTTTAGTTGTAGCGTGTCACTTTACGAGTGGGATCAAAACGATTCCTCAACATGCTCGTTGGTATCCATATTGTCATTAGCTACCTTTAGTTTGACCTCGTCCTTTATTCAAAATCAACCATGTTGAGTAAGAAAGTTGCGACATGGTTAGGAGTCCAAGGTTGGACCACCGTACGAAACGTATTTAAACCCGACATCAAAATTAATCTTTAAACATTACCACTCGAATTGCAAGAGAAGATCTGCAAGGACATTTGGCAGGGTCTTGCTAGAGCCAAATCTCAAAAGTAGAACTTTTGTGTCGAGACATTAACAAGAGAAAAGTGAATGAAGTCAACCAACAAGTTCGATGTCACTGGATCAAGGTTGTGTTCATTTTTTGTTTTCGCTTTAGACCATTTACAATGGAAGATATTATTAGCATTCTTGACCGTTATCCTGAATGGCAGTGGAATAAAATAACTCACTATTTCGCTCTAAAAATGTATTTGACTGATACATGGTTATGAATCCTTTTTTAGAGAACATTCGTAGCTTACCTGTGGAGTTGAGAGAATGCATTTACCGAGAGTTGGTCAAGATACAAGTCAAACGCAAAGAACCATTACGTCCGACGTTTAAACTACTGGTACCTCAATACTATAAGAGGTTTGATTTTGGAAAAAGTGTTAAAGTGGTCAGACATTGATCAACAAATTACGGAGGAAAAGGGTTGTTATATTGATAGAGATTATATTTACTACCAGTTACACTTACTGAATCGAATTCCAGAAGACGAGTTTGAGAGTTACCACAATCTTGTACAGAATGTGTACTTAGTGGAAGAGGAAACTTCTGATCGACTTGTCATGTGTCAGTTAGTAACTAGAAAATTTGAATTCGAGAACGGAATAATACGACTATGTTTGTGCAAAAATTACGGTTTTAGCTGCCGAAAAAAGTGACTATAAAAATGTTCTACCATGCCAAAACCTTTATCTTTCGTAATACAACAGATCCCGTGGAAGGACATTCATGACCGTTTTCAAACAGTGGAGGATTACCATTGTCTTTAATGAGAACTGTGTCCATTGAATTGGGGTCGACGTGTCGTGTGTGTCTTAGTGACTTGCTTTATGGAATTTCGTTTACCGTCCGATGATTTGTGGACACTTTACGAACAGTACGTACAAACTCCAGAAAGTATAAAAGTGATCCCTTTAAATGCTCACGAGTGACTCATTGTCCTGAAAGCTTTGCGCTTTCATCTGGATACTTCTCGACTTTTATGAGAAAACAAGATTCGTCAACTTTTAGGTGCATGAGGATGTGTGTGTAGCTTGTGACTTACACCCTCACTGGACAGATGTACGTGACTGGAAAAGTGAGGGTTTTGAGGCTTGGACTAAAGAAGTGGTCGACTATGCCCGAAATTTGTAATCCTAAAACATTAAAACGTTCCGTGAAAAAGTCACTTTTAATGCTGTGTTAGTGACAATACCAGAGGAAAAAAAAGAAGTACAGTCTGTCACTGAGGAAAACCATTCCATTCAGGACAGGACAGTCATTGACATTCCCGAAAGACCATTCCAGGAGAACCTTTGTGTGACAGTACCAAGCAATGTACAAACGTTTAGAACATTACATACTGTCCCTAGGACAATACTTTTAAATGACAAAAAATGTTGTAAAGTAGAAACTTGTTTATATTTCACGATGGTTGTGTTGATGTGTCTTTTATTTATGTACTCAACCATTTGGCTGTTATGTATTTATGTCTTTCGTGTTATTTCATTTTAAAGTTTGCAATAAACCTGTCCTAAAAAGTATAAAAACTCTTGTTTTGTTTGTCTTCGTGTTACAAGAAAGCTGACATTCCTGACACTGCTATGGCTACCTCTACTGTCTCTGCTCCCTCTTCCTCCACTTTCAAAATCATTGACGAATATTTAGATCGTGCTAGTTGGGAGGCCTTGTATCTTCGACATCCTTTTAACATGCTCATTGCTGGACCTAGCGGTTCAGGCAAAACCGAATTTGTCAAACGTTTGATCGAACATAATCATCATTTGATCAATCGTCCACCTCATCACATCATGTGGTGTTACAAAGTGTGGCAATCAGCGTACAGCCTTCTACGAGAAAGTCAAGGTGAATCACTTGTGTTTGTGGAAGGCATTCCGGTCGATGACTACCGCATCGTGTCTGACCCCAGTCAAACCCATTTGGTTATATTTGATGACATGTTAGGAGAAGACGAAGAAGAAATTAAACTATGGTTTACACGCAAAGGGCATCATCGTAATGCCAGTGTCATTTACATTACTCAAAATTTGTTTCAACAAAGTAAAGCCCATCGTACCATCAGTCTCAATGCTCATTACGTGGTCTTGTTTAAAAGTCCTAGAGATAAATCGCAAGTGCAAGTCTTAGCCAAACAGTTATGAACACCTTGGATAACTCATGCGTACGAAAATGCCACTCAAACTCGTGGATTTTAAACCCACTACCCCCAATTATCTGCGATTTCGTACCCACCTGTTTCACCACTGGTGTCAAGATGGAGGACCTGTCGTGTACACGTCTCCGCCGTCGACTTAACCACCAAGGAAAAAATGAATTATGTCGGACACATCGTCAACATGATGTCCCTTTATTCTAATCTTCCCGTGAAATTGATTCGTGTCTTGTATGGCATTAGTCGCAAGAAAAATCCACAAATCGTGTCTTAGAAGCCAGTCTCAAAGAAGTCTTACGGTGGTTTACGGTGACAGCACGTCAATTACTTCAAAGCATCATTCAGATTCAACATCAAACCAAACGTTTATTGACAGAAACAAAGTAGACTTGACGCAACTAGCCGATCCTCGCATTGACTCTCAAACCAAAAAGCAAATCATTTTGAAACCTGGAGTTAGTGGTTCACTAGGTGGTGTCATCATTCTTTCCCTCTTAAAATGGGATCCCAATGCACCCAAACTTGTCACCAAGACAAAAGTCACTACCCAACGAACCCATAAGAAAAAGAAAAAGAGTCACGGTGTCAAGACGAGATCACCGCCTCAGAAAAAGAAGAAGAGTAACGGTGCCAAGGCCAAGTCATTGCCTCAGAAAAAGAAAAAGAAAAATCCACAGAAAGCAGTTTCTACCTACAAGAGAGTGTTTCCAAAATCGTCTCCACAAGCGGTGACACCCTCTTCCTCTTTAGCGGCAGTGGCTGCTACTCACAAAGTACCTGCCCCCAAAATTAAAGTCCAAGAGAGATCAGGCTTGCTACAAAGTTTACTGGATATGTACAACCAAGAATTGGCTCGATTTAGTCCTTTGCGAACTCCTTCATCACGTGTGTTGCCTGGCATCAAGTTGATACGACGTAAAGACAATCAGTGGCGACGAATTCCTGTATAAAAAGACCCGAGGTCAACTCTATGATCAGTGTTTTTTGTGTGCTGCTAATCTCCCCAAGATGGCACCACCAAGAAGTGCGCACTGTTACTATCGCCGTTCTTCTGTGCAAAAAAAGAAAAGGAAAAGGATAAAGAAAGGGACTGCCTCCTCGTTTAGCCAAATAATGGGACATGTTGTCCGTCTTGACCAAACTCCTTCATTCATACGAAAACAACTGATTCAAACGGCTTCCAAACATGTCATCGATACCGTATGCGAATGTTGTCTGAATGTTTTGATACCTTTGTCTCCCCATCAGAAAAAATGCTTAGCCAAACATCGACACGTCCTTCGTCAAATTGTCCAAAAGAAAGTACCCATTCGTCAAAAGAAAAAGAAGTTGGTACAACGTGGAGGATTTTTGCCCTTTCTGACTATATTGTTAGGACCGTTGTTAAAAGACGCTGTTGTCCCTGTGAACCTGAAAACTAATGGAAGGACGAAAACAGACTTTAGTCCTTTACAAACGCTGGATGGAATACCATCGTTGGCAAGAACAGCGGACACCGCAATTACCTCCCAACCCTCATTTAACCGAAATGTCCCAGGTACAAGATGAATTGCAATCGTTGATGGATCGTAGCGATGTGTCCGAAACGGAAAAATCTCAACGGTACGAGCAATTGTTGCATCGACTGCAACTCTTTCACCAAAAAGCTTTAGACGAAACAGCTGTACATACTTTAAAAGATATGAAAACCTGGATGAAAAGTCCATCAACACCACTAACTTTACCACCACCACAACCCTCAGTGGTGAAGACAGAAGCAGTCCCACGGATACCTGAAGAAGAGGTACGAGAAGTCTTTCAAACACCATCAGCATCTCCCATTCCTAGTAAAATTGCAGCGTCCTTGTTGACCCTTTTCCCTACACCACAAAGAGATGTACTTAAAGCTTGGGTTAAAAAGATGATGACCACTCCTCCTTCGACAGAAGCGAAATAGAAAGAAGGGAAACCAGAAGTGTAAAAAGACAAGAAGACTAAAGCCATTCCCTTACCACCACCTCCAACACCATTACCAAAACTACCTTCCACTCTTGTGGCACAGCGAACTCGTAAAGCCGTTTCCAAACCACCCTCTCGCTCCATTCAGAGTAGCATCAGCGAAGATTTGATCACTTATTAAAACAAAACAAAACAAACAAATATGGAGAAGGTCTTAGCTAGCATTTACTACGATCCATCCCTTCCAGCTGGCTAAGGAGGTGTTCAGAAATTGTATCGGGCTGCCAAAACTAAACTAAATAGTGTTCGTTTACCTCAAGTGCATCGATGATTACAAGAACAAGCTACGTACACCTTACACAAACCCATTCGACAAAAATTTTCAAGAAGTCACACTCATGTGAAATGTATCGATCATCAATGGCAAGCGGATTTAGCCGATATCTCTCATTTGGCCACCTACAATCGTGGCTACAAATGTTTGTTTTGTGTCATCGAAGTCTTTTCCAAATTTGCTTGGGTCGTGCCTTTGACTTCCAAATTGAGCAGTGAATTAGTGCGAGCCCTGAAACTGGTATTGAAACAAACTGGTCGTCAACCTCTTCGATGGCAAACCGACAAAGGCACTGAATTTCTAAAAAGAATTGAAGAAACGTGACATTCATTTTTTTTTACCACCGAGAATCCCGAAACTAAAGTCAGCAATTCGGAACGTTTTCAATGCACTTTGAAAGAACATATGTGGAAACATTTTACGAATCAACACACTCTCAAGTACATCGACGTCTTGCCACACCTCGTTCGATAATCGCACTAACCAGAAAAAAGAATATGCAAATACTAAACACAGGCGCACCAACGCGAATCAATATTAATAATGGAAAACACACAACACTAGATTTAACAATAGCTTCTGAAAACATAGCAACGCACACAGACTAGAAAGTACAAACAGAAACTACTATAGGAAGCGATCACTACCCTATTCACATTAACACCCAACTCCGCACCACCAAAGAACCACGCTCCCTACCTCGGCGATGGAAACAACACGAAGCCAACTGGACATTGATTACCAATATACTAAAACAACTACCAACAGAACAAATCAAAGACCCCAACCCAGACACATATGCAGACAATCTCGCCTCGGCAATCATGAGTGCAGCAGAAAAAGGCACCGAAATGGAAGGCAGAAACAAACTAAAAAAAAAAACAAAAGCAAAAAAAAAACAGAGGAAAAACCTCTGGCGAAATGAAAAGATACATAACAAAATTAGCCTAAAAACAAGAAGCATAATGCTTCTGACGAAATGAAAATATTCATAGCACAAAAGCCAAAAGCAACCCAAAAAGCCAGACGCCACCGAGCAAGTGAAAAGATTCATAACACATTTAGCCAACAAAAAAACCTAGGGTGGCTAGGAAGCATTGCTAACCACCCAAAATAACCCATTCAAAAACCCTAAAGAAATAAAACCATCCCACCCCAATAAAACCAACAAATAAGGGAAAGTTAAGCAATCAACTTAACTCCCAATAACCCAACCCCGCACACAAAACAAGAATACAAAACAAACCTGCACACAATAATAAGAGTAAGTCAAAGAGTACCCACTTTGACTACTCACTCAACTATAAGAAAAACCCCGACCCCCACATTCACACACAATAAACACCAATAAGGTGTTGGAACGTTCAAAGGCTAAAATGGACAATCCAGAACTAACCTCCCTCCCTCCCTCTGCTGTCCCATAAATCCCTCCCTGAGACAAATCGATATACAGTCCGGGCAGCGTGGCCAACTGTATAACCAAATGAAGAACACCAACCAAACACGATCCTTTGGAAAGGCGAACAAAAAACGATACCAACTGAAACTAAATAAGTGGAGATAAAAGTCAAAGGTGACTCACACCTAACAGATTGGGAAAATCAATTTAGAACCATATAAGTACGCTAAGGATACAAAATTCAAACAATAATATATTCCAAAATCACATCTCAGAGGTATTAGGCAAGTTACAAAGGTGGCTAACACAATATAGGCATAAGGAATCCCGTAGAAAAACTGGAAATAATTTGACTAGATAAAAACCTACCTAACTGAAATAATGTTAGGTGGGAAAGGATGACTTGAGGTGCCGGGAAAGTGACCCGAGTAGGAGACCTAGTTTCGGCTCCGCCATCAGAGAGCGACGATGTGCGTTCGGTTGAATATGCTTCACAAAGGTCCAGAAGGCACTGCTCGGGGACAAGCGCCCTCTTAAAGGGATATACGCCCAGCCTAGTGCCACAAACAGTCGCACTAATGCCACGAGGCAATAATCCTAATCAATAGTATTAGGGATGTTTTCCATCACGTCCGTATTGCAAGGATATAAATGCGAGCACACGTCAGTCTAGCTACAAAATACCATAAAACATAATTTTATTATAAAACCTAAATAGAAAACAAAATTGAACTAGAATAGGATTGAAAATACGGCTTTTATCATCCAATCAAAAACCGACGAGACAACAACCTTATAATTTTGAGTCATCCAATATTACTAAATTAAAAAACCACCATACCTAGTCCATACCATAAAACAGGCGCTAGGACTCATACTAGCACAAGCATGGGTGGATCCTGACTCCTATAAGCACTATATATATATATATATATATATATATATATATATATATATATATATATATATATATATATATATATATATATATATATATATATAAGGGAAAATCAGGAACCTCCCACCTAATAGCCCTAACTCCCTGGAGCGGAATAGACCGATTAGCCGGACACATTAACCCTATCAGTATGTATCATCAGTATCAAATAAAGGGATTCAATAAGCCTGTATCGGAACCCTAATAACCCATCCCCGCACGCAAACATATACATAACGGCAAGCACCATACCTAGTCCATACCATAAAACAGGCGCTAGGATTCATACTAGCACAAGTCTGGGCGGATCCTGACTCCTATAAGCACTATATACAGGATAAGATTTCCCACCATGACAAGGACAAAAAGGTCATGGCCGATAAGGGAAAATCAGGAACCTCCCTACTGATAGCCCTAACTCCCAGGAGCGGTGTAGACCGATTAGCCGGACGCACACAAAGACCGAAAAGTAACCTGGTAAAGGCTACAATCACAAAAGTGAACGGAACGGACAAACAATTAGCGATGGACAAACCGGGCCGCGCGGCTAACTGTTCGAAAATAAGTCTACAACCTATGTCTTCACTTTGGCCTGGAAGACCCAACATTAAAACGAGATCCTTTGGAAAGGCGGTCAAAATTAAAAACCAAACATTGTCAAAGCGATGATAAATGTCAAAATTAGGTGACATACACCTAGAAATTAATTTATTTTTTTAGAACCATACAAGTACGCTAAGTACGGAAAATTCAACCTCATCAAAATATATTCAAAATTCACAAATAGGGAACATTTGTGATAATTGAATAGGTGGTTAACACATCATTGGTATAGGGACAGCCATAGGAAAAACTGGTTAAATTTGACACAATAATCCACATGAACTGAGATAAAGATAGGTGGACTTGAACATTAGGGACTTTGGTAGGCGGGAGTTGATGCGGAAAGCCGGTACGCTCTGTTACAATACGCAGCCAACCAAAGGGTATTAAGGTCAGCAAATAAAGGTTAAGAACTAGAACCAAAAGCCAGCACCAGGCCAAGTGCCTCCCTGGACAACATTAACACCGAAAGGTGATAACCGTCTAAGGCGGTGAGCCACCAGGGGGTTTAATAGGCCCTTTGGAAAGGCGGTCAAAATTAAAGAACCAAATATTGTCAAAGCGATGATAAATGTTAAAATTAGGTGACATACACCTAGAAATTGATTTATTTTTTTTAGAACCATATAAGTACGCTAAGTACGCAAAATTCAACCTCATCAAAATATATTCAAAATTCCCAACTCAGGAACATTTGGATAATTGAATAGGTGGCTAACACGTCATTGGTATAGGGACACCCGTAGGACAAACTGGTTAAATTTGACACAATAATTCACATAACTGAGATAAAGATAGGTGGACTTAGACATTAGGGACTTTGGTAGGCGGGAGTTGAGGCGGAAAGCCGGTACGCTCTGTTACAATACGCTTTATAAGGTCTTTTTGGGGGTCTCTGACCTATAGGGGTCAGGTAAAAGGCCTAGCACCTGTTACAAGTACAAGTGCCATCAGTCAGTCATCAAGGAACAAAGGAAATGAAGAAAGAAGAAAGAAGAAAAGAAGAAGAAAGAAAAAAGAAAAAACAAGACAAAGAAAAGGATCCAAATTTCTTTTACTCTATGATAAATAGTAAAAGAAGTACTAATAGAAGAAAAGAAGACAGAAGATAGCAGCTGAATCAGTATTTATTTATAAATACTGAAACTCCACTGTTGTTTTAACGGCGGTGGAGTAGAAAAGATCTTTCATATTGCCATACTTTGGGTTTCCTTTTGGCTATGAGCTCTCTTTGAATATACAGCTGTACTGGTGACCCTTAAAATAATGATTGGTTTTAAATTATTTCCTAACTTCCCAAATACCAAATTAAGATCTCAAATTTACCAGGGTAACTTATACCCCTACGAATCTGACTTTCTTTTCGGAAATCAAACAGTACGCAGTACACCAAAACAAGAACCAAAAACAAAATAGGAAATTTCATAACTTCTATTTATTTGAAACATATGTGGCTCCCACATGTTTTGCAGATAGTTAGGAACACCCACCCCCACTAGACAACGGGAAACACTAGATCACAAATTAATTACAATAGCACTTGCACGACATTCATTGCCAAGATGGACGCAAAGGACTACGGGAAGCAGTAGGATAGACGGAACGAGACAACAAGGAGGGAAAGCGCCCCGGGCCACACAATCACACAGAGAAAAGATTACAAATCTCAATTGCCTTTTAGTGGGAAGTGGACCTGGGGTAGGAACCACAACTCTACAACAGCACAGAACATAACCAGGAAAGCGGTGGGGCTCTACGGCACCTCCGTTACTTGACTGTTCCTTTGCCTTTTCTGATTCTGGATTGGAGGCGCTCTGAGTGTTTCGGTGAGTTTATCAAAGGTCTTAAAGGTCAATGAAAAAGGTCAAGCACTATGACCAAAAGCCTAGCCTGAGGCTAAGTGCCTCCCTGGACAGCAATGTCATTAAATGTGATATCCGGCAAAGGCGGTAAGCCACCAGGGGGGTTAATATGCCCATGCGCCGGGGCATAAAAAGTTTCTAGCACTGAGACACGGGTGAGCTCGGCCTCAAAAGGAGTTGAAGCCACTAGCCCTATTCAGGGCTTTAACCAGTCGTAAAGCACGAGAGTGTATACACGACTTTAATCATAATGCTAAGCTAAGCATTCGTGCCATTCAGTCAGCAGTGGGAAGTGGACCTGGATTTAAACGTGGATTTAACAAGCGGTTTTATTATGTTCATGAGTGCAAAATAATATAGGTCCGAACTCAAGGTTATGGTAATTTACAGAATTATCCAAGAGTTACCGAATATGATGAATTACTTCGTTATGTTATCAAATGGAAATAAACTGTCTCATAGTGTACGGGATATGACGCCGTGTTAGTATGGAAAGTCCGTTAAGCATGAAAGATGCACAGGGGATGTCAGTATTAGTGTCATTATGGTCATAGGTTAGAAATTATAGATCAGTCATTCAATTGACTTAGTTCTGTGCACTTTTTAACACATTACATGTTTTAGATATTGAAATCTGTGCATGTTTGTGGGGTGGGTACAATCAAACAGGGATGTAGCGTCAAACAACAATGTTGTAAGTGATTTTGTTGCAATGAGTTGCTCATTATAGATCATAACTAACGACTCACTATGATTGTAATCCAGCGAGTCAGTGTAATTAAATTAATGATTTTTACCAAAGATAGGTATTTTACCAACAAATGTATCGGTTTTCTTTATAAGCTGATTAAATGACAGTATTAATTCTTTAATTTATAATTGATTATGCAGATGATAACTTCCACGTGCGATACAGTGTTTCACGCGAGACAATTACGCTAATTAATGAGCTGTTTCAGTTCGTATTTAAAAGTGAAAATTCGTGTTATGATCATTTTAGAATTAGTTATCAAGCGAGTTAATATATACTCTGTGGATAAAATGAGTTTGCAAAACTATTTTCGGAAGGAAGGTAACAACGGTGATTTGGAGAAGGTAAATTTGTTTGATAATGGGGGAGAAACGTAAGACAAACAATGAGTATACAGTAGCTATTTCTCCAGAGACATAAGCAACAATCCTTGATGTGATGGCAACAAAAAAAATGTCTAATATAACACTACTAAGAGACAGATAAATTTTCTGAAGGAAAGATGTTTTGCAGATACTGCAAACAATATCCAAAACTGGCAAGGTAGGAAATTGACCCAGATGAACATTTCTGCAAATTGACCAATGCTTGAGGACTTTAACCCAGACACTGCTATCAACTGCTGGCTTAGTGCTGGTGCAGGTGACAGACATATACATGGACATATTTTCAAATCCATTAGCTGAAACATATATACATGAACCTGAAGAAACCAAATGTATAACAATGTTTTTGAAAAATTAAATTCTGTTAAGAAGTAATTATGTTGTATATTATTTTGCTTGTTTTTTCTATGGATTACGTACATATAATAACATCCAATCTCGGCAGATGATTACCATTTTGGGACCAGTGAAAATTTAGGTGTGACTAGTGAAGAGAAAGGTGGGACTAGTGAATTTTCTGAAAACACTTGTCCATGACTAGTAGTTTAAAAAAAATGCTCAGCCCTGAATCATACTACATATTTTGTATATCCTACAGAAAAATCTGATGCAATTTAAAGTGGTACAAAAATATCTTATCAACGGCTTTAAGGGCTTTACAAACTTTAAGTCCGGAATCAAACAGAATCATAATAAATGATCAGAATCAAACAAGTGAAGGATTAATGCTGAATTATCATCTTTATAGACTGATGTGAAGAATATAATGAAGCTGTTATAAAGTTGCAATATATTACAATCACAATTTCAAACGTTGCAGAAAGAATCAGATGACGATAAGACGCAAAATGATGAAGATATAAAGCAGTTATTTAATGACTTGAAAGCAAGGTGCGAAAAGGTTGGAAGAGAGGATGACAGTTATCAATGATAATTTTTTTTTGCAATTTAGAAAGGAAGTATGAATCCGAGGAAGTAAAAAAAAAAGAGATTGAATTTACCTAATAACTTTGATATGAATACATTACGATTATATTTATGAAAACGATGTGTTATTTACAAGTCTGATTTAATTTCTAACAAATAGCGTTGAAAATAGTTTGACTTACGAGCTCTCAAATATGAATAATTGCAGTTGCATCCATTGATAAGGGTGTCAGGGGACAGTTTTATAAATTGGTCTCTGTTATATTTTTAACATAAGGTTATGGTGTGACTTTTTGAGCTATTATTGTTTAATAATTAAAGATTTGGATATATATGTGAATTTATTCTTTCCAAGCAGCAGAGGTAGGGTTGGTTATGGTGTGGGGGTGGGATGATGGGCTCAGCCGACCTGGGCCATGGAAAATGTTGATGATTTAATTCATTTTAAATCTGAGCCTCGTACGGTGACCAGACACTCACCACTCCACCCTATGCGGACCTTCTCCAAAGCACGACAATAATAACGCCCAGATACGGTCTCAAAGTGCAAACAAAATATGGGCCGTGCATTTCGCTGCATTTATTGAGTTTCATGTGTGGGTTGCTCTGCCAAATATTCGATCGAGACCAATGCGATAATGTGTTTCAGGATAATGTAAACTGATTATGATGAATCTATGTGAAGTTCTATAAGTATGTGCAAAGAAGTTTTTAGATTTATTTTATGTCCGTGTCGCCGGGACACTAAGTCTGATGAATATTTCGCAGTGTATATGTATCAACGCCGTTGAAGATAAACAAAAATATATAATTATCTAGTATCACTTTGAGGATTTGAGTGTACATCTGTGTAGCGTAAATGACATCTGTTATTTATGTCTGCCTCGTGAAAATATTCTGGCAGGATTTGTTTGTTTCTCAAGTATGACATCATCATAAACCATGTATTATTAATACTACAATCAAGATCTTTAACATTCGGTGCAAAATTTATGACGGAGATAAATTCAACAACACCTGTATAATCGACAAGGAATCATTTGCATCTTCACTGAATTACCCGAGGACAGCATAACATCGCTGGTTGTCTGCGGATGGCGTTACTGAAGAAAAGTTGTTCCATTTTAACCACCTCATTAACAGGTTGAGCAACAATGGCCCCAATACAATTTGGTAACACTGGATGATGCTTGATGAATGCTTGCATTTGTGTCGCTGAAAGGTCAGTCACGTTGATATTGTAGCAATGCGTATTATTTATAATCATGAGTCTAAATTGTGTTCAATGCAATTCGGTCATTGAGACAACTATGCTAAAAGCAACAAATACAAAGAATAATAGGCAGTACTTACGGTGCAAGTGTGTAAAATGTGGCTAAAAAATATAAGTTTGTTAGTATGCCTAGTGTGCAGTGGGGTACTGATATTGCTGCCGCGCTGGGGAGATTACCAGGAACACCATGGGCTAAGTACTTAAAAACATCTTCCGGGATATAATTACTGTACAAACAACAGACTTGTACATGCAAATACTCTTTGACGGTCGTCGATGTTGTAAGTAGATACAAAGAAGCGGAACTTTTATCGTCTAAAACATCAACCGAAGTCCCAACCGGTGAGACCCGTTTGCAAGGTTACTATTTCTGAAATATTAACGAGAATTTTATGGCGACGAGTATCTATTGGACCATAACATTGTGGAACTTCCAACATGGGAAATATTTCCTTCTGATGCTCAAATAGTCTACTTTGAAGAGATTCTCTAATTGTTTTCCTGGAAACAATTATCAGATCAATTGTGCGCTATAAGTTTAGGAATTCATAGTAGTAGAGAGGATTTGATGATCCTTTCTCAGAGACGTCCCGGCCCCCAAAACGTTGTACGTTAACATTTTTGTTAGCAGCCTTTGTTAGCTCAAAATTATAACACATTTTCTGACAAAAATACGTTTTGGGCCGAGGTGTTTCTGAGATAGGATAAATCAATCCTCTCTACTACTATGTACTTATTAGTCAAAATGCTATATTGAACAAATAAAATATTATATATAATGTCCTTCTGTTATTTAATCAGACATGTAGGATTGGATCTAACAGATTTTGTAAGAGATTTAATTCGATCAAAGCAGCGTCAGCGTATACTGATATGAAACTTAAAATAATAAGCGATTGCATTACAAAAGTGGGTTATCATATATCGCCGAAATATGGGTCGATATGAAAATGATATGAGAAAAGCGGGATAGGCAGATGATATAATTGCATTTGTTGACAATATGGTCGATATATTAATGAATAAAGCCACAGAAAATTGTTTGAAACAATAATAAATATTTGTCCTCATACAGGACTTTTCAAGATAAAGATGGTTATATACAATGATTATATACAATGGTTATAATTATATACAATGATTATATTTTAATTAGGAATAGCACAAAACACAGAATTTTAATTATGGATGATTTTATGATTATATACAATGAAGATGGTTATATACAATGAAGGTGATTATGATATATACAATGAAGATGGTTATATACAATGATTATTTCTTGATTAAGGATGTTTTATGGTTATATACAATGAAGAAAATAGTTATATACAATGAAGATGATTATGATATAATGATGATATTATGATATGATGATAATGAAGGCCTTTGCTACTTGTGAATAGAAACTAGCACCCCACCCCAAATATCAAATCTGTAGGGGTGCAAAACTTGCATCCACAACGTATTGACGTTGTAGATAGGCATATTAATTTCTATTCACAAATAGAGGTCTGACCAAAAGCACCAACTAAATAGATAATATTTATTGGCATAATATTGCCCCTCCCCCAGTAGACAATTTTGCCTTTCACAGAATTTGAACCATGGGCGCCAGATTGAATGTTTCAACACGCAACCGAATGAGCTACCAACGCATTACATGAATATATTGAATTAGTTGCTATATACTTAACAAAAACAGCATTATGCATTTTCTGATTAAGAAAGCAAGTAATTCTTCATTTTTTTTTCTGTTATAAAAAAGATATATTATAAATAATAAGAGAATACATGAAATTTTGATTTTACATTGCAATATAAAAGAGAAATTTAATGCTACAATGACACTCTAGCTACCAAAGTCAAGGCTGAATTAAATGATAGAAAGATAAAAATATCTATTTTGAAAACATTATTTTATAAGATTATATTATATATGATTTTATTATATATTATATATGATTTTATTTTGTATATATAAAACGAATTTCTCATTACAATCTATAAACATGACCATTTTATTTTGCATTCTATATAAAACGGATTTTCCCACTGCCAAGCGATGAACTGTATTGCATAGCTAGGCGTAAATAGACTGTTTCTATGGCAACTGCTGTGCAGAGAAGAGATCAATAAGTCCAATAAAGGCGTGTGTACGTTCTTACTAGTAAAAGTATTATGCTACAAATAAAAGATACAAATGTGATAAAAGCAATATGCAGATCATACATTTTCCTATTTGTTTCACTAATTAATTAATAACAAAACTGCACAGATTAAAATCCCTGGCATGATACATATAACCAGATTAGGGTTATTTATCAAATTACATACGGCTTGACTTCCGTATTATTTACGTAAAGGGCATTTCTAATTATTTTAATAAATACAGAACTGCACCAGAATTTGTAAGTCTTAAAAATGTTGTCATATATTTCCATTTCAATAAGAAACAGTAAACAACTGTTTAAAAATTAAGAAAAGATAACTAACATAATATATCTCTTATGCTCGACAACTCGCTAATGATTTTAAACTAAACCCTAGCGTGTTTATCTACCTTGTTTTAAAACAAATATACAGAAAAAAACTAAATCTCTAATCCTATTGAAATGATATCAACATTAGCAATTAAGTATAGCATGTTTTCGTAATTATACAGAAAAAAAACTTGATTCTCCCAGATATTTTACGGCGACTTTCGAATGGCTCTTTCATTGCTATGTTAATTTTTGTGTACTGATTTTGGCTGATTGGACTGTGTAAATTTTCATGTTTAAAAGAAAGAGTATCTATTAAATTTTCGAGATATGGAAAATGCTTCCTATAGTCTGTTCTAACAAGAGAAAGTTTTATTATATCAAATTTACTAAAACAAATACCTAAAAATTAGTCATTAAATTCAAATGACAATTGTTGGTTATTGACCATTAATTATTTTATTTTGCTATTAACTCCATCGGCTAATGTTAAATTTACAAACATTATTAATACATTGTATCATCGAAATTGCCTAGTCCACGTTCTATAATTATATTTCGTCTCAAGCTTATGATAAATGGTCCGATGGTACAATGGTATTAATAAAACTGATGCTATTGTTATTAAGAGGTGCTTTGAAATCCTCAAAATGCATCATCTTTTTTACATATCCTTTATAGATGCCTTTAGCTTTCTGTGTCAATTTATTTTCGTCTATTATGACAGCATACATTTTGCTTCTTAGTCCAACAAACTCTCTCACAGGTACAAACCTAAACTCGTCTTTCATTTTTCCGATAACTTTCTTGTTAGAATTACCATGAAATCCACTACAAGTTGGAAAATCTGATAAATCGAACAAATCTTTATTATCGTAAATATCTTGATAGACATTTTCACATTTTATATAGTATACTAGAGAATCCGTGTCAGTAAATAGCAACTCTGTATCTAGCCACATTTGTTTGGTAAAATTATAATAAAAATTGTACATCAACCACTTTGATATATCAGGTACAGCTTCACCAACATATATTGTCTTATTTAACAGTAAATTTGTCTTTCGTCGTTGTATTGCGGCAAGATTTTCATTAACTATTTTCATACTAACAAAACTATCATCGCTAACTAATTTATTTTTGCGATTTATATCATTAACGATCTCGATGGAAACTCTACGGCGGATATAGTCTTACCAAACACTGAGTTGTTCATTAATTTGAAAAAGTTTTTCTCAAATTCGGTTATAGACGTTTCGTATTTAGGTCAATATAATTTGCTATCCATCGCGATTGATTAAACTTTAGCACGCGAAGGACTTTTCTCAGAATTAGTCCAGCATCTACTGCTTGCTTTAGATTTTTGTAGTGCCGTTGACATTGCTCTTTGCTCAGGCGATAATAAAGTATAATAAATCGTCAATGATTCTGCGCAAAATGGATAGTCGTTATGTAGATTGTGTAACTAAATGGGGAAGTATAGATTAACTTCAACAAAGTATAAAATATCTTTCGGAAGATTTTTTCAGTTTCAGATCTGAATAAACAATCATTCTGTTCTGCTCTATCTAAAATAAGTGTATATTTATCTCCACGAAATACTTTATTATAATCCCTACAAAAGCCAAATATTGAAACTTAGTGGCAGCATCATTGTAATTTGACGTGATGCTGCTGTAAGTGCTCTTCGCTTAACATCACCTTCGTTATAACGTCTATTTCTTATACTAATTGCCCTGTTAACTATAGCTCACATCGCAGTACCTTCAGCAGCTGAATATGGCGGTGTTATATAAATATTATTACAATCAGCAATAAGTGAAGTTCTTGTAGCGTCTGCATTAGCAGCTGCATCTGGTGCGGCTATACATAGCGCTGCAGCATTAACAATAAGAAACTTTCTTACAATTACAGCATTTGCAGCAGCAGCAGCTCCGGCAGATAATTCTGTTCTTAAAATAAATTCTTCAGAGTCTGCTGCTCCAGCGCCAGTATATTTAAACCACATCATATTAGTTGTAGTTGATTTTTAGTAATCATCGGAAAACAAAATAATATTTAAGGCTGTACTTGCAACTTATAAGTGATTTGAAATATCTTCGACAGTTTGATTGACCAGCTGATATCGAGAACTTCTAAATAAACACCATCAATTATTTAAAGGAGTTACTTCTGCTCTAGAAGCAATTGCGGCAGGTGTAACAGCATCTGTCATAATCCGACCACAAACTTCTAACATTGCTTTGTGATGCAGTAGAAATACGTCCTCGTCTCGTGTATTAAATGTTCTTTGGCCATCATTGTTAGGGTCGTTAGAATTTTTATCAAGATACTCAACATACTCAAATTTTGTTACTGCGTCGTCTGTGTCATAAGGTTCTATAAAATCGAGGTAATATTTCACAGACCATTTTTAATTTTATTAAGTTACAGAAAATTATTGCGGTGCTGTAACTTTAGTTATTAAATTTTGTATAATCTCTTCGCCCTTCAGTGATAAAAATTTTTTGTTGTTATCATCGCGCGTTGGATTTATTTTGTTGGTGCGATTTCTAAAATAACTTGTTTGATTGACGGTGCTGCTTTAGGGTCGCCTTTTATTTTATCAGATATTTTTGTCCCACAGCAGTTCCAGCAGCAAATGCAGCTCCAGTTGCAAAAGCTTTAACCGCGTAAAGTGCGTTTAGCGCAACGTTACGAGCTAATCCTGGAACCTTTTCAACAATTTTAGCAAATATATTTCCGAAAAATCCTCCTACTATTTTTCTTCTGCAAACTTATTTGTTTCATTATATATCTGAGGTTGTATAATTTTGTTGTCAAATCTTTCAAAAAATATGTTTACTGTTGTTCGCCTACGCAACGCGTAGGTGCACGTAATAAGTAACAACTTCATTATTTAAATCCAACTGCTTTCCAGACTGATCCGTCAATTGCATATTTACTTCTGTTATTTGATTTTCGACGTTTAGCGGATAATAAATAATATGACGACGACTGATTTACATGATAGACCCTCGTGGAAATTCTGGTGTAATACTGTATATTTTCTGACCTTTGCTGCCCTTGGCTGAATGAGACCTAGACGCGATCGAGCAATTTACCAATATTGTGTTTACATCAGTTAAACTTTCTGAATTTTCACCTTCATGCGTTATAGGAGTATCAAAAAGACCAGAATAATTTTCGTGACGAAATCCTATCAATGATGCAATGCTTGTTGGTGATATAAAGATAGCTATAAAACCATTTTTTACTTTGATTCTAGCTCGCAATGTATTATAATTCAGTGCTAGCTCAAAATCATCTGCATTGATTAACTGGAATAAGTTCTTCCGGTTGTTTGATAATAACGAAATCTTCGCCAGATTCAAGGTCGTCACGGCGTTTGTCATTATAATTGTTAAGTAGCTCGTACTTATCTTGTTGCGGGCTTATTGTGTGAATATAAACTCGAACGTCGTTAAAATTATCTCCTAAAAGTAAATTCATTAGCAAATTTGTTTCGTCAGATCCAGTTCTACCAACAATGTGATAATGACAATCTGGAAGTTCATTGTTATGTTTATGTTTCACCAAACGTTCTGTATCAAAGTTTAATATCGACGATTTTGCCATTACTATTATGGTATATAATTTTGTCAAGTAGCAACTAAATAATGAGTTTTTATTCAAAATTTGGAACATTGTTAGGAGATTCAGCGTCTGCTCAACAAGGTGACTTATCTAAATACACAACTCTTGGTCAGCTCAAAAATGAAATTACTAATTTATTACATATCACAAGTGTCGATCAAAACGAAGTTGTTATTTTTCAAGATAAAGAAGGACGATTAAAAACGAGCAACATACAACTATCAGATGTACTTGTACGAATTCCCACCGCGGCTGGTAATAATATTTACTTGTGCTGATCAAGATAAAATACAAGATTCAGACCAGTCCGTTAATGATTATGTTAAGAAATCTAGCGATCTATTTACTGGTGATATAATAATGTCAGGAAAAAATGCATATCTTGGAAACCCAAGCGCAGATACAGATGCACCAACGAAAAATTACGTCGACGATCAAGGATACAAGTACGTGTCAGTGCGCGGTGGTATCATGTTTGCATTTCTTAATATGAATAATAATGGTATTAGTAATCTCAGAGCACCAGAAATTCCAATAACGACTTCGTTAAAGACAATAAATCATTGAAATGCCGTAGTTAAAACTGATTATAGTAATCATGTACAGACGTTTCTAAATTTCGAAGAAATTTAATCATAACTAATAATGAATTTTATTGAAGACCACCAACTGTTATTATTAATCTCGCTGGCATTAACAAAAGTCTTAACGATATCATTAATGGCATTCCTAACATTATTAAAAAAACTGATTTTATTAAAATTCATCACAAACAAATTAGAAATATTGTGTACACAGTCTCATCAGAAAAAAAGCAACATGATCGAAGCAAAATAACACTTTAAACATACCACAGAGATGACTAGTATATATAGATTGTCTGTGTTAAGTAGTGCAAAATTTAGTATATTTACAACATTTTCATGATGTCATTCAACCGATGATTTTTCTGGAATTGTGTCTATTGTGTTAAAGAAAGATATCGAGGAAACGTTTATGCTTATAGCGAATAATAAAAAGTTAACCAGAGCTACTTACTGGTGGTGTATTGAGTTTGTAGCTGAAACTCCCAAATTAGTTACTTAAATGATGATATAAAATATGTAAACAAATATATAATGAAACAATATAGTCGATTTTAATCATATTTCAGAAAATATTCCAAAACAAGATGTTGACGCTCTAATGAAATATTACATATACTATCATAAAAAAATCTTTAGTGCGTCAAAAACTGTTACAAATACTATGCAAAAGTACTGCGAGTGATATCATATCCACCGCTGCTAATGACTGGCTCTGGCATAATTTCAAGTGGTGCATCATTAAATCTGTTTTTGTAAATAATATCTGGTGTCGGTGTTTTTCTTGCAGCAGCGTGTAAAAAAGTTGAACCTCGACTCTCGAATTAAAACAAATGCTTGCAAAGCAACAAGTATTACTTATAAAAAATTACTTGATCAAATTCGATTTTACTTACTTGATATAAAATATGATATGGACGATCGAATACGTAAATTCCGCATTATTGATAGCATGTTAAAAGATATTCTGCCAATGAGAGTCAGCAAATACGATAAAGATTATAATAAAAAGTAGATGCTTAATTTTGTGTAGCCTTAGAAATGTCATTATCAAATAATATACTGACTATGTTATCAACAAATGTCATAATATCATCTGTACATCCCGTTATTCTCATATCATTTTCAGTGGCAAAGAGCCATACCGACCCATATTTTGGCGATATATGATAACCCATTTTTAATGCAATCGCTTATTATTTTAGGTTTTATACCAGCATATGCTGACGTTGCTTTGATCGAAATAAATCTTTTACAAAATCTATTTGTTAGATCGAAAATGACATGTCTGATTGAATAACAGAAGGACATCATATATATATATATATATATATATATATATATATATATATATATATATATATATATATATATATATATATATATATATATATATATATATATATATATTGTCGTTGACATAATCTGGTTTTAATAAGTTTGTCCGGTCGTTGAAACTTCTGACTGTACTCACAGCTAATTTACATTTTTCTCCGCTCTGATGTCATCAACGGTAGTATCGGTGAATTCGCGAGCTATGTTAACTCTGCCCCGTGCTAGTTATGATTCCTCAGGATCTGGTAAGAATTAAATATACTTAAGAACAATACAATTAAATATTCTCATTTTAATGCCTAGATAAAAATTATTTTCGAACTGCATTTGTGCATTCAATTTCAAAAATTGATTTTTAAATACAATGCAAATACTTTGCTAACTATGATGTCCTTAGTCATTTTCAGTCACAAATATAATATGTTTTATCAGTCAATATAAACTATTTTGATTTCATGTCAAGTGTTACATTGAAAAAAAGACGCAAGTGTATATATATATACATATATATATATATATATATATATATATATATATATATATATATATATATATATATATATATATATATATATATATATATATATATATATATATATATATATATATATATATATATATTTATATATATATATAGGTGTGTGTGTGTTCTCATATATTTCAACTTTCACAGTTTAGCGTTCGCATTTTGTAGCAGTTTTCAATTTGAAATCGAGAGTTTATTATGGACAGATTTCTACAAATATGTTTGGAGGTATGGAAACGTGCATTGTGGGTTTTATGATCGTCGTAGGATATTTTAAAAGATATTCTTTCCTAATGTTGCTTGAATAAATTTTTGAAAAAAAGGTTGACCGCTGTCAAAAGATTGAATACAGAACATTCTAAAAAGGTTCCCAAATCAATATTTGTCTATATTAGTTACACGAAAAAAGCCAATCTTTGGGATAAATTAAGGTCTTTGCAAAGACTGAACACTCATATATTTTTTTTATTGAACTTCTAAATCAGCAGCTGTGTTTTTTGATAGATTTTTAAAGACAATATTGTCTAACAAATGGTAGAAAGGTGAAACTTACTGCATAAAGGGTTAATTTATTTTTTTTTAACTTTGCCCTGTATTAAAACAAATATGCATTGCACTGAATATGTATTGTATGTTCACATGTTATATCTTAACTATATCTTAATGTCACCTTAAGATTGGTAAGACATCTGTTAATATAATTTCTTGAAGAGAGCTGTAACAAACAGGACGCCCTCCACTGTCGATGGAGACAAAAAATTACAAAGATAAGGGTCCGAAGAAAATTTTTGCAGGGCATTGACTCCGCTTCTACCCAAATTGGTCACTAGGAAATTCTAGACCATAAACCCGTTTTTAAAGTGTGAAGACTTGTTGGTTATTCTAGAGTTAATATTAAAAGACAGTCAATATATATGGAGAACTGCTGATGGTTATTTTCCAGCCTTATTTATAAAATTAAAATTTACTTTGAGATATTGTTAGTGTGATAAAATATATTGTTAGTATGCAACTAAAAGACGGACTCAACCTCAGACTGCTCATTCCCATATCAGCTGTCTCCATTATTGGTGTACGTTGTTTATTAGGATTAATCAGCATAAACAACACATTTAAACACATATGTACACGGATACAATTATTATACTCAATATAATATTTCACAGTTCCTATTCATTTGATTTGAACTTAACTTCATTCTTCTAAGAACCCACCTGACCTCATCAACCAATGTGTAATTATCCCAAACACGTCAATAAGTTTGTTTTTGTACAAGAAACTTGACGTATATTTATAGATCCTATGCAATCTACAGACTAGCATACAATTACTAAAACATGAAACAGTGCAATGAATCATTTAAGCTGCACATCGAACAGGTAAACAAGGTGAACTGCTTATCACTAGCTAAAAATATCATAGGTCGTCTTGTCCTTTTAGAAAAACTCATGATCTCTAATCGGATCACATAACGTTTATTTAGATAACTCAGTCATGAAACTAATAAGATGTTCTTAAAGTACAAAATTACTCTTTAAAAGAAATTTAGTATCTACAATAATACGAACGATAATTATGAAGGTTAGTACACATAATATAGGCATACATAACAATTAAAATATATTGTTACGAATATGTAACTAAATTGCTTGAGTGTTTATAAATTCTTTTCATTTGATATTTGTTTCATTACATTTTATTGTAAAGATTGTTATCATGAGATTTGATATTTTATTTATAAAGTACATTATGTTTGTACACAACTAGAAAGTATTTCATTAGCATAATTTTAGCTGACCACGTTCAGACACTTGTTTACATCAAGTTTTAATTATTGATCAGTGTTAATGTCATATATATGTTTTTCTACATGCATACACACACATATATATATATATATATATATATATATATATATATATATATATATATATATATATATATATATATATATATATATATGTGTGTGTGTGTGTGTGTGTGTGTGTATGCATGTAGAAAAACATATTTCTTACTAATCACCTTGTGTCACTTATATTTGGGCGCAAATGACATGTGCTTTATGTACAGTGATCATGTGACCTTTCATAATTGATTACGTGATCTACTGCGGGATCTGAAATTGTGCTAACTTTTATAGTGATTTTAATTCAGTCGTAAAAGTACCTTTAAGAGATCCGATGTATTTTGTGTTGTGCAAACTTGGAGTTCTTTGTTATTTAAGAATAATTTATATTCTATGAAAAATTATTGCTTCTCCATCAAAGTGTTGAACAGAGAAATTCAGTGGAAATAAATCAGAGTGCTAAAGCGGGAATATTCTTTTGTGATTCATAAAATTCAACGTAGAACGTTTGACATCAATACCTCACCCACCTGGCGTCATCGTCCGTCATCTTTTAACTTCGCCGGGGTTCTAATTTATTTAGAACATTTTAGTGATAGGACGTGTTCTTTAATTCTGGGAATAATGTTTGTTTTATATTCACACTCTGTAAGTACTTTTCATATTTGTACTGTATTTTGTAGGGAAATATTTTATTTTTGTTAAAATTTACAAATTTTGTTGGCTTCACTCATTTCATTGTTACTTTGAACAAACCGAGATTTGTAACAAAGAAAACTGGGCTGCTCGTCCTTGGATATTTGAATTTCGGCTATAAATAGTTCATAAAATTATTTAGTATTTTTGTATTTTTTCTATTTGAAATTTCAAATGTATTTTCTATTGTGTCAATTTGTAGTTATTTGTTAAGAATACTTTATATTATCTGGTGGAAAATTAGTGCTTTCTCGTCAAAGTTTTGAACAGAGACATTCAGTGGAAACACTTTTGAGTGCTAAATGCTGAATATTATTCGGTGATTCATAAAATTTAACATTGAAATCTCAACAATTCTTTCGTGATTCATAAAATTCAACGTGGAACTTTTGACATCAATAATTCACCCGTCTGACGTCATCGTACGCCATCTTTGAACTTCGCCGGGATTCTAACATGGATTTATTTAGGATATTTTAGAGATCGGACTTGGGTTTATCAATTCTGGGATTGATGTTTGAATTATATTCACAAACTGTAAGTTCTCTATCAAATTTTTGCTGAGTTTTGTAGGAAAATAAATTATTTTTATTATAATTTACAAAGCTTGTTATTGTTACTTTGCACAAGCCGAGATTTTTAACATTATGCATGTATGTATGTATGTATGTATGTATGTATGTATGTATGTATGTATGTATGTATGTATGTATGTATGTATGTATGTATGTATGTATGTATGTATGTATGTATGTATGTATGTATGTAACTGCCGGATTAAAACCCTGTGGAGGTCCCTAGGCAGTCGAAATCTCGGTAAACCCATCGCAAATTAGCTTATAATAGTCAAGATCAAATCAATTCAATACTATTTTGATCCGTTAACGCGCCCATATCCCCAAGAAAAGGTGTGCATCCCATAAGCCGGTGCCACATAAGGCTATTTTATGTAATTTCATCCCAACAATGTTGAACGTAATTCAAATAATTTTCCTTCAGATCAAATATCACTGAGGATATTGCCAGAATGAAAATTGTATAAATATCTTATACAAATGCTACACAATTTAATGATTTGCATGAAAGGCTCGTCAAAGTTAGGACAATGAGCAGTTTATACGACTGAGGTATTATAAATTGTACCTAGTCGGAAACAAGTACCGAAATCGTGACTACGACATTTTCCATGCACAACAGTTCTTCAAAAAGGTATAGCCAAGAATATCTGTCTAAATTTTCTTGACACGTCCTTCTGTCAGAACGAAAACACGAAAAACAGTTATTACTATTTGTAGCAGGGGAAAATCATATATATATATATATATATATATATATATATATATATATATATATATATATATATATATATATATATATATATATATATATATATATATATATATATATATATATATATCCTTAATCTTTACATTCACATATGGTATTACTTCAACTGTGTTACACGCGATTCCAAATCGGTCTTTGATGTTTGCTTTGACGGGAAACAAGTCTGTATACAATATTGGATAGAAATACGGTTTCAACAATAATGTTTAATCAGAAATATACAGTTGCAACGTCCTTTACATTCTTTATCGCTACCGATCTTGTGAAAGGTGTGGCAAAAGAAATGCTTGCAGAAAGGTGACATTGTTTTAGTTAGCAATTATCTCTGGACTAACGTACGATAACACAGCTCGTAGAGAGGTGAAACTTTGTGTCGTGAAGCAAATTGCCCAAGAGAATCTTTACATTTATGCAAGCTGAAGAAAACACATTGCATCGTTTGGTGAAATGTCTGACATGCTGTGAATTTCGAATAACTTGATAGTTTTTTAACGTAATGGAACTGAAGGAAGGAATCTGAAGAAGGAGGAAAAATGTAAGACATATTTATGGCAAGCAACATTGTCAAAGCCGATTGGTATTATTTAATGAGTATTTGTAAGAACAAGAGTTGGTCTTTTTCTAAGTTCATTGTCACGGAATTGTATAAATCAATTTCTAAATTTTCTTGCGCACAACTATTGCCGAGCAGGAATGATGTATATTCTCTATTACTTCGAATCAGTGAGTTTTGTTCATCGTATGCCGCACGAACAAATTGTTTTCGATTGGAAAAGCCAAATACATGAATTTGCACTAATGTTAATCTACATTGTCTGTGTATAAATGCGTCAAAAAAGATCAGAAAGCAAAAACTGGAGAACATTTTCTCAGTGGCCGGTCAACTTGGAGACCTGCATATCTCTAGCTGTAGAGGTATCTTATTTATTTCTTATATATATTTTTTGATATAACAATTTTATTTTCATCTAATTTTTGTAGCTTCAACTATAACAATATCATGCTAATAGTTAGTACTATTGTTTATAAATTACTGTATATAAGGTCATCACGTGTTAGTGTATATAAGCATGTCATGATCAGCTTGTTTTTCGTCATGAAAGCGTGAAACAACAGCAGCGAAATCTGCGCGAAAACTTGAATTATTGGTGTTTGTTAAAGGTGTACATAATGAAGGACCCACAGAAGAATTTTCACTAAAATTTTGTGCTCGGTATCCGTCAACGTATTTTTCATACAATATACTTTGAAGGAACTGTTCACAAAGTTTGCAATTGTATTTGATAAGAAGATATCTCAAAAGGATATTACTGCAATAGAAGACGGCGGAGAATTCTCGTGGGAATAAAATTGCCTATACAAGGTAGAGGGTGAATTGTTTCAGAAAGGGATGTAGATTATTGAATGGTCTCTGATATCTGTAAACAGTAGGCCAAACTGAGGTCTATGTATTATAGACTACATATCAGCATAGATATAATTAATCATTGCAATCTTCATGTTTACATGGAGAAAGATTACATTGTATAGAAATTAGTGCGTCTATGTCATGTCATCTTGTATTGCAAAAATCATCGTCTTTTCCTCTGTTGATTACAGTTGTTAACTTGTAATTAAAGAATCGAATTTAAATTGGATTAATCGAACTAAAATCTGGACAAATATTACAAGTTTGTTATATTTTGTTAAAATGAGAAAATTGATATAATGGTTTCATAAACAAAACCTATGAAATTAAGACTATATATGAAGAATAAACATTTTTTTAGGCAATCGCGTGGAACAGAAGACGGCTAACTAAACAATATGCAAAGGAATCTATTGTTGCCTTTATTCCTACATATTCTTGAATATGATGATAAATAATCAATGAAACCTCTAACTTCTTTTCATCTCAAGGACACAGTTCAAGACCTCAACTTTGTTGCAATTTGATAATGGGCATGAAAACCCACCAAAGATACAAGAGCTTTCCCACGACACTCCAGTGTCAAAACTTGAAAGTTTCCATTACAGGATATTCAGAATTGATGTTAATTTCTCAATACAGACAGGAAACTGCCACACGAAGAAACAACAGATTTGACTGAAACAAGACACAGGGAAACAGTTTCGTCAAATACGACTGAGTTATTATAATGTGCACCTAGTACGAAAACAAGTACAAAATCGTGACTACGACATGCACAAAAATTCTTCAAAAAGGTATAGCCAAGAAAATCTACGTCTATCATTGTTACTTTTCTTGACTCGTCCCTCCATCAGAAAGAAAGCACGACATACACTTATTGCATTATGTGGCTGTGGAAATATATGCATTGAACTGTGAGTCTCAGTCAACTGCGTCGCACACGTTTCCTGGTCGGTCTTTGATGATTACTATGAAAGGCAACAAGTCTGAATACAATTTGAATAGAAACACCTTTTCCACACTATTATTTAATCTGAAATATATAGTTGCAACGTTGTGCTTAATCTCCTTCACAGTGGTTATCCTTACCAATATTGTAAAAGTTGTGGATAAAGAACTGGTTGTAGAAAGGTAACATTGATTCAGTTAGCAACTATCTCTGGACGAAAGTTAGATAACACAGACTCGTAGGGAGGCGAAACTTTATGTTGTGAAGCCAAAGAGAAAGTTTCATTTATGCAAGCTGAAGAAAACACATTGCAATGTTAGGTGAAATGTCTGACATGCTGTGAACTTCGAAGAACTTTAACATAATGGAGCTGAAGGAAGGAATCTCAGGAAGGAGGAAAAATGGAAGACATATATGTTAAGCAAGAATGGTGAAAGCCGAGTGGTTTTATTCAATGAGTATTTGTAAAAGCAATAGTTGGTCTTTTGCTAATCTGGTTGTCACGGAATTTGTAGATATCAATTTCTATCTTGAATACATGTACTCGGTTTTCTTTTTTGTGAACAACGATACCCGAGTATTATTGATGTATATTCTTCATTTCCTCGAAACAGAGAGTTCTATTCATCGTATGCCACACAAGCAAAATGCTTTCGATGGGAAAAGCCAAATACATGAATTTGCACTGATGTAAGTTAAAATTGTATGTGTATAAATGACTCAAATAGAAACCGATAGAAACAATTTGAGAACATTTTGTCAGTCGGCGGTCTACTTGGACTCCTACATATCTCTAGTTGTAAAGGTAGTTTATTTATTTATTTTTTTCTTCTATATCTTTAGATATACCAAGTTTATTTTCGAATAATGTCAACTAGAACAGTATGATGTTAATATTTAGTACTATTGTTTATAAGTTACTACTGTATATAAGGTCATTACGTGTTAGGGTATAAAAGCGAATCATGAACAGCTTGTTCATCATGATGAAAGCGTGAAACAACGGCGGTGAAATCTGAACGAAAAGTTGAAATTATTGGTGATTGTAAAGCTGTAGTATACTAATCAATGACCCACAGAAGAATTATCACTGTAATTTTGTGCTCAGTATCCTTCGTTGTAAATTGCATTTCAGCTTCTTTGAAGAAACTGTGTTCACAAAGATTGCAATTGTATTTGATACGAAAAATATCTAAAGGAGATTTCTGCAATAGAAGATATCGGAGAATCCTTGTGTGAAGATAATTGCCTATAATATAACAACCCAAGTATAGGGTGAATTGTTTCAGCAAGGGATCTAGATTATTCACTAGTCTCTGATACCTGCAAACAGTAGGAAAAAATGAGGTCTATGTGTTATAGATTTCATATCAGCATTTATATAATTGATTATTACGAACTTCATGATCACTTGGAGAAAGGTTACATTATATAGAAATCGGCGTGTCTGTCAGGTTGTGTTGTATTGCAAAAATTATCGTCTATTGCTCTAATGATTATAGTTGTTTCCTTGAATTACTCAATCGAATTTGAATTGGTTTAATGGAACTAAAGACTGGACATATATAATACAAGCGTTTTGCATTTTGTTTCTGGCACTACAGTAAAAGGAATCCTACATGTCAACATTTATTGGTGAATTGCGTGGAACGAATGACGGCTAAGAAGACAATTTGCAAATGACTCAATTATTGCCTTTATTCCTATATATTTTTGAAAGATCAAGTCAATTACAAGAGTAAGGTAAACGATAAATGAAAACTCTGACTTATTTTCTTCTGAAGGCTGTAAAGAGCCATAAACTTTGTTGCAATTTGACAATGGCCATGAAGATCAACAAAATCTACATTAGCAGTCTCACAACAATGAAGTATAAAAACATGAATGTTCCCATTAGAGAATATTCAGAACTGAAGTTAATTTCTCAATACAGTGAGAAATCTGCGACCTAAAAAAGCTAACATAACAATAAATCTGATTGAAACAAGACAGATTTTTTGACTACGACATTTTCCATGCACAACAGTTCCTCAGAAAGGTATAGCCACGATTATCTAAGTCTAAATTTTCATGACACGTACCTCTGTCAGAAAGAAAGCACGAAAGACAGTTTTTACTATTTGTGGCTGGGGAATATCATATCCATCTCCTTAATCTTTACATTTACATATGGTATTACTTAAACTGTGTTACACACGATTCCAAATCGGTCTTTGATATTTGCTATGACGGGAAACAAGTCTGGATACAATATTGGATAGAAATACGGTTTCCACAATAATGTTTAATCAGAAATATACACTTGCAATATGCTTTACATTGTTTCAAGTTACCGATCTTGTAAAAGGTGTGGCAAAAGAAACGCTTGCAGAAAGGTGACATTGTTTTAGTTAGCAATTATATCTGGACTAAAGTACAATAATACAACTCGTAGAGAGGTGAAACTTTGTGTCGTGAAGAAAACTGCCCAAGATAATATTTACATTTATGCAAGCTGAAGAAAACACATTGCATCGTTTGGTGAAATGTCTTACATGCTGGGAATTTCGAAGAACTTGATAGTTTTTTAACGTAATGGAACTGAAGGAAGGAATCTGAAGAAGGAATAAAAATGTAAGACATATTTATGGCAAGCAACATTGTCAAAGCCGATTGGTATTATTCAATGAGTATTTGTAAGAACAAGAGTTGGTCTTTTTCTAAGCTCATTGTCACGGAATTGTATAAATCAATTTCTATATTTTCTTGCGCACAACTATTGCCGAGTAGGAATGATGTATATTCTCTATTACTTCGACTCAGTGAGTTTTGTTCATCGTATGCCGCACGAACAAATTGCTTTCGATTGGAAAAGCCAAATACATGAATTTGCACTGATGTAAATCTACATTGTCTGTGTATAAATGCGTCAAATAAGATCAGGAAAGCAAAAACTGGAGAACATTTTCTCAGTGGCCGGTCTACTTGGAGACCTGCGTATCTCTAGCTGTAGAGGTATTGTATTTATTTATTTCCTTTCTATATTTTTAGATATACCAAGTTTATTTTCATTTAATTTCTGTAGCTTTAACTATAACAATATGATGCTAATATTTAGTACTATTGTTTATAAGTTACTATATATAAGGTCATCATGTGATAGTGTATATAAGCATGTCATGATCAGCTTGTTTTTCGTCATACAAGGTAGAGGGTGAATTGTTTCAGAAAGGGATGTAGATTATTGAATGGTCTCTGATATCTGTAAACAGTAGGCCAAACTGAGGTCTATGTGTTATAGATTGCATATAAGCATAGATATAATTAATCATTGCAATCTTCATGTTTACATGGAGAAGGATTACATTGTATAGAAATTTGTGCGTCTATATCATGTCATCTTGTATTGCAAAAATCATCGTCTTTTCCTCTGTTGATTACAGTTGTTAACTTGTAATTAAAGAATCGAATTTAAATTGGATTAATCGAACTAAAATCTGGACAAATATTACAAGTAGTAGGAGGGGGCGAACCCTGCAAATTTTTGCGACAAAATCGATTAAAGCCTCAGAATGCCAAATGGAGCCTTCCTACGGAATCTCATATTTTAACCAAAAAAAATAAAGACCCCATTTTACAAATGGAGCCTTAGCGATTTTGTCGTAAATACATTGTCATAAGCACCCTCAAAATTGCTGCCATCTACGTCGCAAATATGTTGTCATCTCGCCCTCCCCCTGCTGCTGATTAATACAAATGATTTGTTAGTTTTTCACAAACAGACTAATCGATAATACTTCACCACGTAAATCAATTAAATTATTTGACTGATCGGTGAATGTAAAATTAATTCTAGTTAGCAAATCATTTTGACATTGCATATAGACTGGATTAGTCGGATTTTCAACAATTAAAAATCCTGCAGGAGCTGTTGGTGCAAATGAATAAAGAATGTAACCTTCTCGGGCTTGATTTGATTGTTCCATATGAATTTGATAACTTCCTTCGATTACATCACACGTTAAATTAAGTGCGATCACCGATGAAATATCCACATTGTTCGGTGCTATATGTCTACCGTCGTCGTCGGGAGAATTATTATGAGTGAGTATAATAGGATTTGGCTGGCTATCTTTCCATGATTGATAAATTTTATTAAGTCCTTCGTCGATGGCAGTTCTGAGTTTTTTCTTTAACTCGGGAACGTTATATCCTGGTAATTTATAATTTGGATTTTCATTTATATTTTTTTTATAATCTTAGGCTGAACTAGTTTTTGAAATCGGGTTATTTTCATCAGTGAAGAGATTAGTAATCCTCGAATTAAATATTTCCATGTCATCGATGATTTTATTACCCGCAGCGACTACACTAGTAAACTCAGCTTGTGTAAGAAGGCCAGATCTTAACGAGGGTAATAACAACAAAAAATCATTATTCATTCTATCAAGGATGTGATCTTTAATATCTACAAATGTTGGACTTGTATCATGCATTTCCAAAATTTCGTCCTCTCGTATAATATAATCATTAAAAAGTGGAATTATCCATGCATCCTCACCATATTGATCCTTATATCGATATCTTTTTGTGAAGTTTATATCCTCGAATTTTTTTATAAGTTTTTGATGGATTTTCAGGTCCTATTTCATCAGTGACGTAATCAGATTTTACAGGCTCGGGCGTGGAATTAACAGCAATTCTAGGTGGATCTTCGGGCCATCCTAATACTGTTCTTATTGAACTGTTATAAATATCTACAACATACCCAGGGGAGCCTATTTCAATTGTAGATGATAATGTTGGTTCATGAACTGTTATCGCAATTTTTGATTCCCTTCTAGTAATGGATTTTATTCTACGTTGTAATTCATTATTAATTTGCTCAATTTGATAGGACCCAGTTGGTATTGAAACAACGTTCCAATCTGGAGTGTCATCTCTTTTATTTCTATATGCAAATACCAGAGAATTATTAGGTCTCTGACCACCAAATGGAACCGATCTAATATTAGGCCAACCATGATACACTCGTAATTTTGCCAACGCGATTTCCTTTACTGAAACAGGTGAAGGAAAATTCACACTGAATTTAGGGTTTGTTGACGATATTGATATCATGCTTGTTTTCCGCGGAGTGGTATTTTCTGCTATCCGCTGAAGTAGTTGAATCTCTTGCGACATTATTATTATTATTTACAATGTCTAATTTTGCAATAGATGAAAAAACGCTAGCGTTTTTAATCGTAGTATCATAAATACGTATCATCGCGGAGAATTCGTCTTCGGTAATTATCGTATCATCAATCGATGATGACATCAACGAGGATAATTGTGAGTAACCGTTAGATACTGCTTGATGTTTTACTATATAGTCGTTAAGTTTTTCTTGAGAACAGGATGATATTTTTTTAGTAATAGCATTTGCAATTCCAGCAAATGTTGTCACCGCGGAAATAGCAATTGGGACAGCAATCGGAGCTACCATTGTTACTGAAGAGAGTATAATACCAGCACCGGCCATTATACCAGATACCGAGTATACTGTTAACATCAATCGCGGTAATTCTCCTGCGATACTTTTTAATTTTTATTTCATACTCATCAATGAGTGTTTTGAGTTTCATTAAAAACTCTTTGACGGTATCATAGCGATATTGCGATGACGGAATCATATTATTTTAAAATCTCAAGTGGTTTCTAATTGTTAAAAATTCTAATTTAGATCAGCTACAAACTCCATGTACCATACAAATGATGTCTTATTTAAATTAGGATCAGTGCTTGTTATTGTAAACCGTTTGTATTCACCCACGTCAATAGTCGTTGAACTCACGTTGTTGTATCCATATGAAGTCGATGATGATATATTAAACTGGTTCAGTGACACTATTGTTAATCGATAAATACCCTTGTTTGACACAGTGAGGGTTATTGTATTCTTTTTAGGTTCCCAATCTAATGATCCAGAGAGAACTGTGTATACCATATTTATGATATTCCTCTCATGAGGAATCTTTATTTTTTCAAGTAGCGGAAGATTGTCTGTTTTAAACTTTGTAATATCCTCGATAGATTTTTTAATATTACTAATGTTATCTCTAATAATATTAAATCCAGCATCATTAATATTTTTAATATTGGATTTAATTTCATCAAAATTGGATTTAATTTCAGCGAGAGATGGAGAGGTTACCGCTGGTGTTCCAAAAAATTTATTGATAATATTTCTACGAAGGGAAGTATACGTTGTTATATGTTTTTCAAGTTCTTCATCTAAATTTTTTAATGCATCTGTGATTGTAGAAACAAGTACACCTGGTTGGAGTTTTCCATCATTTGAATATAACACTATTGTATCTTCAACGACGTCGCGTCTTCGTATTAAGACATCATCCAATGAAACATTACTAGATTTCAATTTGCCCTGTCGATCTTGAAATACAACTATTTCCCCAGGATCTACACTTGACAAATTTAATGTCTCGGCGATTTCATCTTCGATTATTTTTTTTTTACATTTTCGACAGCTAATTTACTATCGGTTTCTGTTTTTTTTTACTCTGATAAAGGTCGTCCCCAAATATCAATCATTATACGAAAACGCTAACGTTTTTCTAAATCATAACGCTATCGTTTTTGTCATTGCCCACTAGTATATTCATTAATAACAAATTGTGGTGGTTTCCTTGGAAATCTAGATATCTCTGCAAGGACGTTTAATACTTCACGACCCATATCGGTGGATCATTTAACTGTTGTGTTGGTAGCGTGGAATAAAAAATTGGAGATGATTATGTTATTGTGGATACATATCGCATGAATTCTTTTGGTGGAGCTAAACCATATGAATCAAAATATACAAGTCCACGTGGATCAATTGCATATGCGACCCAATGAGTTCCTTTTCCGCTGCTGTTATCAAGTTTGATAATACCCGTTTCATTTTTTATTGGTTTTGTCGGTAATTGATCTCTCATGAAAACTCCTCTAAAGTTTTTTATTGATAACGATTTTACAGCATCAATTAAATCAAAGTTGGACATTGGTGAAAATCCTTGGGATTTTTCCACTAATAAGCCGTTCCTGGTATTTTTAGGCCCGTGCCTTTGTACCAATTGTTTGGGGTTCCTGGTAGTCTTAGACCCTTTCCTTTTTTTTATAACCTTTCCCAGTAGCTTTTTTCAGGGCCATTCCTGCAGCAGTACCAACGGCTCCTAACGCTGCCGCCTTCGCAACCGCTGGGGCAGCCGCTGCAATCAATGCTGGAATAGCAGCTAACAGTGGGAATATACCACCTGATTTTATCATATTGGCGATTGCTGCTTTCGAAAAATCAATTTGAACTCCTCGTTTGTTCTTTAGCGCATCATTGAAATGTTTTATTTGACGATCTGTCAATGATAATTTATGTGCACCACCGGACATTTGAGTGGGTTTCAGGGTTATTGTGGTTCCACATTCTTTAGCTGACTTTGATTTCAATTTCTTGACCTGACCATCAGTCAACTGGACATTAACAATACTATATGTCATCCTATTCTAAAACGTAATTTACACTTTTAATTGATCTTATTGTGAAAATCCTAACTACATGTTTGGAAAATCAAATGATTTTTGAAAACATTACATGTTTTCTACTGGTGCATCAATAAGTCTCATTCGTCCGCCAATTCCTTCTAACAACATTGATTTATCACTGAGAATGACAGCAACTGCTCTATAATCTGTTATACCACCAGGGCGTTGTAACCGAGCTTGGAAGTATATATCAACAACAGATTGTCTCATCATGTCAAGATGTTCCAATGAAAAGTAATAAATCGGATAGTGTTTTTCAAAATCAATTTGCGATATTTGCAAACCAGTATCAACATTTTGATCACGACCCATATACGACAATATTCTATGATATACACGTGCTATGTCGTTGTTTTCATAATTAAGCTGTACAATCTCTGCTGGCTCTTGTTGTCCGTTTATTCTCAACGAAACTTCACTTACTCCTAATTTATCAAATATCATATGACTAGATAATTGACGACCCACTCGATTTGCATCCTGTAACGCTATAAAAATATGACGTGGAGCTGAAACACCTTGTTTTGATGCTAAGTGCCATGTAAATGTGTTATCTACATTATCCTGCTTTGTATCAGTCGTTGTTGTTAGCCAACTTAGCAATGATTTTCCACCTGTGTCCATAAACGATAGTAATTGTTGCTCTATTGTAACTGCTGGTGTCAAGACGGGCATCCATAAAGTCAATTTATTTAAAATGACTTTACCAACATCAACACCATTAACACGCCAGATTGCATCATTGTCATTTTCCTTTCGCACTAACACGACTGTATGCTTTGCTCCATAGATGACTTTTCTGACATTTCTACAAAATCCGAATATGTGATGTAACGGAATTGCACATGAAAACCGTCGATGTTGTCCTTTTAATGCTCCTTTTCGTGTTGCAAATCCTAGATTGAAATCATCATTGACCCTTTTTAAAATGTCGAATTCAGCGGCTGGCTGGTCTTCACGGTCTGGATGATTTATAAGTTGTTGATCAGCTTCTGCAGTAGCTTGCGCAGTTCGTACTTTAATAAATTGATAATGGTCAGCATGATCAGAAGTATCCTTAGCAAACATCATAGACGGACCAGCCGACCTTGTATAATCATCAGAATATATCGCAAGTCCGATTATTGTTGTTGCAATATCAACATTTTGTTCTATTGATTCAATTTCTTTTCCATCAATGATATATCTTGCACTGTTAAATAGCGCCATAATGCCATTATTTACGAAACCAACTCGGATATTTGGGTTATCCCCATATGGTGTATCAGCTGCAACATTTGTTACAAGCTGTCCTTCTACTTCAATAAACGCCTCACACGGCAAAAAGTATCTACTTTTATCTTGAACATGAAGTTCAACTCTCCCCCGTTGATTAGGCTCTCTTGCAGGATAGGCATAATACTGATAGTTAATTTTAGAATCATCTTTATTTACCGGTGCTGCCATATCAAACGCTGGATCAGCAATTTTTTTAAATGCCATTTATACTAAAACGTTATCGTTTTCCTAAATGTAGTAATGGCTATCATTTTCTTTTTCGTCTGACATTTTTACGATTTCCTCCAAGACCACTTCCCGCTATCATACTTGCAATATTACTACTATCTGGTGAAGTCATTGCTAATGATGCTAGTTTTTGTTCCACTGCGTTATTTATCACTTTACTGACATTTGCAGGCATCATTGTTGTTGAAGGTAGCGGTGTTGAAACCATTTGTGATGGTTTTCGTCCGAATCTAGATTTCACCAATGACGTTATTCTATTCTTTGCGGTAGAAAAGGCCGTTCCTGCAAGATCTCCAACAGCGTTAATTCCCTTATTACGAATAACATCAATGGCTTTCATCGCTAATTGTTTAGCAATTGGTGCTACTTTTGGGGCTATTCTTGTGAATAAACCCGCTATGGTATTTCCAAGGCCGTCTCCATAGTATGCCTTATAAACGGGCAATCTTGAGTTTACCACATACACGTTTGTTGGTTTATCGTGATTATAGTGTACTATCATCTTATTTGAAATGACTTTGTAATTTCTAAATGCAGGCATTTCAGAAATTTCAATCGCTATAATAACCACTAAATTCCCCTGGAATTCCGTCCATTAACTCATCCAAGAGTTCTCGATACGTATGAACATCAATTATCCCACCTTGGAATAATCGTCTGCAAATATCAAATGCTTCATTATTTATTTCGACTGAGGTATTCCCAGCTCGTTTACCTCCCATAAGAACCTCAAGTCGTGATATATCATTAATGATATTACTAGGACATATATGAGAATCATGATGAGAACTTCCATAACCCTCTCCTGAAGAACTTGCTAGTTCGGAAACGTTTTGAGTTTCTGGAGCTGGTTCGGAAACGTTTTGAATTTCTGGAGATTGTCGACCTTGACCTCGACCTCGACCTCGACCTCGACCTCGACCTTTTTGTTGTTCTTTTCGTTGTTGTTGTTCTTTTAGTTGTTGTTGTAAATCATATATATCAATTCCCAATTTAAAAGATTTGTACTCCAATATATTCTTATTTAAATTGCCGGGTTCATTTTTATTAATTTTTAATAACCAATCCACCCATTGATCTCGTTTTATTGTGTTTTTTTATACTCGTCTTTTAAAAATTCCCCCCTTTTTTCATAATAACTTTTTACAGCGAATTCACCGAATTGTATATAGTCTTCAGGTTTCAGCAATTGAAATTGTTTGATTTCTTCTATAGCTTCATCAGTGAATATCTCGTTAAAAGGAACACTTTTTTAACGGGTTTATCATCAGTATCAATATTACCCATTTGTTGTATTTCTCGCTGAGTTTGTAACTCATCTGAAAGCTGTTTTATTCCCTCCTGAGTTTTTTCAGTCTCTGTAGCAATCTTTCCCAATACACCAATAATAGTTACTGCTCCTTCTTTAGGGATGTCGCCGTATATAGCACGTTCTGTTTCAAGTTTGACATCTTTAGTGGCTTTAGTTACAGGAGCAAAAAGCTGTTCTCTCCCAATAGAAAAGTCAGTCTGCGCTTGCTGTCTAAGTTGTAGTTTATCTCGGACGTCATCTCGAATCGGTATAAACTTTTTCAGTAATGCTAACCTCTCGCGGGCTAGTCTGGTAGTTAATGCTTCTGATGTTATTATTGGAAATGCTAACGTTTTTTCAATTGTGGGTTTCAATGCTTGCATTTCCAGACTCATCAATCAAACGTCTTATAGATTTCACTTTCAAAGCAATCTCTGACCGAACTTGGTACTGTTCCCTGAGTTTCTTTCTAATTGCTTCAACTATACTAAATAGCCGAATGAATAAATTAATATCATTGTTATACAAAGAAACATTAACCGCTTTTTGGATTCTTTTTATCAGTGAATACATTTTAGGTAGGACATATCTTCCATGTTTCAATTGTATATTAATTTGTTCAAATTCATTCAAAATTCTGTCTTCATTTAAAAATTCAGAAAGTACGATTCCTTGATTTCTTAAATTTGATATTTCTGTGATGATAGATGTAATATCTTGAAATTCCATTTATTGAATATTATTAATAATGTATTTTCTTATCTTTAAAATATTTTTATATAAAAAAAAACAAAAACATATACAATGCCGCTCTCTTCCTCATTCGAGTTCCGAGGCAAGGGAGGGCACATACATTAAAGACTTATACAATACCCTAACCCCCCAATCGAGTTCAAGGGCGGGTTATATGGGTATTAGACGTGAAATCCAAGCGATTTCTTTACAAAATTGAACATATAACATGAAGCCTCATTTGGAAACCTCTTTCGCGCCAAACGACGTCAAAGAGGCCCAGAGGGGGGACAGCACATTTTTGGAACTCATTGAGTGCATTCGCATTAAATAAGCCCAAGGGGCCACAAACATAGATCTCCCAATTGGAAGCTCTAACGTAACAAATGCTATATTAGGTCTTCCGGAAGATATGTTGTGGGGGGACAGTACATTACATATAGGATGATTATATATACAATGCGATTATATAGGATGATATATATACAATGCGATTATATAGGATGATATATATACAATGCGATTATATAGGATGATTATATATACAATGCGATTATATAGGATGATATATATACAATGCGATTATATAGGATGATATATATACAATGCGATTATATAGGATGATATATATACAATGAGATTATATATATACTAGGGACAGCACATTACATATAGAATGGTTATATATACAATGAGATGCAGGGACAGTACAGGACGATACAAACATGAAACGACGGGGCGGACCTACACCCAATCTACCAATCAAAAGCAACCCAAGAAATTAACCATGGTTGCAGTTGAAAAAATTCAACCACACCATGTCAATGGCGTGGGAGTTTTGATTGGCAAATTTGGGCTTCGCTTAAAGCCCCAAACTTTTACGGCTCATATTATATATAAGGTGATAATAAGACCAGTATCGATAAGCGAGTGTGTATTTATTTTCCTAGCATTTCATAGTGAAAATTCTGTAGTAATTTCAATGGAAACTAAATATTTAAATAAAACATTAAAACAAGAAATACAACTGTTAAATAATAGCAATTTTTTATTAATTTCTATAATATTACGATTAAATAATCGTAATAATAATGGATTTACATGACGAGATAACTCTGTCATGGGATCCCTGTCAATTCAGGACCTGCTATTTCTTGAATCGAGATTGATATTTTTCTGTCATTGATAATTTTATTACATGTAGCTACCACACTAAAAAACTAAATTACATGTAATGCGCTTTACTATTTTGACTTCACATACAATCTATTTTATTTGTAATTACAAAGTAATTTCATTTTCATACAAAATCTAAACAGTGCTGTTAACGTACGTAATTGGGATTTTTAAAAAATCTATTAATAGAACCTTGACCCAGTGTCTTGTGTTACACACGCGCGTTTCGGTACAATAATCATATTTACTATTTGTTTATGTGGCTGTTCCCGCTGTTCCAGCTACTGTCATTTACTTTTTTAATACATGTATGCGTGGATATTGCGAATAAGTATTGAAAAAAATATATGTACATAATGATATTAACGTGAAACGTTTTTAGCGTTTTGCCCTATGGAAAATCGACTACTTTACCCGATGGTAATTGGTCTGAATTGTAAAATCATGCAAAAATGACTAAAATAGCATAACTCACTATTGAGAGTTATCTTGTAAATAGGAAAACTTTATTCTATGTCCATTTTTCTTTGAGATAGCTGTTTGATAAATCCCTTCAGCAACTTTTCGTATTTTCGTATTTCGTATTCCAAAATATTTTCCCGCAGCATTCATTGAATGAAAAACTCTTTCTTCATTAGTCGTTGTATCAAATGATTTAACTCCCTTGCGTCGTTTTGAGTATTTTCCTGTCTTTCCTCTTTTTGTATTCTCTCTTTGGGAAATGCATTGTAAATTGGAAATCGCGTTGTTTAAAGGATTAGAGTCAATATGATCAATAACATTACCATCTTTAATCAATCCATAGAATGCTTTTTATACAATTCTGTGAACGTAATAGTTCTTTCTTCCAGCAGTAAATTGCAAGTATCCTTGATTATTAACAAAACCAACTGGCTTTTTCAGTCTACAGTGTCTAAGATCACCATCAGCAGATATTTCATAATTAACGAGTATTGGATGTGCTCTGAATTCTTGCTCCATTTATATATAATAATACTATTTGTCTAATTCGTTATTTGCTTTAATTATAAATCTATTAATGTAGTCTTGAGGGGTTTTTATGATTTTGTCTTTGACAGAGTCATGGTTAGGGTTAATGATAGCGTTTTTTATTCGTTTATCATAATAACGTTTTAATTCTCTAAACCGCTTACCCCCACAATTGATACATAATTGTGATTTTCCTCGCACACCCACCCCACAATTTATGCATGGGGACGGGCCTGTCGAATTATTTCTGACACTCTGTAAGTGATGTCCACAGAATTCACCTCTACACGATTTATTACATGGGGTTACTGATCCAATCATAAGCCTTTTGCAATGATTCATTATATATAAACAAAATTTTCTATTTAAATGTTTGCTTTATTTATATAAATGAAGAATTCAAGAGATTATCGGCAATCAAGCCTTATAAAAATATTAAATTCAATCTTGATAGAACCCTCGAAGACGTACCAAAAGAAAAAATAAATAATAGAAGTCTGATTAGAAAAATATGAGATTGTGTTCATGAGTTTAAACAGGACGGTGCATCACACACCTGGTCAACATTTAAAATTGATGGTGTTGTTGATGCTAGAATGAATGATGAAACAGCAGCTATGGTACTATCACAACTTGGCAATAAACGGTATTTTCTCAGAGTGAAATTCATTATCAATTTAGAATCGGGCGATTGGGTTATAAGAGACAAGTTTGAGCCAATTCTCAAAGATAAGACAACAGTCATTGTTAGCCGTGATTCCAGACCAGGGCTGTTAACTGGAATTGATAAACCATACTATGAAAAAGCGTATCCAGAAACAGCAATTGTTTATGGGATGTATCCGTTAAATAAGAAACCTGACATTGGAAAACTAGCACCAATGAAACAGTCAACGTCAGTGGAAAAACCACTCAATTGTGTGGCACAACATGTCATAGAACACTTTACAAATGCACTCCTTGGGAATAAATTAACCGATCTAAGACGTAAAAAAATAGATCAATGGGAGCTAGCACTGAAAGAGAACGGAGCAACTATTTCCGATATAGCTAGATTGGAAAAGTCGTTGAGATTTCCGATAACCGTTTCAACGATAACTGGCGAAGTATTATACGAATCGAAATACAATAAAAACGGAGCTCCAATCAAAATTATTGATCATAACAAACACGCATGGACATCAGCGGTTACAATATTCCCGCGAGACAGAACAGTGAAGTATATCCCAGGAGAATTTACCAAGGATGGCATTCTCACTGAAGAAAGATTATTCGATGCTATTGCTAGTTTGTGTAAAAACGACCCTGTATCAGTATGGCTACTTCATAGTTTTGAAGATGAAGAATGTCAATTCAATCAATTTGTGAAACCTAACGGTGAATTATATCGTACTGAAAGTCTACATAATAGGATGAAAAATCTAGCAATAAGTCTCAGTGAAAACGCTAGCGTTTTTAATGAAAAATCCGACGATTACGAACAGTTACTTACAAATTGTTTTACAATTCCATCGGTTGCAGCTCATTTTGCAAGAAAGAAAAATAATCGGAAACCAACACGAAAAGAGTTTTTACAGGATGTTCAATCCAGCTGTCTGGAATATTATCATGGCGGTCTATGGAACGTTAAGTACAATCGTGAAAGTATGATATCAGTTGATATCGTTGCCTGTTATCCAGGAAGTTTTCTAGGATATGGATTCGCTGGTGAGTATTTTAAACGGTTTGGACATCCCACACATGAAATGACTCGCGTTGCTATTAACGAACCACTGCCTGATTTTGATTTGACCGGATTTGCTCGCGTAGTATCATTTGAATTCGCTGAAGGACTTCATCCGTGTTGTTATGTTTGGATTGGTAGACACATGGCTGAAAAGATGTGGTTACCAATAGTGTTATTGCGATATATGATTGACTGTAAAATGTTAGTTTCGTTGATTGTCAGCGAAGCGATTATCTCATATCAAAAACAAACCAATGTCTGGTTACCAGAACCAGAATGTCTTGATAGTATAATCGATAATTCTAGAAAACATATTGATGCTGACGAGGAGTACATCATTGAATGGTCAAAAAAATATTTAATCAACGAAATAGTGAAGCAAAGGATCTCGGCCGAAGAATAATCGGTAAATTTACATAAGGTGGAAAACAATTCAACTTTAAAAGACAATCCTCACGATTGATTATAGATGATGCCGAATACGACTTCGTTATTAAAGATGCAGTAGAGAAAAATAGGTACGCAAATTGTAAAACAGCCTTCTTGTCCAATAGAACAAAGTTAGGTAGAATTGTTACTTACAGTGATGGAGAAAGCTCTGCATATCTACATTTAAGGGCTTCTATGCTGGGTTATGCATCTATCAATTTATTTGCAATGATAAATAGACTTCCTAGTATAGCAGTTAGAGTTGCAATTGATTCAATGTATGTCGATAAAAAATATATCAAAGAGGTAACTAAATTTACTAATAGCGAAGAGACTTGGGGAACATGGCGAATTAAACGTGAAATATAACGCGATTATTCTGAATCAGCAGACCTTGAGATTAAAAGCAGTTACCTGAAGAACGATAATTCTATCGGTGAAAAATCCGAAGGATTTTCTATGTCTAAAGCACCACCGATATCAGATCCAATTTGTAGAAATAAAACAGTTTATTTAAACGGTTGTGGTGGATCTGGAAAGACAACACGTGCGATAGAATTATATCGAGAGAAAACGTCCATGATTGTACTCACACCAACCCATAGACTAGCGAGAGAGATAAAACAACGCCAAAAATCCAAAGGATTTTCCGTTGAAGCTTGCACGTATCATAGTTTTTTTTCGATACAAGGGTGATGCTTGGACTCCTGAGCGAATGGGTGAAAAATTTATTCATGCGGTTATTTTTTTGATGAAGCATGTTATGTTTCAGAAGATGTATTAAAAATGTTTCTTGATTGGTTATTGCAAAATAATACAAAAGTTATATTGTGCGGCGATCATGGTCAACCACCACCATTTGTTGGTAGAAGTCCACATAATTGGTTAAAAGGATTTGTTGATTATTACGAAGAAATTGATACTGACTATAGAGCACTCGATGAGCAATTACGTGAGTTTAAAAAACTAATTAGATTACAACCCGATAGAATTCAATGTGAAGTAGCGCGTGAAATAATTTCTGAAACGCCTATGAATGATTTTTGGGAAACATGGAGACCAAATGATTTTGTAGTAGCAAGTAGAAAGATAGTCAGAGACGCACTTCAGAAAAAGTTGTTTGAGCTACACAAGAAAAAATTCCCAACGTTTCCAGTACCGTTGTGTTATAGACCATTGGATACACGAAAGCAGAATATTGAAGTTGAAATTCCAGGCCAGACGGAGAAACAGATTCTAGTGTTAAATGATATTGTGCTAGTTGATATCAATGCTGTAGAAGATGCATTATGCGCTGATAAATCACCATGGACGCTTGGTTATGTAACAACAATACACTCGTCACAAGGATTGACCATCACGGATACAACTGTTTGGATAGTTGATAATCGCATTGAATGGTCAAATTTAGTCTATCTCGCAGTGTCCAGAGTACGACGAATAAATCAACTACGAAGGATTGTTTTCGATGATGATTTTAATGCAAACGATGACAACACTGATATTAGCATCATTAATAAAAAAAACCTCTCTGGTTACAAACAGCAGGACAAAAAAAAACAACGAGAATTTGATATTGATGCTGAAGTAATAATCGCATTTAAAGAACAACAAAATAATCACTGCGCCAGTTGCAATTGTATAATGCACTGGCAGTATTCGGTTAAATACCTTCGACAATTCACCGTAGACAGAAAAAATGACAGTCTTGGTCATGTCAGAAACAATGTGATGTTGACCTGTCTTGAGTGTAATAGACGTAACGGAGCTAGTTAAGACCATGTGGCGGTAATTGAGTATCGTCCGGAATGACTTGTAGTTGTTCGCGTGTAAAACCACGCTGAGGTGCAGTTGAATCCAATCTGTTGATTGGAGGTCTACCAGTTGATCGCGTTATGGTTGAAATTTTATGCGTAGTAACACTCCATATAGGATCAGTAGCTCTTCTTTTACCACCTTCAAGTTCTCCTGGTTCGTATAAATATCTCACAGTAACATCACTGAGAAGTGGCTGAGTGCTAACCCGCTGTGGTTGTTCGGGAATATATTTTTTTATTGCAATATTTGGTTTCATTTTAATAATTCGAGTAATCTCGTTATTTAACGCTGCAACTACACTCGGTAACCTTTGGACCCATTCACGAGATCGTTTTTCTTGGATGAATTCTTTTGCATATTGATATCCAAATAACCGTTCTGCAAGAGTTCGATTAAATCGTTCTACAATTGCCTGATCACGATGTAACGCAGTATGTCCCCGTCGTATTGTAACATTATGAGTTTTCATTGTTGATAGAACAGCACCTTGAAACTCTTTGCCAGGATCAACTTGTAATAGATTTGGCCATCTTAGAGGACCTCGTCTATAAATCCTTTCAAACGCAGAAGCGACTTCAGAAGCTGACTTTGTTTTTAATGGTTCTGCTTGTTTAAATCGACTCGCAATATCAACTACAGTTAGCGCGTATTTGTAACCATGGTCATGTGGTAAAAACAATAAATCAGCCTGATGAACTTCATTGGGTACGGTAACATCAAAATGAGAATAATTAATTTGTTTAGGCGGTGGTAGATAAATTTGCCATATAGCTTGTTTGGATAACCAATCTTTCGCAGTGGACTTTTTCACTTTTGCAACGTTAGCGAGTTTACTGATTGCTGCTTTACCCCTCCAGTATCCTTTCGGAGAATAATAAATAGATTCCATACTATAAAAACACTAATGTTTTTAATTACCAGCACCTAACACCAATTTGCCTTTCATAGCTGATTTGACCAACCATGAAGCCAATTTTTCTTTGAAGGATTTATCGGGAATAGCATTTAACGCATGAATTAATTTTACATCCGCGAGATGTCTTTGTTGCAAATTATTGCTTTTATATGCAACATCATGAGCATGACATGCCTTATCAATAGCATTTATCGGATACTCACCATGCCGGAGCTGATTTTGATCATCAAGTCTGATATCTAATCTCGTTCCGGGACCACAGTAACTATATCCTGGAAGTTGTTTTTCTCCAGGGTATTTTGCCCATGGGGTTCCGGGGAGTTTTCCAAGTTTTGCGGCAATATCACCTCCGAGTTGCTTTTTTTAAAAATCTAAATTTTTTGTACCACATGTTACACACTTACCAGTAAGCGCTAGTCTATTGTTTTTAGTTGTAATGGTTGTCTGATCAGTTGTATCAGTACGCTGTTTACATTTCAGACAATATAAATCCATAATTTATATATAGCGTTATGAATATAATTGATTTTTCAGCGACTAAAAGAAGAGAACCGGCGAAACACCACGCAGCGCTTCCAAATTCTGTCCGTGCCATTATAATCGGACCATCTGGATCGGGTAAAACACAATTGCTGCTTAATTTGATAATGCGATTTATGAAGTGGGATAAATTATATTTAGTTGCACCATCCGTAGATGATCAACGGTGCTATGAAGTGCTAAAAGATTATAATGAAAATGCATCAGAAATTAAAGGTGAAAGTGTAATTGACTTTATTACTGATATTAATGATGCACCATCAGTAGAAGATCTCGATGCAGACATAAACAATCTTGTAGTGTACGATGATGTAATGTTAGATAATCAAAAGAACCCTGCTAGAATATTTTCACGAGGTAGGCATAAAAACACTCACGTGATATATGTCACTCAACGCTACACTCAAATTCCAAAAGTGATTCGCGATAACTGCAATATTCTTGCTGTATTCAACGGCGTTGATACACATACGCTACGAAATATTTGGCAGACATGGTGTTCCGATATGGACTTCAATGGATTTAAAAATTACTTTAGTCATGCTCAGTCAGTCCCATATGGATTTATAACAATAAATTTACACGACCCTCGGTCACGATATCGTATTGGACTTGATCAAATATTTGGTTAAATAATTTGTATTAACCCTGAAATCCTTTTAGCAGCAGGGAGGGCGAGATGACAACATATTTGCGACGTAGATGGCAGCAAATTTGAGGGTGGTTATGACAATGTACTTACGACAAAATCGCTAAGGCTCCATTTCTAAAATGGGGTCTTTATTTTTTTTTTGGTTAAAATATGAGATTTCGTAGGAAGGCTCCATTTGGCATTCTGAGGCTTTAATCGATTTTGTCGCAAAAATTTGTAGGGTTCGCCCCCTCCTACTACTTTACAAGTTTGTTATATTTTTTTAAAATGAGAAAACTGATATAATGGTTTCATAAACAAAACCTATGAAATTAAGACTATATATATGAAGAATAAACATTTTTTAGGCAATCGCGTGGAACAGAAGACGGCTAACTAAACAATTTGCAAAGGAATCTATTGTTGCCTTTATTCCTACATATTCTTGAATATGATGATAAATAATCAATGAAACCTCTAACTTCTTTTCATCTCAAGGACACAGTTCAAGACCTCAACTTTGTTGCAATTTGATAATGGGCATGAAAACCCACCAAAGATACAAGAGCTTTCCCACGACACTCCAGTGTCAAAACTTGAAAGTTTCCATTACAGGATATTCAGAATTGATGTTAATTTCTCAATACAGACAGGAAACTGCCACACGAAGAAACAACAGATTTGACTGAAACAAGACACAGGGAAACAGTTTCGTCAAATACGACTGAGTTATTATAATGTGCACCTAGTACGAAAACAAGTACAAAATCGTGACTACGACATGCACAAAAATTCTTCAAAAAGGTATAGCCAAGAAAATCTACGTCTATCATTGTTACTTTTCTTGACTCGTCCCTCCATCAGAAAGAAAGCACGACATACACTTATTGCATTATGTGGCCGTGGAAATATATGCATTGAACAGTGAGTATCCGTCAACTGCGTCGCACACGTTTGCTGGTCGGTCTTTGATGATTACTATGAAAGGCAACAAGTCTGAATACAATTTGAATAGAAACACCTTTTCCACACTAATATTTAATCTGAAATATACAGTTGCAACGTTGTGCTCAATCTCCTTCACAGTGGTTATCCTTGCCAATATTGTAAAAGTTGTGGATAAAGAAATGGTTGTAGAAAGGTGACATTGATTCAGTTAGCAACTATCTCTGGACGAAAGTTAGATAACACAGGCTCGTAGGGAGGCGAAACTTTATGTTGTGAAGCCAAAGAGAAAGTTTCATTTATGCAAGCTGAAGAAAACACATTGCAACGTTAGGTGAAATGTCTGACATGCTGTGAACTTCGAAGAACTTGAACATAATGGAGCTGAAGGAAGGAATCTCAGGAAGGAGGAAAAATGGAAGACATATATGGCAAGCAAGAATGGTGAAGCCGAGTGGTTTTATTCAATGAGTATTTGTAAAAGCAATAGTTGATCTTTTGCTAATCTGATTGTCACTGAATTGTAGATATCAATTTCTATCTTGAATACATGTACTCGGTTTTCTTTTTTTGTGAACAACGATACCCGAGTATTATTGATGTATATTCTTCATTTCCTCGAAACAGTGAGTTCTATTCATCGTATGCCACACAAGCAAAATGCTTTCGATGGGAAAAGCCAAATACATGAATTTGCACTGATGTAAGTTAAAATTGTATGTGTATAAATGACTCAAATAGAAACCGAAAGAAACGATTTGAGAATATTTTGTCAGTCGGCGGTCTACTTGGCCTCCTACATATCTCTAGTTGTAAAGTTATGTTATTTATTTTTTTTTCTTCTATATCTTTAGATATACCAAGTTTATTTTCGTATAATGTCTGTAGCTTCAACTAGAACAGTATGATGTTAATATTTAGTACTATTGTTTATAAGTTACTACTGTATATAAGGTCATTACGTGTTAGGGTATAAAAGCGAATCATGAACAGCTTGTTCATCATGATGAAAGCGTGAAACAACGGCGGTGAAATCTGAACGAAAAGTTGAAATTATTGGTGATTGTAAAGCTGTAGTATACTAATCAATGACCCACAGAAGAATTATCACTGTAATTTTGTGCTCAGTATCCTTCGTTGTAATTTGCATTTCAGCTTCTTTGAAGGAACTGTATTCACAAAGATTGCAAATAGTAGTATTAGGAAATGAGGGTTTTGGCTCACTTCATTTTTTTTACCCTCCAAACAAATATAAATTAAATGAGTGTTTCCAAAACAGGGAAATGAAGGTTTTGGCCCACCACCCCCCCACCACCCCCCTCCCACACCTATTAGAACGTTTCAGTTAACAAGGTGGAAATTAAACGAGCATTAGAATGAAAATTATATTATTTTATCTCATTACCAATGATTAATGTTTCAACTGTTGATATTAAAAATACTTCACTATCACGACTATAGATACTAAATTTTACTTTACCGCTCACACAGCGACGGGACTCAAACAGATCTTTCATTTCTGGTTTGTTCAGAGGATATTTTTTGTTGATAAAATACACCTTTGACCGATCGAGATCAATTGTGAGTTTAGTATAGTTTTCTTGGCTAATGGGGCTGTGAAAGTTTTTAAATCCCGCTACCAACCTTGGAGACAAGTGTTCGCGATAATTGAAATACACGCTGTTAAAAA
>JAEAOA010000738.1:0-13727 GCA_016746295.1 Potamilus streckersoni | reverse complement strand
AATAGTAGTAGTATAGGGAAATGAGGGTTTGGCGGGGGTGGGGGAGGAGGTGGGGGGTGGGCCAAAACTCTCATTTTCCTATACTACTATGATTCAGTCCAAGAATATTATTGAGCACTATGTGGTCAATGTGAACAATAATTTGAATAAGTAAATCAATCCAGATTAAACACTGAATGTATTAATAAGCCTCATTCAGCTTCGCATGTTAAAGCCAGAATGAGTTATCCTTAAGTAAACACGTTTATATACACTCCACTTGGCCTAGGCCATAATTACCATTTTCTGGAAATAATCTGTCAACTTAATGGAAACTTTCTTTTATGAAACTTTCCATTGTCAGAATCAAGTTCTTTAACTCAGTCGGAAATAAATATTTTTGCAATCAATAGTGACCTAATAATATAACCTCTATATTATGTTGTTTGCAAAATTGATGCAACTGTTATACATAACATAATCATTGAGAAACGTAAAAATAAAGCAATACAAATTAAATATGCATAACATATGAGAAAGGATCTTAATTATTTATCACTATATGAAATGTTACTGTATGCCAACGCTGTTCAAAATTTACCCAGACGCTTCTACAACGATACATAAAAAACTATTTGATAAATAACCAGTTCCGAATTTAAGCTCCGACTAATTTAAACGCTTGATCGTAGGTCATATGCATGCAGCAAAATAAAATTAAGTGTAACTTCGGAATCTATAAAATCCTTTCAAATGTAACATGCCTGCAATTTTAGACCTTTAACAAAATAGCCGCACTATAGCCATTTTACTGCATGAGCTTCCTGATCGCTTGTGGAAGACAAAACAATGTAGGGCACAAAGTCCTTTCCTGGTAGGATATTCCAATAGGTGTATAAATAATTTTCCCTTAAACCTTTAAAGCATAGACTTAGTTCATAAACAATCAACGACATAACCTGTTAAAAAAAATTGTATTCGAATCTTAAAATTATTGGGCTCAGAGACAGACGAGAACAATACAATACACATATGTATGCATATTCGTTTAAACTGAACACAAATCTTTCGTGTAATTAATGAAATATTTATTTCTGTTGATTTGATGGATCATCAGCAGTTTATCCAAAATGTGGTAAAATGTTGAACTTTAAAAAAAAAGTTCCAATATAATTGATACAATTTAGTGGACATATGTATTTCCTTGATCTCAAACTTTCAGCTAATAAAATGTATCCAAAATTGTAATAAAATGCAACTGATTCTATTTGAATAAAGATTTCAGACTTTGAAAATAAAATACTAAGGTCATTCAATACGGGATCACGTTTCATCAACGATTGCTTTAATTATTCTTTGGCTTCGAAGTGGAAATCATATGCATAATCATCTATCCCAAATAGGTCGATGCTAAACTATTGTATTTGTATCTCATAGTTCTCTCCAACAAAGAAACACACACATACACAGACATACACACACAAAATGCAAATTAAGTACTTTTTCAAGCTTATTGTTTTTGAAAGTAGTTTGCTTTTATTATTTCATTGCAAGCTTGAATATATATATATATATATATATATATATATATATATATATATATATATATATATATATATATATATATATATATATATATTCTTGATTTTGTAAACATAAATTAAATATCAAATGTTGTTCTAAATTTAATACTAAAATATATACACCTTTAATGTCATCAAAAACTTCCAGACGAAAATTATTGGTGACCGTGGACTTGGACAGGGTGGCCAGATACCAAATTGGGTTACTGAAGTGGATGTCTATCATAACAAATAACAGAACAGTACGTAGTTCTAATATTAGTACCCTTAGTCCTACCTAGTCAACTACAACAAACCAATTTGAAGCTACGACATCGTAGCTAGGCAGTACAAATTTGTCTTCAGCACACGCTGCTTTCATTTTGACAACAGCTTACGACATTCAATCCAGTTCGCGCTGCCTCATACCATTAAGTTGACACTGTCCAAAAATGTCCAATTAACATTGAAACAGAATTTCCTGTATATATTTCTCTGGGTGTATAGTGACTTTCGAAAGGAATAAGGATGGCTAAGTATTAAGATAAAATGAATAAATGTCATTTAAATGTATCTGAAAACAAATTCTAAAATATCACCCCATTATTGAAATAGTCGGTTTGGAATGTCAAAATGACACTGTAGCTTTAACCATAGCCAAGTATAATAACTGTCAAATTCTCCCTCGAAATTACATTCTGCAATAATTACACGTTGACTTACAAATACGGGTCTTCCTTTAACTTCGAGACGTTTCCTTGACTGGAGATATGAAAAAATGCATACAATAATCCCAACGATTGCTAAAATAATTAAATACGTTACTATCAATGTGATAATAATTATCGAATTGAGACGTAGAAAATAGGATTAATGTCAAGTTAGTTACTTATTCCTTATTCCCGATTGAATAAGGAATAACTGGTTGAATAAGTATCCAATTACTTATTCCCTATTCAACTATTTAAACATACATTCATTATTATTCATTCTTTATTATAAGTAACTGGTTATAGCTTCCTTATTGAAGATTAAAAGCTCTTCATGTCATGCATTGGTTTTGTTTGAACCCAGTTAGAGAAATACGAGTGTTCATAGGTGCCAGTTATTTAAAGCAGACTAGAGACAAATTCCTGACTGTAGGAAGGTGTTAGTATATTGGTGGGTATACATAATAAGTAATTTGAGATACGATTAATTAGCTGTGTTAGGTGTTTTGGTAGCGTCCTGTAGTGTATGGTGCAAATTAATAGTTTTCGGATTCCTTGAGCTTACTAATGACTCTAGTATACGTAAAACCACATAAAACATACAATTGTGAAATTTTATATTTCACATTCGTGTTCATAATGTGCTTAGAGAAGAATTATTTCAAGCATCTACTGCTTTAGCAAGCCTTCATTTGACATCGACTCTTGTCTTGATGTCCTTTGAACTGGGTAAACTAGCATACGGGCAGGTATATGAAACACTTAGAGTGGATCAAATTTATGAATACTTTGTACGAATTAAACCCGTACATAAAAGATGTTGATTGCAACGTCCAATAGACAGTTTCTGTTCAGGAATCCGTTCCAACAGAAGCCAAAGTCATTAAAAAAAAATTCGCTTAAACGATTTCAAGAAATTGTGGCTACAGAAAGAGACGAGGTGAGAGTATATCTTATGAAAGTTGGCCAATACCTATTCTCTTTAACGTGTTTTGACATGGGCCTTTCTTTGACATTTTATCTCTTTGGGATTGTGTCGAGCCACGAAAGAAGTCTTGAGGAATCACATAGAGAGGAATCAGCGAAGGAAGGGACAACCTACGAATACTGGGTATGAAAAAAGACGTACAATTTGGATCGATTGAAAAGATTGTAATTATTAAACCCCTAACCAAAAGATATTTATTTCAACGTCTCTGGGACAATATCTAGTCAACAGATTGCAGCTACAATTTCCTATACTTGAACCCTAACTCAAGAAAAAATTTATTTGAACCCCTGTTTTAAAGTTCTTAGAGTAACCTATCCCAACAGTAGGAAACCTTAGAAGAAAAAATGACGAATTCGTGGTTAGATGAAAGGTTGGGCACAATACATGCAATCAGAAGATGATACCTAACGTATATAGATGGGCCTGTATGTTTCCTCTTTAAAGAGATCTGACTTTGGACCTTCTCTAATATTTTCTCTATGTGCGATAGAGGCCACCCACGAAGGAAATCCTTAGGAATAACGTCTATAAGTAACAACGATGGGCACCTGGTATGAAAAACACTAAAATGTTATAGAATATATTAAAATTGTGCACTAACTGAACCTTACTAAGAGATTTTTTATTCTAATGCCTCTTGGATATTATCTAAATGAGAGTTTTAAAAAAAGTGGAAGAAAAACAACGGGGCTAATTTCGATTCATTTCTGGCTAGATAACGTTAGTAGAGCAGAACACACCACGTAAGACATTATATTACGTTTACATTTGGGCTAAAAAGTCCCAGCGCTACACAGATTTTGCATAAATAATCTTTGATATTGTAATAAATTTTGGAGTATCATCTATTAGCCTATAGCTCTACATGTTCTCAGCCCGACTAATTAGTCAGTTGGTAGGGGCAAACGTCACATATTGCAGTTTTCTTGAAATTCCATGATGGCATGGTTGAATTTTATAGCGAATTCAGAACAGAGTCTCATAAGTGTGTCATAAGTGTCCATGGAAATTCGTCAAACCGATTTAGAGAAACTCGTGACTAAAAAGAGCAAGTCGAGAAGAAAACATGCCGTACCATTATATCGTACGTTACATTTGGGCCATTACGTCCACTCTTTATACATGGACCCTTCATGAATATTTTACTACTAGGAGATAGAGTCAACCTACGAAGGAAGTCCTGACGAATTTCATGGAGACGAAACAGCCAAGTAAGGGGCGTAGCAGCAGGCAGGGTGAACCCCACAAATTTTTGCTCGAATCCTTAACGAAAAATAAAGGTTCCTACAGAGGCTGAAAAAAAAGTCAATAGCACTAAACCAAAGTCTCTAAGTAATTATATTTCCATACGCTTGACTTTGTCAGGTTAGCTTATTTTTGTTGTACTATTATTGAAGTTATTTTGTCCTTACTTGTAAGGCGATTTTGTTTACTCGTAAAGCGACTCAATTGTTGTCCTTCCATCCTGCCTGCTGCTATTGACGGTCAAGTGGAACTATCCAAAGATTTTATCTAGACCAAGACGATATCTTGATCTAGGATCATGTAAATTTATCGTTATAAATCCAAATGGAACAGATTGCACTTTAGAAAAGAAATTTTTAAATTTAGTCATATCCATGTCCCCCGAACACCAAGTATAATAAATATTCTGTAGAGTATAATTATGTACTCCATTAACACAACCAAAATATTACAGTTATCTCTAATCACTTTAGGTATCTGCGTGTATCTCTGAGTAACATAAATCACGTCTGTGTTCTTATGTCTACCTCGAGAAAATATTCTAGCTGGATTAGATTGTTTGTCCAACATCACATCATCATATACTACGAGATTATTAATGAATCCATCTAAGTCATCTACAGATGGGGCTTCATCTATATCTGTGATAAAGTCAATGATATCGTCACCGTCTTTATGAACTGATTTTGCTTTTCATTAAAATCCTTAAGTACTTTGTAACAATGCTGATCATCTACAAACGGTGCTATTAAATATAGTTTGTTTCATCTCATCCATCTCATTAATAAATTTAATAATAATTGTGTTTTACCTGATCCAGATGGACCTATTATAATCATTCTTATCGAATTTGGTAATGCTGGATGGTGCTTCACTGGTTCCTGTTTTCGTGTCGCCGAAAAATCAACTATTGTATCCATATTATTAATAACATGAGTCTATATTGTGTTCAATGTAGATCATTTACACCCACCTCTGGTTTGACAAGAATAATAACGAAAAATAAACGACATGCATTAACAGGTAAATGTGTAAAATGTGGTACACAAAAATATAAATTTATCTCAGGTACAACAAAGATAGGTGAGGATATTGCTGCTTCTTTAGGAAAATTACCTGGATTACCATGGGCTAAGTAAGGTGAGAAACACCTTCCATGATATAAGTACTGTGGTCCTGGAACTCAACTTGATATCCGACTTGATGATCAGATTCAACCAAGACCAGGAGAGTATCCAGTAAATAAAATTGATCAAGCATGTCATGTTCATGACGTTGATTATAAAAGTAAAGATTTGCAGCAGCGGCATCTTGCAGATGTAAAATTGATTCATGCATTAAATTCTATACATAATAAATCTGTTAGAGAGAAACTCGCTAGTTTCCTAATAAAATCCGCTATTAAAAGTAAAATAATGTTAGTGGCTGGTAATTAATTGTATAATTATTATAATGGAATCTATTTATTATAGCCCAAGAGGGTATTGGAAAGGTAAAGCAGCGATCACTAAACTTGCTGAAGCAGCAAAAGTTTCACATTTTGTTGCTGCAAATTGGTTAGCACGACAGGCAATATGGCAAATTTATCTACCACCACCAAAAAACATTCAATATGCATATTTTGATGTCAGTGTTCCTAACGAAGTTCATCACGCAGATATTTTGTTTTTACTACACGATACTATTAAAACACGTGGACGAAAGTCACGCACGTACAAATACGCATTGACTGTTCTTGATATTGCAAGTAGATATAAAGAAGCTGAACCATTATCAACAAAAACAGCATTTGAAGTAGCATCTGCGTTTGAGCGAATTTATCAACGTGGTGGTCTACAATGGCCACAACTATTACCAGTAGATCCTGATAAAGAATTTTTTTGGTGCAGTATCATTTTTTATGAAAAAACAACGTTACAATCAGACAAGGGGATATTGAAATTCATCGTGATCAAGCAATCGTTGAACGATTTAATCAAACACTTGCTGAGCGGTTATTTGGATATCAATATGAGAAGGTAATATCTGCTGACTTTAAGTCCGGTGAGCGATCTCGTGATTGGGTTGCAATGTTACCAAGTGTGATATCTGCATTAAATAATGAAATTACCCGTGCAACTTCCATGAAACCTTCTAATTCAATAACAAACAAATATATATACCACGTAGCGATGAATACCAACAACGAGGTCAACAACCAGTATTAGGTAATGTAATTTTGAGATATTTATACGAACCAGGGGAGTTGGAGAGTGGCAAAAGACGAGCTACTGACCCTATTTGGAGTGTGACCACACATACAATTTCTAGCGTGGTTATATCCACTGGAAGACCTGCCATATACAGACTAGATTCTACAGCCCCACAACGTGGATTTGTGCGTGAACAATTGCAAGTAATTCCTGCATATACACAATTACCGCCACCTTCACTTATGTAAATTAGCACCTCTTCGTAGATTACATTCAAGACAGGTCAACATTAAATTTTTACGTGTGTGACCAAGATCACTATTTATTCTGTCTACGGTAAATTGTCATAGATTATTATTCGAATATTGCCATAACATTATTGTGTTACAACTTGAATAGTGATTATTCTGTAGTTGTTTTAGTTTTATAATAAATTCAGTATCAATATGAAAGTCACGTTTTTTTTGTTATATTGTTTATAAGAAGCTAATTTTTTCTTTATTGCAACATCATCATTACTAATTTCTTCAGTTATCACATAATCTATAATAACAATATGTAGTTGAGTTATTCGTCTGACGCGAAATACTGCAAGATATACTAAATTTGACCACTCGATCAGGTCATCTACAATCCAGATATTTGTAACAGATATAGTTACATCCTGTGACGAATGAATCGTTATAGCGTATTCTAACGTCCACGGTGATTTATCCATATTCAATGCTCCTTCAACTATATTAATATTTACCAAAATAATGTCATTCAATACTAGATTTTGTACTCCGCCACCAGGAATTTTAACTTCAATATTCTGTCGTCGAGTATCTGCTGGGCGACAACATAATGGTACAGGTAGATGAGAAAACCTTTCTTTATGTAACGTAAAAAATTTCCTCTGCAATTCATCACGAACTATCTTTCTTCTTGCGCCTATCAAATCAGTAGGTCTCCATAAAGTAAAAAAATCATTCATGGTAGTTTCTGGAATTATCTCACGCATTATCTCACATTGTATTTTATCTGGTTGTAGTCTGATTATTCTTTTAAGTTTTTTCAGCGGTTCATCAATAAATCTACGATCATCATGTATTCCTTCGTAATAATCCACATTATTCTTTAGCCATTCATGTGGAGACTGTCTAACAAAAGGCGGTGGTTGACCATGATCACCACACATAACCACAGCCGTGTTTTTTGTTAATAACCATTCAAGGAATGTTTTTAGTGTTTCTAACGACACCGTGTCTATTTCGTTGCATATAATATACTTAGGTATATATTTCTCACTCATTCGCTCAGAAGACCATGTATCTCCACACCATCTAAAAAAACTATGATAAGTGCAACTTTGAACACCTCGTTTTTTTATCTCTCCGGCTAGTTTATGTGTAGGTGTCAAAACGATCATATCTGAATTGTTGTTCATAAATAATTTAATCACACGAGTTGTTTTACACCCATTAAGATAAACTGTCTTATGTCTAGCCACAGGATCGTACACAGATGGTGCAAATGATTCTAATATTTGATTATTATTTATGTATTATATTTCCTTACTTTCAACTTCAGCAAATTCAGAATAACTATATTTTCTTGCTTTATCCTCCATGTTCCCCACTCACCATTACCGAGTAGCGGATTTAAAAAATCCTTATATATTTTGTTTATATAAAATGAATCCGTAGCGACTCTAACAGCGTGACGAGGAAATCTATTTCTCATTGACAGTAGATTTATAGAAATATAGGCTAACATTAAAGATCTTAAATGAGTAAACTGCGGTGAGTCGCCATCAAGATAGCTCACAATAGTTCCTAGTTTGGTCCCATCCGATAAATAAGCATTATTTCGGCTTATAAATGTATTTCTCTCTGTTGTATCAGCTATTATAAAATCTAACTCAGCATCGTCCATAATCAATCTTGTACAGTGTCGTTTATAACCGTATGAACCACCTTGAGTAAACTTACCAATTATCTTTCTACCAAGATCTTTTGTACGCTTCTCATCGTGCTCGCCTCTGCATTTACGTATATTATTATTAATTTTAATAATGTCATCTTCGGCAAGATCAGGAAATTCTTTTCTGGCATCTTCTATATTAAATCTGTCCGGTTCTGGTAACCAAACGTGCTTTTGTGGACTATAGGATATAATCGGTTAATTTACTTTTAACGATACTAATACTCCAGCATCAATCATATATCTTAATAACACTATTGGAGCCCAACATTTTTCTAAAAAGTGTTTACCAAATCAAACATAAGTAATCGGATGGAGATCTTTTGCGATCTCTAATGATTCTATATATGCAAATCCTGTTAAGTCAAAATCTGGTAAGGGTCCATTTATTGAAACTCTGGCCATGTCATGTTTAGGATGTCCGAATCAGTTAAAGTATTTAGAACACTCAGCATATCCAAGAAAACTTCCAGGATAACATGCAGCCATATCGACTGATATAATATCATTATAATCGTATTTATTATTCCATAATCTCACGTGTCCATATTCTATGCAACTTTTTTGTATATCCTCAATAAATTCTGATCTTGTAGGTTTCCATGAATTTTTTTCCTGAGCGAAATTAGATACGACTGATGGTACGGTAAAACAATTACTCAGTAGTTATCTGATTTTGTCATCGTCAGAAGTATATTTTAGTGCAAGATTTCTTATTTCTTCATAAAGAGATTCTCTACGATAAATATCACCATTGGGTCGTACAAATTCATCATGATAATCGTGTTCCGAACTCTGAAATAAACAAACATATACAAGGTCATTTTTACTTATATTTTTAATAAAATCAAATACATGACCATTATAAAATTTAATCATTCTGTCTCGTGGGAATATTGTTACAGCATCAGTCTATGCATGTGCATTATGATCAATGATTGTTATAGGGCTTCCATTTTTTGTATATTTTGGTTTGTACAATATCTCTCCTGTTAACGTTTTTACTGTTATTGGAAATCTTAATAACTTTTCTAGCTTAGCAACATTCTCAATAGATGCACCTGAATCTTTAACGGACTCTGTCCATTCATATATTATTTTACGTCTTAAATCTGTTAAGCCATTGCCACGCATCGCATTTGTAAAATGTTCAGTAATACGCTCCGCAACACAGTTTATTCTTGACTCTGATAGTCTCATAGGTTTGAGATCCGCAATATTAGGTTTATCATTTAGTAAAAACAATCCATATACCACAGCAGTAACAGGATACCCTCGCTCAAAATACGGTCTATCAATACCAGTCAGTATTCCAGGTTTGGATTTGTTACTTAATAATATCGTTTTATTATTTCCAGACAGTATATGAATGGGTTCTCTCTTGTCACGAAATATCCAAATATCATCTTCTGTCTTCACAATAAATTTTATTAAAATAAAATATTTTTGATTATCTAGGTGGTTAATAATTACTTTCCCCCGTTTGTCGTTCATTACATTAATAACTTTTTCAACTCTAAAAGTTGACCATACATATTTTGCACCTTCTTTACAAAATTCCTTCCTAGCCTCACGGATTCGTTTGGTTATATCTGTATTTGTTAAAGCTAGATCTTTCATCGAAACACTAAATTTAAATTCTGGTAGTCTGTCAAGGTCAAATCTAGTAGTAGATGGATCAATAGCTAATAATTCCTCCATCATTATAATTAAAACAAATTGAAATTTAGTATGTATATATATATATATATATATATATATATATATATATATATATATATATATATATATATATATATATATATATATATATAATGATTCAAACAGAAAATAAGTGTATCTGGTTGAAAATTGGACATATTTCTCATTGTGATAAACCATGCTTAAACAACAGCAAATACTGTAATTACCATATGCAAAGTATTAGACATGGAAGTACTTGAACAAAACCCTGCATTCAATGAGATATTGAAGTTAGTGGGAAAACGCAAATTTGTGCAAATTGTGGAGGTAAAAAATATAGGGAACTTAAACGCTATTATGACAAAAAAAGATACATCGACAGGTAAATCCCCTATAAAAACAGAAAAGGATTATCTAACCAGATTTCAAAACAATGATTTAGACAAATAAATATTATATACAAATGGAGCAAAAAGGATTTCTGAGACATCCAATATATACGAATTACGAGTCGTCCAGATATGGTATTATTAGACATTGCAGACTAAAGAAACCAGTTGGTACTATTGATAATGCTGGTTATTTTAGATTTAACGTTAGTAGAAATAAAAGATATCTATCACATAAGTTCATTTTTTGAATGTTATTTTGGGGTCGTTTAATATGGATTTGTTATTGACAATATAATTGGATCTCGGCAGCTTAACGAAATTTCCAACTTGCAAGCTATTACGCAGTCAGAACTGTAAGGTAGGAAATACTTGTATTCATCCTAAGATTCCTAAGTCAGTCATATCTACTAACACAGTTACTCGTGAAAAAATAGTTTTTAATTCTATGTATGCAGCTGCCAGATATTTAGGTATTTGCACGCCTTCAATTAAATGTGTAGCTGATCATAAACGAAAATCTGCATATTCAATAAAGTATGACCAAAAGATTATATTTGAATACGTATAATAACTGTGTACTCTTAACTCAGAATAATATTTTTTTACATTATAAATAATTCGACTCTATCAATCTTACCAAGGATCCTGTTTAGCAATAATCATATTTCCTGACTGTGTCAGGGATCCACTTTCACTATCACTGTTCTCAGTTTTGCTATCATTTATTACAGAATCATATAATATAATCCGTTTAAGTTGAGTCACACGGCTATCTATCATTTTCTTTCTTTCCTACTCGTGAGATACTGAACTTTATATTTTTTCGATTGAACGCATAAGAGGCGAGAATAATCTTACCTGTTTGTCATTTACGACAGCTAAGGATTCTAACATAGAACTATATATCGACTTTATAAATCTGTAATTGGAATTTAACGTAAACTTATTTTGAAATTTTCTCTCCTGTAATAATTTAAATTCATATATCATTTTTTTCAGGGTCGAGGTTACCGGATAAATCGACTCCTCCATACTTTAAATTTTTAATAGCAGAAATAATATCATTAATTTTTTCACTTTTCATTATATATATATATATATATATATATATATATATATATATATATATATATATATATATATATATATATATATATATATATATAATAAAAAATAATATTCAAGTTGTAAAATTGTAGTAGTCCCCTTGACCCTTTTTGAACCCCTTGACTGTCAAACAACATTCTAGCAGGCTCATAAAGTCAGTGGGGACTGTTTTGAGGATGATTTATGATTATACACAGATCAGTATTATTTTTTATTTTGATGTGGATGGCACAAACAACATGTTTTCCATTAAGATGTTCACAATAATATCTTTTTAAGATCAGAGGTTACATATAACGATATATGAGTATGAATATATAGTACGATTTTTTATTTTGATTTGGTCGGCACAAACCCCATGTTTTCCTTTAAGATGATCACAATAATTTCTTTTTAGGAACAAAGGTTACATTAAACGATTTATGAGCATGAATATATATATATATATATATATATATATATATATATATATATATATATATATATATATATATATATATATATATATATATATATACAGATGAACATGATTTTGAAATTTGATTTGGACGGCACAAGCCCCATGTTTACCTTTAACATCTTCACAATAATTTCTTTTTAGGATCAAAGGTTACATATAACGATATATAAGCAAGAATATAAATACAGATGAACATGATTTTGATTTTGATTGGACGGATTTTGATGTGGACGACACATACATAAACATATCCTAACGGGGAATACCTACATCCATCAGATGTAAATACAGTCACCCACAATATACCCTGTGAGTGATACAAAAATGTACCACCATTTGGTATATGTGGTGGATGAGTGTGTTTGATCAAAATGGTCTTCGTCCCCACTTAAAAAACACAAATTGGCATAATATCGCCAAACCGTCGCCATATTTTGGCTGCCACAGAGATTTGAACCTTCGCGGTGTTTCACCTAAGTACCACAGCCACACAACTACTCCACTACACTATCGTCTTATCTTACATACTTTTGATCAAATAGTTAATATATAGGTAACTTAAACATACAACAGTAGCCGTGGTGGAACATTTGAACCGGTAAATACTATCTATTTTCTTAATCCAGTTCTGTGAGAGCAGAATATATCCAACGAGAAATTATTAATAGAGGTGTTGTTGTGTTAATCTGATAACTGTTTCGTTCGGGGGGGGGACTGGGATATTTTTCATATAATATATGATTGTATACTTTCGCCAAACTATGATATAGTATATATTATTATATTTTTGATTGCTTCGTCAAAATTAATTATTAAACCAATCGTTAACTGACCATATATGAAACTTCAACAATAATGAATGTTCGTTTATAACCGACATGTCACATTGAGTATTTTCTGCATTAGAGTTGTCGTCCGTTAGAGGATGTTTACAAAGATATAAATAATTTTTGACCTAAATACCAACGCCTTAAAGTCAGCAAAGGCACAACTTACTAGAATTTTTAGATTATAGAGACAAATATATGTACCAGCACCTCTCCGTGTTACATTTTTGTTGTTTACTAACACCTAATTGTTTGTGAATAACAGATAATTAGGCAATAATTGTCTGAAAAACGATTTATTTTTGTCCGTATCAGACAAATAAAATGTATTATCCTATGTACAAATGGAAATAATTATCTATTGCTCAACATAGATTCAGAGCAGTAATTATCGCGTTTTGTTTACTAGTATTTTAATTAAATATCTATTATAAATATTATAAATAATGAATATTGAGGAGCCATATCCAGCCAGGTTAACGCGTGAGCAATTAGAGGCAATTAAAAAATATTTACCCGTCCGTGATTTAGTCAAACAACAGTTAGAGCAGAGACAGGAAACTCAAATTGCGTTCGATGAAGACACTAAACAATTATTTAAACAAAAATGAGAC
>JAEAOA010000737.1:1085000-1272891 GCA_016746295.1 Potamilus streckersoni | reverse complement strand
TCAAATAATGTTTGAACATCGATATCGATCTATTGTTTTTTTTGGGGGGTATCTTATATGTCTTGAGCCAATTCTAAAGTACACACCAGCGTTTGTGGCAGTTGGGATTGGAAGCTTGTACTTCTTATAACTTTACAAGGTAACACAATCTTACTACTGTCTTATGTTACTGCCATCCCTTTTTATTCTCCACCCCATCTCCCTCCGTGTTAACAAATTTTCTGTCTATTTCTTGTTAAAATCACGCAGTTCAATGATGCGAGAGGGTGGCTGGAAATGGCATAGCTTCAATACCTATTCAAAACAATGCCAAAACGTGTAACACAAATAATTAACACTATTTCCTACAACCACGATAAATTCGGTCTTGGTTAGGTTACTCCGTATTCTTGATTTTTGAGCTGGCAGTTGACAAATAAAGTTTCACAAAGCTGTATTTATTGGGAGAAAAATAGAGCGTCAGCTTTCAATTTTGCATATTTGTGCTCCGTGATCTGAGGCGCTAATTACAATGGGCTAATAGGTCAGTATTTATTACTACTAAATACACGTAAACAAGGAAATTATTTCTGTTGGTTTCATATTATTGGCAATATTTTCCAGAGGAAATGGGAACTAAGTGTCATTCCCATTGTCACACCATGGCAGCCAAGTCGGACTGGTCTGGTTGGGTATCAAACCCGCGACACGCGCCCGACAATCAACCAGCTGAGCTAAAGAGGCTCCCTAAATAAAGTTTTCATTAAGACTTTACTGAAGTCAATGTCCTTCAGCTCTCTTTGTTAAAAACTTTTCTACTGCTAACAAATTCGAACCCGACAACTAATATATGTTTGTGTATGTATGTATCTATATATATATATATATATATATATATATATATATATATATATATATATATACAGAGAGAGAGAGAGAGAGAGAGAGAGAGAGAGAGAGAGAGAGAGAGAGAGAGAGAGAGAGAGAGAGAGAGAGAGAGAGAGGGCACTGTATACAAAAAATTGCACAAACTGCATACATTTTTTACTAAAATGAAACAGGGCTTTTTAATGACAAATTTATATAACAAGTGGTATATCAAAGATACAGCGGAATACTATACGGAATACTATACGTATATTTTATGGAATGCTATACTGAATACTATACGTATATTTTATGGAATACTATAGGTATATTTTATGGAATACTATACGGAATACTATACGTATATTTTACTGATTCCACATACAAATGCGGATAGTTACATTCCGATGGATTTTAAGCTTGACTGCATATATCTGTGAATCGACCAAGGGAGTGAACTCTTCACACTGTGTCCAGTGTATCTACTATAAAATTTAATTTTGCAATGAATTACTTTGTTCACAATTCTTGTAGAAACCGGTTTTAGTCTCTATTTTTATTCATATTTATTAAAGTAGCACAAAAAGCGAAATCAAACAAGTTTAGTCAAATTTGACAAATAATTTATTTTCTCTAGAGTACAAACTGAAAACAAAAAATGAACTTACAGTATTGTGAATTAAATTAAAAACAATCCTTAAAGTTATATTGCAAGTCCAAATGTAGTGAGTATTCCAAATGAATTCCAGTAGTGTTCTGAATTAAAATCCTAAAAGTGATGATGCCCCAATAGCTTGGAATACTATTGATGTGCTTACAATATGTTCCAAAATATCTCTAAATGAATTCACAATAATTTTAAAATTTGAAAATATTAGAGCACTTTGTAATTCCAGTTAATACTTTAAATAAATAAATATTCACATATTAATATATATCACATCTAAGAGACTGATTACACTATGGAAGATAGGAATATAAACAAAACCCAAGACAAATAAATTTAAAATACTGTTTTTCTGCCCATTGCATCAGCAACTATGCAGTTTCATAAAACATTTCTTACAATATTTGGTCAAAACTTTAATGGTGACTGTATTAAATATCTATGTTCATATTTTCACATCAAATGATTAAACTGTTGATGATATACTATTAGAAATTTATATAAAACAAAAAAACCAGTTACACTTAATAATATTGCTTCACGATAGTTGTTGAACAAACTGGCAACCCTGGAAATAGGTTATACAGTGAGACCTGTCTTGAAGGACCAATGCTATGTGAGACCAGTTGTAATGAGAGATCATATTCTCAATGTACCAACTTAATGATTATATAGCACTGTGACTTGATATGAGAGACCATAACTTTTTGACAGAAAGGATAGTCTTTCAAGACAGGTTTTACTGTAGTCGAAAATCAGCAATATCTCCATACTGGAAGACCTCTTTCATATTTTTAAGATAAAATATTAGATTTTTCCACTAAATTATAATTTTCTTCAGACTGGTCTACAAAATTAAATTTTTCTCTTGTTTTTCATGGATGTGTAAAAGTGCAATGTCTGGTATCATGTGATCATCAAATTTGCAACAATACACCTTGGGCTTTATGGCCAGATGAGTCAAAAGCTTTTAATCTAAACATGCAAAAGTAAAGGATGTTCCAGTAAAACATGTAACCCTCCTCCACATAACCCAGGGTAAAGCACTTCAAATACAACTTCTGTAGGAGTATGTTTCAAACTAATTTGATTCTGACAGTGGAAGGCTGATTAGGAAAATCACTTCAGTTATGGGTTGTGTTAACAAAATGAGAAATTGCTGGTGGGTTGTCAGAAAAAAACGTATATATATATTTAAAATCGCATCTAACCCCTTCTAGTGGTCGAATGTGAATAAATCATTGGGTCAGAAAATGATGCCAGTACACTCGAGTGTATCTAATTTGTAAATATTTTAATACTTTTACGTAATTCGTACTGCCAGTAGCAGTGTAGCATTTTTATGTGACATCAAGATTCAGGAAGGCAAATGTTAAAGGTGGCGCTCATCAGTTATTGTGTACTTTTAATGTAAGGTGAAGTTGTTTGCATTTAAAACATGCAGAGTGGAGAGAATGTTGGCATAGCTCTATCCTACTTTGATGTAATGTGGTTGACATTTCTTTGGATATTGTACTTTTGGTAATTGTACATGATCTTAGCACACTGCTAACTAAAATGACTGCTCTCTTGAGCTCCAAAAATCAACCTGAATTTGCCAAAAGAACACTTTCCTTGACAGCTATTAAAACAGGGAAATTGAAATTTGCCAGACAATATGATAGCAGCTTCTGAAAGTGCAATGAATGAATTACCAAATATATTAAATGTAGAAAAAAGCTATCATCTCTTTTTTATACAATGTACATCTGAAATTCAGGAAGTAAAAATAAGCAAGTGGAAACTGAATTAGTACAGCGAGTCTTGAACTCTTGAGTTTTGTGCAGAAACATGGAATCCAAGCAGAATACATCTAGAACTGTAGAGGTTTTCTATCTTGGATTTAGTCTACCCATTGCACTTTACATTGATGTGCATATTCACAAAAATTCAGTATTGTTGTAGGAAAATTAAGTGACAAAATACATATTATAAACAAGACAAACAGTATGTGGGGGGACAAGATCATAAGAAAAGGCTGGAATGGAGAAGTATAATAACAATAATGAGTAGAAGTGTGCCCCTTTTCTGATGTGTGCAACATTATTTTGTCAGCTTCAGTAAGAAATTACATCAAAGGGAAGACATTAAAGGGTGTACAGTTAACTAAACAATGTGAATTTAACTACTCAAATCAATTTTAATCTGTTATATCTATTCTGGTCCATTTCTGTCCATTCTGGTGATTATGTCAACTGAATCAGTAAGGTTGGAAAAAAATTTGGCAAATTTAAAGATTGAAAAATCTCTCGGCAGATAATGATTATACACTGTATTCTGACAGAGAGATGTGAATAATTTCATTTCTCGGTTTGTTGATTCTGGTTGTTGCTCAGTTCAAATGCATCGTTGAAAAACTGATGCATTCTTGTACTTTGTTACAAATATTTATTACAGAAGTAGATCTATTGATATGGTGAATAGAAGCTTGAATAAATAATAACAGTTCTTGTTGAGAAACTTGAAGAGAGCTAAAATGTAAACTTTTTGGCAGCGTGTGATGCACAATTGCTCAAGACTTCTACATCTCATATGTTTACGATGAAAATTTTATTTTTTCCAACTGATGATGACTTTTATGTAACTGTCGGAAAGGCATAATTGACAATATTCAAAGGTCTACAAAATTACTAGAGTCAAAGTTTATAAACTCATACATCTGTTCCAAAAAATGAAGGACTAGTACCATTGCTGCTGTTGCCACAGTTGATTAGTTGGTTGATTTAGTTTTGTTTTGTTTTTTGCTTGTTTTTTAACAGTATATTAGCTGGAGGAAGAACTTTGAAAGACCACCAACCCAAACTGCTTGATCTGTTACAAAAACTCACTCTGTGAGTTGTGCATCAGTAAAATCAAGCACCTTAGTACACTTGGGCACATGGGCCTCTGTTGATTTGATGTTTATCTCCAACAGCCAAAGTCATTTAGACACAAGATCTCAGGTTTTGGAAGATCATTATGGAATTTACACCATTTTCAGATGAAAATATATGACGGCCAATTTTACTGCTGAAGAAAATTCATGTACTTTTGAGAAACCAAACACCACTTATAAAGAACCACTGACATTCCATAAGTAACTAGCAACATTTTCATGTACAGACTGGAGGCAAGTAATCACATGACAAGAATCTTGTACCACTCTGCCTTGGAAGCCCCTCAGATCTGTATTACAAGACATGCATCTTATACTCTGCCATGAAAGCCCCTCAGACCATAGATATGTCTTGTATGAAAGACTAGAAGTTTGAGATAGAACCTGTGACAACTGGATTAAAAATGCAGAATGTTACTGCTAGACCATCAGTGATGATGATGATGCTGTTGACAGTACAATTAACTGCAATGAAATTGACTTTTTGAGTACTCAGGGAAAAAATGATTCCTTGATTTTGATCCATTTTAAAAAATCTAATTTATGATATAAAAATGTTAGACTTGCTATATTTGTTTTTTATATTTTATATTAGTCTCACAACAAATCATAAAAATAAGATGTCAGTGACTGAAATTACCTTCTTACAAGAAATGATATAGTGTAAAAGTAAGCAGAAATAATGTGACATCACTTTCACAGGCATTAATGATTTTTTCTGACAAATCATGTATTATAAGTTTACCAAAATATTTATTGAAAAAAAATAAGGGAATATTAGCATTTGACCAAACATTTAAAGCAATACAAGGTTTTAACTATCATTCTAATCAAAAGCAACATATCTGAGAACAAAGAAACATAGTAAAACATAGTAATCACTTTAGAAAACACACAGTTTAAAAAGGGTACAAATTCATGATTTCTGTATTAGAATAGAATTCTCTAATATAAAATCTAAATTAATGGACATTAAATCAGTATGTATAATGGGAATGATCAATGACATCTACATATAATGAGCCACCAAGAAAATTTATGATTTCACAGTATCAGAGATATACATAGCTAACAGACAAAAAAATTGATTATAATGAATCAATACAAATAAAAATATGTAGTAGATTATATGATCTCTAAGAATTCAGTAGATTACCTCCAGCCAGCTGTCATTTAAATCACTTCTGTCCCCAACCATATATTAAAATTGCTTCTACCACCCACAAACCCATAGCCAGAAATTATGTAAAACATGTAGGGGGCAGTGTTTTTTGATTAAAACATCTAATGGTGGATCAAAATTTCTTTAAATTGCTTCTGTTGTGGGTTAGTTGAAGTTGAAAGTGCATTTTCCCCTGGGGGTATATGTTTTACTGGAACAGCTGTAACTTTAATTTTTAGAGAACAATTTTATTTCAATATTAAACTTAATACAAAGTGATTTTTTAGTTAAAACCTGCTTCTACCATCTTTCTTTCTACCATGTGCCATGCAAAATTTCATAATAAAAGGGACTATAAGGCATTGTATTCTTCCGTGTTGAATTTCTACCATTGGCTACTGAGATATAATCAGTCACCTTTATGATCACTGTCATACTTTCTCAGTTAAATAGGATTACTAAACCGACATCAATTTTGATTGGTCAATACTCAATTGAATAGGATTACTAAACTGACATCAATTTTGATTGGTCAATACTAGGATTACTAAACTGACATCAATTTTGATTGGTCAATACTAGGATTACTAAACTCACATCAATTTTGATTGGTCAATATTCAATTGCTTTTGTGATACAAGCATTTACTAATGCTTTCACAAATGCATTAAATCAGCAAGCATTTCAGTGATCTAGATAAACAGTTCTTTAAGTTGCATTTCAGTGACATAAATATGATCAGATTGCAAAACTGGAATATGACCACTGTGATAAAAATAGTATAACACCCACTTAAACCCAGGAGAAGGAATTACTTTGGTTTTAATGGAATTTTAGCACATTAATGGCTTTCCGAAAGACACGCTGACAAATGCTGACCTGGACAGGTATTGACCCCAGAGACCAATGGACTGCAAGTTAAAGACTCAACCTTCTGAGCCACTATGGCTTTTAGAGAGAGGAAGTAACAAATGCCCCAGAGTGGTTTTAATCACTCTCCATTACAGGTCACTGTCATCTCACTTCTGTTTGCGTGAGTTTGAGTCCAAGATTCAGCGAATGTGGATATGTGAGAAAGCTTGCCGGTAGCTTCTCGTGGGTTAGTGGTTCTTTCCGCGGATTTCCCAGTTTCTTCCTCCACCATTAATACTGGCTGCCATGAATAGCCTATCGTGTGCTGAAAATTGCATTAAGCCCCACAACAACAACAACAACAACAAATGCAAACAGAAACAAAAGTAGTTTTGATTATGATTTATTTCTTATTTTGTGAGTTGCAGAAGATATATCTGCTTCTAAGATGACATTTTTTGGATGGACTATGAACATAATGACATTTCATTTCTTCCTTATTTCTTCAAAACTGAATGAAATCTACCATATATACTCATTTGCTGTATCATGATGCAGATCGGGGTCTATGCAATTTGTCTTGAGGAATTAGTATAACAATCATCACAGACCAAGATCTGTCAGTCTGCACATCAAGGTCTATCGTCTGTAGCTGGACCAGACTTATCTGCATATAGACCGCACAATGAAGTCTGTAAATTATCATTTCTTAATGACTATTATACTCAAGATGACATCTTTGCCTGCACTAACTTCATATCAGATTGACAGTCACTTCATATATACATAGCATAATATTTCATATTTTCAGGTTCATGATTTGACTTCAATGCTGGCAACAAGGCCACCCCCCAGTATACGAAAGTCCTCAACAATAGCTTCTATATTGGACACCAGCTCCATTTCTTGACCAGCTGAGGCTTGTGGTTTGTGAGCATTAACATGGGACACCTGCAAAATGAAACTACACATTAAATTTTAACAAGAGAATTCAAGATTTTAAAATGAACATAAAATAAGTCTTATGATCCAAAGCATAGAAATTAGTCACAGAATTTTCCATGTTATAAAAATGCTACTAAAGTGCTCAAATTTATAATCCATCATATTTAAAACAGATTCCCATCACTTCATTTGCAAAACATTACGATGCTCAACTACTGAAAAAGAGATTTATTTCTCTGACATAATTTAGGTTTGGTACTTTATAATTTAGTATTCATACTATGTCAGTAAATGGACTTCAAGTACATGTAAAGCAGGGAAGTAATAAAATACACACAAATGTACAATCTTTATATATTCATTATAATGGATTGGATGCAAACTTGTTGGAAATTAAAGTTTGGTTGGCAAACCTTAATGACTTAACTATCTAATTATAATGTCCATGTGATAAGTGTTAATGGGAATGAAAGCATCATGGCCATAAAATACTGCAATTACATGTAATTAGGTAGTCAAGGACACTGCAATTACATGTAAATAGGTATTTTGAAGACTGTAGTACACCAGAAATTAGGCCTTCATCACATCTGAGATGGCAGTAAACAATGGGTTTGTTCATAAGTCATAAATAAAGGTTGTGTCTTCCCTTATAAGTTTGTAACAGTTTATTGTCTTGCTGTAACACCTTTGTCAAACTTGAAGGATTACATTTTATCTCAAAATACATATTTTTGTTATGGCCATGAAGGTTGAAGCATATAGAAAACAATAACATACCTTAAACTGTTGAGGAACAAATACATTAGGCTTCCAGATGACTCCTATGACATTACCACCAAATGTGTCATGGAAAAACAATGCAAACTCATCATAGGATGCCTGGGAAAAAAATGAGACAAAGGATATTTATTACCAGTTCCCACCGCTTTTCAAAGCAAAATGTTTCATAACCTGCTTGTGATACTAGATGTTGATACTAGATGTTTTAAAAATTATTCAAACTGATAATTTCTGGTATCTGACATTAAAGATATCTCTTATCCACAGATTACATTTTCTGATCATACATTGCAACAAAATTGAAAATAAACATTTCAAATACTATGCAAATATTTATACAAGATTACAGACCATTCTAGTAGTATACATGTTACCATTCTTTACTAAAACATGTCATTTGCTTGACTTTAAAAGTTTTTGATTACTATTAACTCACATTAGAGACTAATTTTCTAAAGTACTAGAAGAGAAGAAGAAATGCATTTAACAGATTTTAATCACATTTCTGTGCTAAACAATGTAAAACTAAGCATGTAATTTCTGCTCCTGCAGGCTGCAGGACACATACATAGTTCTCCAGTAATGACAGAAAAAAGAGATACGTTTTTACTGCATTTGTTTTCAGATTTTTTGTGTTCCTGAAAAATGTATACAAGATGCCAGTGTGCTCTATATTTTAGTGTTATTCATAGGATTTTAACACTGGCAGTTTCTTTTCCTTCAGGTTCATCAGGGTTAGAAACCACTGAGGAAAATAGCCCAGCCAGTGGCTTCCCATAATAGCATTACCAATTCAATGTCTTACCCTCAACTCCTTAAGGTAGATTTGAACAGGGTCAAACTGAGTGATTGGAAACTTGTTGGATTCCACATCATCTTGATAGCATGGTATGTAGGTGTCTTTCCTAAGATCAACAGCCTGATGTTGACGTGGCAATTGCTTTTGACAGAGGTGAATCAGAACATTATACACATCCAATGGCGGACGGAAAATCTGCTGCAAGACAAAATAAATGAATACAAAAGATTTATCTTTATTTAAAGCAAAACATACCAAAAATACTTGGTTAAAAGTCAGGTCCAAGTGCAAACAGCATAGACCCAGATCTGCAATCATATAATACAATGGTAGATCAGGATTGATGTTGTTTGTTCTACTATTTACTCCTAACAAAACAGCAAAGGCCAAATACGCAGATGCATTATCATGGCAGATCTGGCTCTATGCAGTTGGATCTGATTATAAATATTTTACACACGTTTATCCTTTTCCGTATTTTAGCAAGGTCAGACCAACCCACTCATTTAGAATACATAACACCAAGGACTTTTCTCATGCATTGGCTCACCATTTTGGGAAAATGTAGATATTTTGCAGATATTTTTCATTTGTTTTGTTTTTGTTGGTTGTGGAAGAATATTATATACATTATTAGCTATAACATGCACAGGAAATGGAAGCTAAAGGCCATTTGATCTGGCCTGGGTTAGTATCAAGCCTTCTCACCATGGATTATTACAAGCCTAACACTATACCAATCTGGCCTGGGGTAGTATATGGATTACAAGTCTAACATTATACCAATATAGCCTGGGGTAGTATATGGATTACAAATCTAACATTATACCAATCAGGTCTGGGGTAGTATATGGATTACAAGTCTAACATTATACCAATATAGCCTGGGGTAGTATATCGATTACAAATCTAACATTATACCAATCAGGTCTGGGGTAGAATCAAGCCCGTAACCATGGATTATTACAAGCCTAACATTATACCAATCTGGCCTGGGGTAATATCAAGCCTGTTACCATGGATTATTACAAATCTAACACTATACCAATATGGCCTGGGGTAGAATCAAGCCTGTTACCATGGATTATTACAAATCTAAAACTATACCAATCTGGCCAGGGGTAATATCAAGCCTGTTACCATGGATTATTACAAATCTAAAACTATACCAATCTGGCCAGGGGTAATATCAAGCCTGTTACCATGGATTATTACAAATCTAAAACTATACCAATCTGGCCAGGGGTAGTATATGGATTAAAAGTCTAACACTATACCAATATGGCCTGGGGTAGTATCAAGCCTGTTACCATGGATTATTACAAGCCTAACACTATACCAATCTGGCCTGGGGTAATATCAAGCCTGTTACCATGGATTATTAAACGTCTAACACTATACCAATATGGCCTGGGGTAGTATATGGATTAAAAGTCTAACATTATACAAATCTGGCCTGGGATAGAATGAAGCCCATTATCATGGATTACATGTCTACCACTATACCAATCTGGCCTGGGGAGAGTCTATCCCGTTACCATGGATTACAAGTCTAACACTAAACCAATCTGGCCTGGGATTGTATATGAATTACAAATCTAACACTATACCAATCTGGCCCGGGATTGTATATGAATTACAAGTCTAACACTATGCCAATCTGGCCTGGGATTGTATATGAATTACAAGTCTAACACTATGCCAATCTGGCCTGGGATTGTATATGAATTATAAGTCTAACACTATGCCAATCTGGCCTGGGATTGTATATGAATTACAAGTCTAACACTATGCCAATCTGGCCTGGGATTGTATATGAATTACAAGTCTAACATTATACCAATCTGGCCTGGGGTAGAATCAAGCCCATTACCATGGACTATTACAAGTCAAACATTATACCAATCTGGCCTGGGGTAGTATCAAGCCCATTACCATGGACTATTACAAGTCAAACATTATGCCAATCTGGCCTGGGGTAGAATCAAGCCCATTACCATGGACTATTACAAGTCAAACATTATGCCAATCTGGCCTGGGGTAGTATCAAATCCATTAACATGGATTATTACAAGTCAAACATTACACCAATCTGGCCTGGGGTAGTATCAAGCCCATTACCATAGACTATTACAAGTCAAACATTATACCAATCTGGCCTGGGGTAGTATATGGATTACAAGTCTAACATTATACCAATCAGGCCAGGGGTAATATCAAGCCTGTTACCATGGATTATTACATGCCTAACATTATACCAATCTGGCCTGGGGTAGTATATGGATTACAAGTCTAACATTATACCAATCTGGCCTGGGGTAGTATCAAATCCATTACCATGGACTATTACAAGTCAAACATTATACCAATCTGGCCTGGGGTAGTATCAAATCCATTAACATGGATTATTACAAGTCAAACATTATACCAATCTGGCCTGGGGTAGTATCAAATCCATTACCATGGACTATTACAAGTCAAACATTATACCAATCTGGCCTGGGGTAGTATCAAATCCATTAACATGGATTATTACAAGTCAAACATTATACCAATCTGGCCTGGGGTAGTATCAAATCCATTACCATGGACTATTACAAGTCAAACATTATACCAATCTGGCCTGGGTTAGTATCAAATCCATTAACATGGATTATTACAAGTCAAACATTATACCAAGCTGGCCTGGGGTAGTATCAAATCCATTAACATGGATTATTACATGTCAAACATTATACCAATCTGGCCTGGGGTAGTATCAAATCCATTACCATGGACTATTACAAGTCAAACATTATACCAATCTGGCCTGGGGTAGTATCAAATCCATTAACATGGATTATTACAAGTCAAACATTATACCAATCTGGCCTGGGGTAGTATCAAATCCATTACCATGGACTATTACAAGTCAAACATTATACCAATCTGGCCTGGGGTAGTATCAAATCCATTAACATGGATTATTACAAGTCAAACATTATACCAAGCTGGTCTGGGGTTGTATCAAATCCATTAACATGGATTATTAAAAGTCTAACATTATGCCAAGGGAGTAACTCCTGGGGATAGTAACTGTTAATACAATAGAAACTAATCATACATATATGCCATTAATGACAACCATGATTGTGAATAAAATGTTGAGGTGGAGATGATGAAGAAATCAGTGAGGTGGAGCTTGTGGATGATGATGATACTGATGAAGACATGGAGTCTAGAATATGGATGATGAAAAAATCGATGAGGTGGAGCATGTCGATTATCAAGAAAATGATGAGGTAGATGATGATCCTGATGAAGATGATGTGGAGCATGTAGCTGATGATGCTCTTGAAGGCAATGAGGTGGAGCATGTGGCTGATGATGTTGAAGACAATGATGAGGTAGATGATGATACTGACAAGGACACTGAGTCTAGTATGTAGATGATGAAGAAATCGATGAGGTGGATGATGACGATACTGGTCTGGTTTCTGTCAGCACACAAGTGGCTGATCAGCCATATTTAGCTCTGAACTGTCTATGGAACACAGGACATGAGATGTCATTTGGGGATGAATGAATTGCCAAATATATAAAATGTAAAAAAAAAGTTATTGGCTCTTTTTTTTCACAATTTACCTCTGATGTTAAGGAAGTGAAAATGACCAAGTGTAACGAGCAGTGTTTTGAAAGGTGCATCTGGAGTAAGGTAAAGTTGTATACTCTATAACACATATTACACCCATCGATCATACACCAAAATAAAGGGAATTAAAGGTTTTTTGAACAATACCTAAGATATACAAGGTCTCTTTTAAATAGCCAGTATAACTAGTGAGGAAACCCAAGAGAATTCTTTTCCTTTAAAATTCTAACCCTAAGCAAAATATGAAAGTGTAGAGCACCACCAAAAGGCATCTCGTGTTAAAATGCTTCTTGTGTGAAAATGCTTCAGTTTGTTGGCATGACATATAGAGGCTGTCCAGGTTTTGACATGCATACAGTATAATGGCTTTGTATGCAGGTTGATGCCTCTGCATTCCCGCATACTTGTATACAATCTGTCAACTACCACACTGGTTTCACAATTCTGGCATTGGTTTCATCACAGATGTGGACTGCATTTGACAGTGTACTGCTGAGGTAGGTGAACCTTTCCATTGCCTGTGGGTCTGGCCATATACTGTGAGCATGGGCTCTATGTAAGCATACATGCCAACACCTAGAGATTTTATAATTGTTATAACTAAGTGGCAAAAAGCCATAAAAGTGTAGTATATCCGTAATTAGAGGAAACTTATTTTTTGTTGCTACCAACATGAATCTGCAGTAGGATAAAATTCTTGTCCCAAACAGGCAAACTGTGTGTGTGGATTATTACCAGCATACAAAAACAAAACATGCAAATTATTCATATTACAATATTCACTTTAATTAGAATATATGTCTAACTTTTGCTGCTGTATTGTAAAGTCAAGTCCACAAATTGTGCAATGAGCATGACAGTATGCTTAGTCGGAGTTCTGTATAAGATCACTCTTCCTTTAACATTTGTAATTCGCTATTGATTTTCCCTTTTTCCTCATCCTATAGGTTTAGCAGTTTAAAAAGCTCCCACTCTAAAAAAATTTTGTCATATAAAATCCATGAATCACGTCAATAAAGCCTGTTTTGCTTAACGTGTCACCAGACTGGTCTGCTACCTAAATACATTATTAAAATGAATATGTGACACAAATTCTGAAATCCATCTGTTTTAAATGTTTCATAAACAGCTGCTCTGAATAGAAAATAAAGAAAACATGTACATATGACAAACACAACTTGTTATTACTATAATTTTAATTTTTTAAGAACCAAAAAGGCACAATCTACATAGAGGTGAGTGTAAGTATATGAAAAAGAGTAAAGATTACACCGAAAGTGTAATTGACCATATAAAGATTTTCTAGTGTAAGTTGGTGCATCACGTCTGTCTTTATACTACCTGCGAGACAGAAACTGTCACAAGCTGAAGAGAAACAGTCAATACTACATGTGAGACAGAAACTGTCACAAGCTGAAGAAAAACAGTCCATACTACATGTGAGACAGAAACTGTCACAAGCTGAAGAGAAACAGTCCATACTACATGTGAGAAAGAAACTGTCACAAGCTGAAGAGAAAGTCTATACTTCATGTGAGACAGAAACTGTCACAAGCTGAAGAGAAACAGTCCATACTACATATGAGACAGAAACTGTCACAAGCTGAAGAGAAACAGTCCATACATGTGAGACAGAAACTGTCACAAGCTGAAGAGAAACAGTCCATACTACATATGAGACAGAAACTGTCACAAGCTGAAGAGAAACAGTCCATACATGTGAGACAGAAACTGTCACAAGCTGAAGAGAAACAGTCCATACTACATATGAGACAGAAACTGTCACAAGCTGAAGAGAAACAGTCCATACATGTGAGACAAACTGTCACAAGCTGAAGAGAAACAGTCCATACTACATATGAGACAGAAACTGTCACAAGCTGAAGAGAAACAGTCCATACATGTGAGACAGAAACTGTCACAAGCTGAAGAGAAACAGTCAATACTACATGTGAGACAGAAACTGTCACAAGCTGAAGAGAAATGGCCCATACTTTATGGCACATTAGACTCAGATCTGGCATTCAGGGAACAGTTGTCAACAAATAAAATATCAAGAAACAAACACTTCAATTTTGTTGTAGTTTCCTCAATCCAGTATATGGTTCCCAATGTCACAGCCATGGAAGGTTTTGAGAACATTGCAGATAACATCTTACTGAAGCGGGCTGGGAATGGTTCAGACATCATCCACGATGACCATGCCATACATGCCAACCCCTGACGAGGGAAAAGCGTAATCCAAGTGGACAAAAGGAGTAATCTGAGCATAAAAAGTGTAATCCACATATAACATAATAAAATTCAATGTGCATATGTACAAAACACATGCCTATTTTCCACAATTTTGGCATCAGGAAGCATCTGTTTTGAACAAAGGATCAAAGTTGTATTCTACCACTAGCTGTAGTCAGTATTCTATTAAGAGCTTTGTAAATAACACCCCAACATTTATAAAATTCTTTTCCACAATTTAGTTCAGCTGTAAAAAATAAGTTACCTTAGTATTGGAGTTAGCAAAATGAGCTAATTCAAGGCATCTTTGTTTTAAACTATGATCAATATTAAAATTCTTTCCACACAGCCTGCAATGGACATGAAGATACCATAGAATTTAACACTATTGTGTAATTCATGTATTCATCTCTGAGTCATTTTTTCCATTTCTTCTTTCTAATCCACCTGTGAAATCATTTGAGAAACATATGCTGCAACATTGGCTAGAATAAATAGGACAACTTTTTTTACCGCCAAATTCCAACAGAATGGTTCTGTACCACCTCATATTATTTTTAATGAGGAATATGTGAGGAAAGATTAAAATTTAGAAAACGTGTCTGTTATATCCTAAGCCAGACAGCTGCTATACATAGAAACAGAGGTCTTATTGGAAATGGGGCAGCTGCTATAGATAGAACATAATAATAAGGAAAGTTACCGAAAAATAATCCAAGTAGATTTACGTGTAAGGCATAATTTAGTGAAAAAAGCGTAATGATTACGTCATAAGCATAATGGTTGGCACGTATGCCATGCCATCAATGAATTGGCAAACTATTACAATGGGCAATGGATTTCTTAGGGCAACCAAATTTTGCCATGATATTGCAGACACTGGATCAAAGGCTTTTGTCAGGTCAACAACATGTCATGCCAAGTCAGAGTTCTATTTCTGGTATCCCTCCTCATTTGCATTTATTTTGCATACCAAGCAGAGAAAATCTTTTGAAGATGTGAAGGCATTTTGTCCAAGTGTGGGGTTTATATAAAAGAAATTGGACTTTGTGGTGTAAAGAATGTATCTGTCCTGTCTTTATCATTGTTTTCTGTGCCTTTTTGGAGGGAAACCTAAACATACCATCAGAAAATGGAAAGAAAGTCATGGATAAAAGGCAAAACTTATACCGTAGTAAAAAGATGATGAAAAAGTCAAAGATTAAACTGTCACAGACAATTTGGGATAAGATAAAGAATAACTGTACCAGACATTAAAAATATAATCTATTTCATCTATAAATAAATGTAAACAAATGTTTGTTTCCTGGACAAGAGAAAAGAAAAATAACAAGAGGCCCAAGAGGGCCTGATATTACTCAAGTATTTTCATAATAAACAACAGCTGACCATTTCACTATGTAGCATTATGCAATACAACTCCAAATTGCCCAGGTCCACATAAGACAAGGACTGGTCCAAGACCTAAGTCTGACAAGCAAATATTTATGCCAGTGCAATATTATTAAAAAAAGGCAGGAAAATACAAAATATGCTAAACTGCGACAACTATTTTGTTGGATTTTCAATAATATAAATGTTTTACTAAGCTTAAAATCTTAAAATTTTCAAATCATGTGAACATGCCTTTTACTGATGGATCTTCATTCAGTGCTGTATTTACCTAAAGCCTCAAGTTTCCTTTCCCACCCCATTTTAGATATTTTTACATTTTTTGTTGTTGAAGGAAGTCATGGTCTTTATGACTGTGATTTGCTAGCAATAACCTTTTTGGTGCAAGTAATATGCTCTTTGCTTGTTTCATGTGCTATCAATGGGTCGGTTATCAAATTTAAATAAGACAGCTGAATAACTGGCTGGCTGGGTACACTGAACAAAACATAAATGAGATTTTTTTCAAAACAATCAACCTATGGCCAAAGTCTTGTTCATTATTCCTGGAAAGTTTAAATACTTTTATCTGTATCATAATTTCCATTCTATCTGGACTGTGATGTTTGAAGCCATTTAGTGCAACATGCCTTATAATGAACAAATTCCCTATGGTTGATTCTTGCTGTCAATAAATGAACTCATAGACCTGATGCTTAATGTTAGCAATGGTCAAACTTTTGATTGACATTTGATTGACAAGCCGAAGTATAGACTGGAGATACCTGTATTGTGAGCTGAATGCAAACTATCAGCAGAATTTTAAACCAGTCTCCTACTATCAATTGACTTCCTCTTTCATCTGTGAACTTTTATGACTCTTTTCGGATGTGTAAAGGATTAAAAATCACATTTTCTTTAATATATAAGAACAAAAAGAAAATATTAAAGGTCTAACAGACTAGTGCCCCTTACATAGAAAAGGTCAGTGGCTCAAAAGAATTGGTCCCAGACTTCAGACCACCATAATTTTCAGGCAAAACTTTATATCATGATCTCTCCTATCTTTATAAAAATTCTGAAGATAAGACTGAGTTAATATGCTCTAAACTGAAGTCATCCATGATGTTGATGATAATAAATCTAAATAAGTCATACTTATGGCTTCATGAGTGGAAACAAGCTCAGCCAGTAAGACATTAGATCACATCATTGAAGTCTTCATCATGCTTACTTACAAAAATTTATTATACAAGTCCATGTTCCAATTCTGGTCAAAATCAGATTTGAATTACACCTTTTTGAATGATAATGATTTCAGCCAATCAAGTGCATGATCACTTCATTAATAATCATAGGCATTGCTTATTACTGCAACAGTTCAAGATCCTAATGTTAAAAGCCCTTATTTCAAGTTTGATCAAAATCTGATAAAAAGTATGGCTTCCAGAATGGTAACATTCTCAGCCAATCAAATGTAAGATCACCTCATTGGCATGTGTTTATGTTGCTATCTAACTCAACACAGGCCTTAATGATATAAGCATATGTTTCAAGTTTAATAAGCACTGATTCTGAAAACTGATCAGTCTCAGTGGTCTTAAGAAAAGCCCACACTGCTCAAAGTATTCTCACAAGATAAGTGGTCTATCATACCACATGTATGTAGACTTCATTCGCAGAGGTCCATCAAGACAGATGGTCTCCCATGGCAGTGGTCTCTACTATTAGATCTCCCAATACAAATGTCTTTCATCGTTGCAATCTCCCATAACAGGTGGTCTCAAATAGCAGTAGTCTCTACTATTAGGTCTCCCAATACAAATGTTTTTCAACGTTGCAATCTCCCATAACAGGTGGTCTCAAGTAGCAGTGATCTCTACTATTAGGTCTCCCAATACAAAATGTCTTTCAACGTTGCAATCTCCCATAACAGGTGGTCTCAAATAGCAGTGGTCTCTCAAGTGATCTTCCATAGCAGTAGTGGCCCCCAATGCAGTCGTTTTTCAAGTGGTTTTCCACAGCAGCCATCTCTCATGGCAAGTGATTAAGAGTCTCTTAAGAAAGGCCTCCCATTGCTGCGTTCCCTAAAGAAATTATTTTGACTGTACTACTTACCCTAAAATCCTGGCCATCCGAGTTTTCCAACTGTTTGTTTAAGACCTTGAGTGACTCTGATGCAAGGAGAATGAGACGCTGTAAAATAGGTGCAGTTGGGGCTCTCTTGGTCCAGAGGGAACTGAATTTGTCCTCTGGGGTGGAGAGGAACATTAGTGGTAGGGTAGAGCGTTCTTTTGTGAAACGACTACGTATCTCTGTTAGGTCCTCCTCTGAAAAGTCATATCAATGGAATAAATTTATTAAGGAGTAGAAAAGGCTTGGTACTACTGAAAGCAAATTATCATGACTATACCGTTATCTCAGGAATTTAAAACCTGGCAGATAAATGCACACATAGAGTTGGGAAAACAATATTTTTTTTTATTTTAAAAATAAGTTATCTAAAACTTAACAAATAAATATGATATTGTTTGGAAAATGGATATTTAGCCCATAGTGTAAAGTAAGCACAGAAATGAAGAAATCAAAATACAATACTTATTGAAAATTAACTGTAAAACTAGGAACCCCAGTTACCAAGCTCATCAGTGTGTGAATCAAACATTTCATGTATTGCTTGAGAAGAGACACCTCTCTTAAATGTCATCTACTGCCATTCACGGGCAGTCATCGCTGTATGAATGCCACCTAAATTTAGCCTTACTGAACACCTCCCATATTACTAAATTTAGCCTTACTGAACACCTCCCATATTACTAAATTTAGCCTTACTGAACACCTCCCATATTACTAAATTTAACCTTACTAAACACCTCTCATGATAAAAGTAGCATGATAGCTAGTCCAAATTATATAACAGAAATGCTCAACAAAATTGAAAACATAAAATTAGATATATTGGTATGCAATATTGGATTAAGTGTGTTCAGTTATTTATTTCTTACTTAAAGTGAAAGACAACACAGTTGGTGGAGAGGCCTACATTTTGTAAACCTCTTTCGCTGGTAGCAATAGGCCTGCTAATGTCTTGTACATTTCCAAATCTAATTCCTGTATCACAGATCACCAAAGAATCAGGTACAGAATACACTGTTAATGTCTTGTACATTTCCAAATTTAATTCCTAAAGCACAGATGGCCAAAAAAATCAGGTGCAGAAAACACTGTAAATGTCTTATACATTTCCTGACTTAATTCCTGTAGCACAGATGACTAATGAATTAGGTACAGAATACACTGACTTGTGCATTTCCTGATTTAATTCCTATAGCACAGATGGCCAAAGAATCAGGTACAGAATACACTGCTAATGTCTTGTGCATTTCCAGATTTAATTCCTATAGCACAGATGGCCAAAGAATCAGGTACAGAATACACTGCTAATGTCTTGTGTATTTCCAAATTTAATTCTTGTAACACAGATGGCCACAAAATCATGTATAGAATACACTCTTTAAGTCCTGTACATTTCCAGATTTAATTCCTGCATTAAAGCTTGTCAGAGTCAGGAGCTAAATATATGATGTGCACTCATAATGTTCCCAGAGAAGGTTAGCAAAACTTTCCACATTACACTATGAATTGATAAACTATTCAATGTAATTCTATGATTAGGTGTGGGTTGGAGAGGGAATGTGGCAGGATTTTGAAGCAACTAAATTTCATCAAATATGGGATTCTGATATTATGCCGCCTAACTAAATTAAATTCTAAGGGGTGGGGGTGAGAATTTTAGAAAGTGACTTCATAATCCCCCTCTAATTTAGGAATAACTTTAAAACTATTAACTAACAATTTCAAAGTGAACACCATATATACTCAAATGTAATTCAACCCGACTATAAGCTGACCCCCAACCCCTTTTAGGGTAAGAAAAAGGTTTTGACCCTCTTATAAGATGGGGTGTATTTAGCAAGTAAGATCCATCTTAAGGGGTAACTTGTCATCAAAGAGTCAGCACTGCACTTTGGAAAAAAAAAAAAAACCAAACTCGATAGAAGACAAAAGAAAAAAAAGGACAAAACAAAAAAAGGTCTGAAATACATTCACAAATAATTTGACAACTCACAAATTGTCCTAATTAAATCCACTAAAGTCCATATCACTTGACAATTTAAATCCAAATATATATATATATATATATATATATATATATATATATATATATATATATATATATATATATATACACACACACACACACACACACACACACACTAAATTCATGAATTCAAATATAGGTCATGTAGTGATATTAAAATAGCAGTTCAGACTGATCCGATTCACAATATCATGTAATATGTTATTCCACACCTCTTGCAAATAAAAAAATTAAAGATGATTCTACATTTATGTCATCTACACTATCCTATGTCATTATCTAATGTCATCTAGTCCCAAGTCCAAAAAACCAATCTCATTGCCAGACAAAGTTTTGATATCATTAATTAATGCCTAGTCAATGTAAATTGTCTAGCCATCATAAATAGTCTGACTCCATTTCCATGGCTTCACTGTCATATGCAGGTACTTATTCAGAGACTGAGTTTGGGTTCTGTTACACTTTAATCATAGTCTGTGATATATATAAAATGCTGTAAAAAAGCATATGTCAACTGTGCATCAAGATCACAGGGAGTTCAGATAACAACTCTTTGCACTAAGCAATAAATCAAATGAAGGCTTTGTGATAAGGTCAAAAGGTAAGGAGTCAACCGATTACAATAGAATAGTATCTTTCTATTTCACTGACTGCAAATGGCTCTGCAGGTAACAATAATTCTAGAACAAATAAAAGTTGTTTAAACTTGCATGAAAATGATGATATATATATATATATATATATATATATATATATATATATATATATATATATATATATATATATATATATATATATATATATATACTTAATAGTAATCACCCATAATAAAGAACATTGACAAACATTTCACTTTGCCTGTGAGTGAGTGTGTGATTTGGATTTTTAACATAGCTTTAATAATTTTTCAGTCATATCGTTACAATGTCTGCAGTGTGGCAGTTTACAGTGATGTCAAGCAATAGTGCATCATGCCACAGACATGTAGCATGATGTTCCACCCAGTCACATTATTCTGACACCAGGATGACCAGTCCTAAAACTAGCCTCTTAATGCTGAGCACCAAGCACAGCAGCTGTTAGTACCATTTTTATAAGTCTTTGGTATGACTTGGCCGGGGATCGAACCCACAACCTCCCGCATCCCAGGCAGATGCTCTAACCACTAAACCAATCAATTTTCTCTTTGTGATACATAGTATTTAATTTACTTGTCATATTTTCAAACTATTAAATCCATGCAACTGTAGATACCAGTATTGTGTAATAAATACTGTCATGAAGCAGATGAAGCACACCAATGTCAATTTCTGAATGAGAATAGTGTCAATTTCAGTTGACAGTATTTTGTGTACTGCAAACATCTAGATTTTCCAATATTACCTCTATATATATTTTTTACAAATTGTCATACTTAAATGACGACTCTAACTGCATAAATTAAATTTCCAGTAAAAATGTCAACTTATAAGTATGAACAAGGTAATTCTGAGCATAGAGAACAAATTATGCTTGTTAATAGATTCTGCAAACAGTTACTGTCCATGCACAAATGGTTTTACTGAAACAGTGAGATTACAAAACTATGGACAGAGAGTGTTTCCTTTCAAGTGACACTCAATCATCCATCCATTCACTGAACTTATATGGACTTACTGGTAAACTTGTAATTGAGGTTAATAATCAGTGGCGAGGTACTCCAGTCGAATGTTGAGAGAAGTGTCAGGAAACGCTGAAATCCTACCAAAGGTGACCTACAATTAAAGAAGAAATACCATTTATAGTTGCATACAAGTCCATTTGTAAACTGTACAAAACCAGATTGGTCATCACATAATGTGCCGGCAGATCTGGGTCTGCACAGTTTGTTAGGAGTATTCAGTATAACAAATCAGATTGTGTTTGTGTTTTTATTATTTTTAATATATCTTTACCAATTTTAGCCATATTGCTATGTCTGCTGTGTGGCACTGTCTAGCACTGAATCATCATGTCCCACCCAGTCCCATTATCCTGACCTCAGGCTGTCCAGTCATAATACTAACCTCTTAACGCTGAGTGCCAAGCGATGCAGCTCTAATATAATTTTTATAGGTCTTTGCAATGAGTTGGCCAAGGCTTGAACCCGCAACCTCAGAGGAATACGCTCTAACCACTTCAGCCACCAAAGAAGTACAAACAAGATAGACCCAGATCCACAGGCACATTATTATACTGCAGAACAGGATCTTTGCTCTTTGCATTTAGCCTTGACTTTTAAGCGAGTATATATGGTAAGTATTTATAATGATGCCCTTAGTATAATGCATATGTCATTCTCACTATTACCTTCCTACTGTCCTAATTTTATTGGTATTACAAGGTTCATAATTAGGACTTTCTTTGATACTAACCTGCAGAATCGCCAAACTAATTGATTTATTGAGCCTGGCAAAATTTTTACCTATACTGCTCTGACAGGTCAAACAGATTCCAATTCAAAATTTAATATTTTCTAGCATTCAACTCAACACAAAAAATTACTATATTTCACCAACACATACAGAACATACAAGTCAGCTTTGGATAAATCAGAAGATCTGCATAATATGGTCAGGATTTTTGACTTTTTTGTTTATCTGGTGAATGCAACTGTTTCCAATTGGTCAATACTGGCCTGAGACCCTATATATCATCAGTAATGAGATCATTGTCTGTGTGCAGTACACCAGGCTAGTTCCATGTTTTGTTTATCTGGTGAATGCAACTGTTTCCAACTGGTCAATACTGGCCTGAGACCATATACATCATCAGTAATGAGATCACTGTCTGTGGGCAGTACACCAGGCTAGTTCCATGTTTTGTTTATCTGGTGAATGCAACTGTTTCCAATTGGCCAATACTGGCCTGAGACCCTATATATCATCAATAATGAGATCATTGTCTGTGGGCAGTACACCAGGCTAGTTCCATGTTTTGTTTATCTGGTAAATGCAACTGTTTCCAATTGGTCAATACTGGCCTGAGACCCTATATATCATCAGTAATGAGATCATTGTCTGTGTGCAGTACACCAGGCTAGTTCCATGTTTTGTTTATCTGGTGAATGCAACTGTTTCCAACTGGTCAATACTGGCCTGAGACCATATACATCATCAGTAATGAGATCATTGTCTGTGGGCAGTACACCAGGCTAGTTCCATGATTTGTTTATCTGGTGAATGCAACTGTTTCCAATTGGTCAATACTGGCCTGAGACCCTATACATCATCAGTAATGAGATCATTGTCTGTGGGCAGTACACCAGGCTAGTTCCATGTTTTGTTTATCTGGTGAATGCAACTGTTTCCAATTGGTCAATACTGGCCCGAGACCCTATACATCATCAGTAATGAGATCATTGTCTGTGGGCAGTACACCAGGCTAGTTCCATGTTTTGTTTATCTGGTGAATGCAACTGTTTCCAAATGGTCAATACTGGCCTGAGACCCTATACATCATCAGTAATGAGATCATTGTCTGTGGGCAGTACACCAGGCTAGTTCCATGTTTTGTTTATCTGGTGAATGCAACTGTTTCCAATTGGTCAATACTGGCCTGAGACCCTATACATCATCAGTAATGAGATCATTGTCTGTGGGCAGTACACCAGGCTAGTTCCATGTTTTGTTTATCTGGTGAATGCAACTGTTTCCAATTGGCCAATACTGGCCTGAGACCCTATACATCATCAGTAATGAGATCATTGTCTGTGGGCAGTACATCAGGCTAGTTCCATGTTTTGGAGACTGTTCTGACAATAATTACACTAATTTACTTCAGAGTGAATGGATGGTTTAACACCTGTTCTATAAGCCACAAAGCATATATTGTACCTTGTTAATTGCAGGATGATGGTAAGTACTCAATACAATTAATTAACCATTAAAGGGATGCTGAAACCTGAGTACTTCTTAACTATTATGTGATCTGTGGTAATTTTCACAGATCAGCAACTTAATTGCTGGCAAAATCATTTTCACTTAAAACCAATGTTCCAAAGTTATTTGTAGCCCCCAGTACAATGTACCAAAGTTAACTGTATTCCTTAGTACAATGTACTAATGTTAATTGTATCCCACATTAAAATGTACTAAAGTTAATTTTATCCCCTTTAAAAATGTCCCAAAGTTAATTGTTTCCTCCAGTATAATGAACCAAAGTTAATTGTATCCCCCAGTACAATGTGCCAAAGTTAATTGTATCCCCCAGTACAATGTGCCAAAGTTAATTGTATCCCCCAGTACAATGGACCAATGTCATTTTCTCTTTTAACACTGTAACTGTCCTGAAGTTACTGATATCACATTAAGATATTGTATCATGTGTGTCAACAATGACAAAGTTAATGATATCACCCCAGGATAATGTACCAAATGTGTCAACAATGACAAAGTTAATGATATCACCCCAGGATAATGTACCAAATGTGTCAACAATGACAACGTTAATGACATCACCCCAGGATAATGTACCAAATGTGTCAACAATGACAAAAATAACAATATCACCACATGATATTGTATCAAGTGTGTCAACAATGACAAAGTTAATGATATCACCCCAGGATATTGTATCAAGTGTGTCAACAATGACAAAGTTAATGATATCACCCCAGGATATTGTATCAAGTGTGTCAACAATGACAAAGTTAATGATATCACCCCAGGATATTGTATTAAATGTGTCAACAATGACAAAGTTAACGATATCACCCCATGATAATGTACCAGATGTGTCAACAATGACAAAGTGAATGATATCACCCCAGGATATTGTATCAAGTGTGTCAACAATGACAAAGTTAATGATATCACCCCAGGATAATGTACCAAGTGTGTCAACAATCACAAAGTTAATGATATCACCCAAATTCCTAATCTTGATCTGTAGCAAGTACTTGTACATAAGCTACCTTCAAGATATTAAGTACCGGTATACAAATATAATTCTCTAAAAAAATGTTGATAATTCAAAACGTATAAATCCAGCAAAAGTCAAATATTCTATGGGACAGAAATGTTTGCCACAACACAAACATATACAGAGATTCTATGGTTCTGGAGACATTAACCAGACAAAAGTGTCAGATACAGATGGACAAAATTTGCAATAAAACTGGAGACAATTCTTACCATGTTGATCCAGAACATAATATCAAGTCAGGATACAAAAACATAGAGTTTCATGAAGATATCTCAATGGGTTCTTAAAATATTATGTAGATGAAAGTGTGATGGGCAGCCACACACACTGACTCCAACAACTGCCTCCCCCCAAAACTTTGTTTGGGGGGAAGAGGTAATGTGTTAATTAATTATATGACCAGACTCACATGGTCCAACAGATGCACATTGCTGATTTAACACTACTGCAATTCAGAATTCAGTCCATGGTTTTGCCATGTGCAAGCATACATGATTACTCAACCAGTGTTGGTGTTTTCCTTCATTTCCTCCAGCTTTCTAAATAAAAACAATTACTACCACCATGTGCACCTTTGAGAGGATATTCTATTTTTTTTTTTCATTTTTATAACTTACTGCACCATCTGCATTGATAATAACAATTATGGCACAAATTTAATAAGAGATTTTGTGACAGAATCTGTGAAAAAAAAAAAAAAAATATATATATATATATATATATATATATATATATATATATATATATATATATATATATATATATATATATATATATTGTGTTTTGCTGCATAATAATGACCAAGGCAGATCAGTTGCTGCTGACAATGGTGGCACGGGAAATGCATTTCACTTGAGACAGCATATGAAATTAAAGAAGCCTCTCTTTTCATCACAGTCAGACAAAATGTTACTTTTCTTATCAGACTATCGGACATGAGACCATTGTCTCCCATTCTGGATTATCTTGTCACAATCCATACAACTTTAGTTCTATTTGTCTCTTCAAAACTTTCACCTAATTGCTATGAAGTGGGTCACATGGTAGATTAAGTGTGAGTTGGGTCAGCCATTTGTACTGTTAGTCTGACTATAGTACCATCTCATTCAAATATCTGTCTGCATCATATGCAACACCAACACAATGATGCTCTTTAAGAAACAAAGTTCTTAAACTATTGTTTAGTTATTACATTTTAGCAAATACTGATGTGACAAAACCAATAAAATTCAAGAAAGTTTTGAAAACATGCAAGTAGATGTTTTTTCAACCTCTACTCCATCTTAATATATGCAACCACTTTTCTAGGCATCCCACTATAATCAATATATATTTAATGTTGTGCAAACTCAGTGGAACTTGATAATGTGTCAACTTACCCTGGGACTTTGAAGGGCAAAGGAGCAATGTAGATGTGGGCCACCATCAAATCAACAGCAATATCAGGGACAAAATCTGACAGCATCTGGGCAGCAACCCACCGATTAGCAAGCCTGACTGTACCGCTAAACGAGTTACATTGCTGTTGTAACCTGCAATAGATGTGTATATTTATAAACTTCTACACTGAGTTAAATTTCCAATGTGATTAGCTAAATATGTTTTTAAATTATACATAACTTTATGGACAGCAGTATGTTTTTTAATTTCTTAAGAATCATACATAATCATAAAGATGACAGTAGATGGATCATCTCTCTTCTACATTAAATAGGAAATTCTAAATAATTATTTCTCAATAATTATAGGAAAGTCAATCTTCTGGTTTTTGTGCTCTTGTGTCCTGTTTACAATTGCAATGGACTCAACTGACTGTTATTGCATATTTATTTATCAGGATCAAAAGTAATGATTTATTGCTTCTAAGTATCTAGCTCTTAATGCCATTTGAAACTGACATTGCAGTAAAGGTAAATGTTAAATGTGTATTTCTTACTGTACATTGTAAGATGTCATTATTAAATAACCTATAATTCTATTTGATGGAGCTGCCAGAAACCAGAGTGGTGTAAGTTGCTCACCTTTACCGATCATTTACAACTCACCTCTGTCTGCATGGGTTCAAGTCTCAGCTTGAACATCATGGATATGTAAGAAAGTTTGTTAGTAGCTTTCTGTGGGTCATCGGTTCTTCCCAGGTTTTTACTCCACCAAATACAATGACTATCATATACGGCTTATATTGAACTACAAATGGCATTAAACCCACAAAACCAAACCAAATCAATTACATATAAATACAAACCAACTGCAACAACTGAAATATTTCCTTTCAAAACTTGAATGATTCACATGAGCAACTTATATTTAGAATTCAATAAGTAATGGTAAAATATATAGAAGATTTAGAGACAAAACTATTTAAAGGTTATTTCTAATTTCACTGATAATGGCCATTTTGGATGATGGCTCAGAATCAACTGAATATATGTGAAAGACTTTGATATCATAGTGTTCTGTATAAAATCATATGCAAATTGGTCAAACAGTTTTTAAGAAGAAATTGTACATAACAAAAGTAAACAGATTTTGCATGACCAATAAATGACCATATCATTAGCTCACTTAGTCTTATGGAAAGCAAAGATAAAAGTGCAGGATTGGGAAAGGTTGTATAGAAATAGCTGTATGGCATTAAACTGGACAAAGAAATGTTGTACCCATGTAAAGTACTGGTCAGTTTGGGAAGAGCAATGATCTCTTTCTCCAGGGCCAAGGACTGTTCAGTATCCCTCATCTTTACCATTCCATCCTGGGTTTTGGTCAGTTTTAACAGTCCTATCTCCCGAGTATGTGCCAACTCCACTTGAAACACATAGCCATCCTGTACAATTAACAATAACCTTGTTATCCAAATACCTCTACAATAACACATAGCCATCCTTTACAATTACCAATAATCTTGTTATCTGAATACAATAACAATCATATATTATTCATACTCACTTATAAGTCAAGTCCAACTGCACAGATCCAGATTCACTATCTCAGAATATGCCTCAAGATCTAGGACAATGCAGTGTGTTTGCAGTGATAAGTAGAACAAGCAACACAGACCCTAATCTGCTTGCACATTACACAATGGCAGATCAGGGTCTGTTTATTTGCTGTTGGACTCAACTTACAAGCAAGTAACAGGGTATGCACTGGTAACAGCACCTTTAGATTGAACAGATTAATCTTTGACAAAGAATATTATCAATGAAAAGTTTAATACATGATCATTAAATATGTACTTGAAATTTACTTTGTCCTGAGAAAACAATAAGTAAAATTAATGTATTTGATACCATACATTGAAAAAATTCAACAATTAGGAGCTCTTTCCTTTAAAGGCATAGTGTGGAAATAAAATCCAAATGCTATGCACTAGAAACTGCCTAAAAGAACACCTCTAGTAAATACATTTTAAAGTAAAATCTATTTCTTCAATATTACTTACCTGATCGTAATAGTTTAGAAGCACAACAATATCTAGCCCTACCAAGAAATGTCATCTGTCAATTAAGGCTGAAGTCAGGCAAGAATGATATACTTCTGCTTAGATTTGGTTCCAAACCGGGTCTTTAACAGTGCAGGCAAGGAAATGTTTGTTCTTGAAAACTCACAAACTGAATCATGTATGCATTTGCATCATTTGAGTAAATCTGTGGAGTTTTTTTTATAAAGAGAGAACTTATTTGTGCCTTTGCATCATTTCAGTGAATCGGTGGGATTTTCCTACAAAAGGGAATTTACTTGTGCCTTTGCATTATTCACACAAATCAGTGGGATTTTCCTACAAAAGAGAAGCTACTTGTGCCTTTGCATCATTCACACAAATCGGTGGGATTTTCCTACACAAGGGAAGCTACTTGTACCGTGGCATCATTTGTGTGAATCTGTGGAATTTTCCTATAAAAGGGAAGTTATTTGTGCCTCTGCATCATTTGCAGAGCTGCCAACCCTGACAAGTCTGTCTCAGTAAGGCAGCTGATTTTTTCTGTAAGATTGACCAGTTTTCAGTAAGGTGTAACAAAATATCAATAACTGCTATTGTAAAGATGGAAAAATAATTAAAAGTTTGATGCAGTGACGATAAAATGAAGTTCAACTGAAAAGTTTGTAAATTATGTGTATACTTTATTTACCACTAGTACAGTTGCACAATGTTTAGTTCCAAGCCCTATGCAACTTAATGGCTTATTGCTATCTCTCAACTTGATGCAATTCTTGGAAATTCTTTTCCCATTTCAAATGAGAACAGCAACCTTATCTCCCACCACAAGACGTATTCAAACTGGCATGTGATGTCCAATAAACGTAACGGTGTCCTTTCCATCTTTTATTCACAAGAATCTGAATATTCCTTTTTTATTCTTCTGTGTTGATTATTAACACTTTTTTACAGGCTTTTTTATCCTTTAGTCTTAAACAGACATCATGTTCGGGATGCTATTTTTAAAAGATTCTATAATCAACAGTTTGATCATGCAAATGCTTCACATGAACAAACAAGTGCAGTATAAAGTGTCAGGGATGCTGCTGTACAGTTAGTTTGATGCCCTACTTAATTTTACTAATTCTAATAAGAAACGTGGATCCAAATAAAATACAGATGAACCAATTATCCAGACTTTTCAGCAGATATTATTTTCCCATAGTTTTTGCTTGTATGCTGTAAGTCTGTATTTTAAGGGTTAATTTCGTAAGACTTGCAGCAAAATTGTAAGAGTTGGAAGGTATGTATTTTAGTGAATCTTTGGAGTTTTCTTGTGCATTTGCATCATTGGAGTGAATCTGTGGAGTTTTTCTATAACTGGGAGGTAAAGCCCAGCTATATTTCTTTTTCTTGTTAAACTTCTGTTGACTGATGTAGAATTTACAATTTATTTATTAAACTTCATCTTATGATATTCATCTGAGTATCATTTAATTATTGTCTTAAGGTCTTTACAACTTCATCTCAATACTCAGCCTAGTACATACATCATCTTTTATTACATGCCATTAAGTGTGTGTGTGTGATGAGTACTAGTATAGACATCATCTTGTTTGAGGCAGTTGCATTTAACATTAGCTTCCTCTTCACAGGAAGCTCATGCAAAGGTCGACAAATTTCACCTCAATGAACCTTCATCTTGTCAATACAATATGCAGGACATTGAGCCAACAACTTCCAAGTTTATGATATCTTCAGAAAGCAGTTTTGTCAGACAAGGAAATAATTGTAGACAATCTTTAATTGTTATACATGAATATCCAATATCACTGATTGCATTACACATGAATCCATATCCAAAACTTTTTGACTGTACTACACACCTATCTGATTGTACTACACACCTATCATTATGTTTGACTGTACTAAACTATCATTGTTTGATTCTACTACACACCTATCATTATGTTTGACTGTCCTACACACCTATCAGTTTGTCTGATCGTACTACACAAATATAATTATGTCTGATTGTACTACACAACTATCAGTCTGATTGTACAAAACAATTATCATTATGTTTGATTGCACTCTACACATATCATTAAGTTTGATTGTACTACACCCCTATCATTTTGTCTGATCGTACTACATGCCTATCATTATGTCTGATTGTAATGCACGCCTATCGTTATGTCTGATCGTACTACATGCCTATCATTATGTCTCATTGTACTACACAATTATCATTGTTTGACTGTACTACATAACTATCATTATGTCTGATTACTACACAATTACCATTATGTCTGTACTACACAACTATTATTTTGTCTGACTATATTACACACCCATCATGTTTTATTGTACTACTCAATTATCATTATATTTGACTACTACATACCTATCATTATGTATGGTTATACTACACACTCAATATAATGTTTTATTATACTATACACCTATCAATGTTTGCGCAACTACATTAAACCTATTAATATCCAATAATGTTGATTCTAGGACACAAAAATCAATGTACAGTAATGTCATGTACAAAAATCAATGTACAGTAATGTCATGTACAAAAATCAATGTACAGTAATGTTATGGATCATCATCCTTAGAAAAATACCAATTAAGGGAGAATTTCTCAGTTGCATAAGTTTTGTATTTTCTTCACATCTGCAAATTTCTCTGTTAATCTTGGCCATTTTGGTAATTTATGTTCATTAAATTCAATCATTAACTATTGTTAAGTTATTATTTACTGAATGTTTTTCTTATTTTGCCAAGATACATTTATGTGGTATCTAACAAGGTGACTAAAGTCTTCAACATGAAACTGAAGATTTCAACATACAGGGTATATTCACTCACCAAAATACAGTAAACATAGCCGATAAACACACCTTAAAAACTAAAATGGAGGTAGACATAACCAGATCAACATACCTTCAGAACTAGAACGGAAGTAGGTTGAACCTGCACTGGAAGCTTGTTCTGATTAAGCAGCTCAGCAACCTTGATGTGAAATGCTGCCTTTACCCGCCGTAATGCTTCCAGATCATCTGGCCAGTGACCACTCCCCTCCAACAAGCAAACCACTATGGTACATATAAATCTAAGGATTAGTACATTGCTTTTATCTATAGACAATCTAACTAGAATTTATTCATAAACTAAATTATAATGTTCAATATTTCTCTTTATTGTGCTCAAGTTATTTAAGTGGCATTGCAGACAAAAGATATATCTCAAGTAAGGAGGTAAAGACATACTTTTTGTCCCTTGGAAATTTTCTAGTGTGTTTTCTTGATAGGACTTAGGTTCATAATTCTACAGAACATAAGATTTTACAGGAATAAATTGACTACAGTTCATTATTCTACAGAACATATGATTTTACAGGAATAAATCGACTACAGTTCATTATTATACAGAACACATGATTTTACAGGAATAAATCGACTACAGTTCATTATTATACAGAACACATGAATTTACAGGAATAAATCGACTATAGTTCATTATTCTACAGAACACATGATTTTACAGGAATAAATCGACTACAGTTCATTATTATACAGAACATATGATTTTACAGGAATAAATTGACTACAGTTCATTATTATACAGAACACATGATTTTACAGGAATAAATTGATTACAGTTCATTATTATACAAAACACATGATTTTACAGGAATAAATCGACTACAGTTCATTATTCTACAGAACATATGATTTTACAGGAATAAATTGACTACAGTTCATTATTATACAGAACACATGATTTTACAGGAATAAATTGACTACAGTTCATTATTATACAGAACACATGATTTTACAGGAATAAATTGACTACAGTTCATTATTATACAGAACACATGATTTTACAGGAATAAATCGACTACAGTTCATTATTATACAGAACATATGATTTTACAGGAATAAATTGACTACAGTTCATTATTATACAGAACACATGATTTTACACGAATAAATTGACTACAGTTCATTATTATAAAGAACATATGATTTTACAGGAAAAAATCGACCATAGTTCATTATTATACAGAACATATGATTTTACAGGAATAAATCGACTACAGTTCATTATTATAAAGAACATATGATTTTACAGGAAAAAATCGACCATAGTTCATTATTATACAGAACATATGATTTTACAGGAATAAATCGACTACAGTTCATTATTATACAGAACATATGATTTTACAGGAATAAATCGACTACAGTTCATTATTATACAGAACATATGATTTTACAGGAATAAATCGACTACAGTTCATTGTTATACAGAACATATGATTTTACAGGAATAAATCGACTACAGTTCATTATTATACAGAAAACATGATTTTACAGGAATAAATCAACTACAGTTCATTATTATACAGAACACATGATTTTACAGGAATAAATCGACTACAGTTCATTATTCTACAGAACATATGATTTTACAGGAATATATGGACTACAGTTCATTGTCAATAAATGATATTCTGCATGGCTCTGTAATATTCTAATTTGGAATTTAGACTTATTAATATAAGGAATAAACAACAAAATCCTTGCAATTCCTAAAAGAATAATGACAGGCCACTGACATTGTACTGAATACAATCCTATCGATCTATAAAAAGGTAATGATGGGCCACTGACACCTTGCTGAATGATGTGTCAGAATTTCAAGTTGTCTATACTATTAAGCAGCAACCTGAAATGATGCAGATGTATACCGAAAAACTAAAATGTAGCCATATCAATAATTTAATTCTACTTCTGCACCCACTTACAAGTTGAGTCCATTTGCAAATTGCATAGACATCATTAGTAATGCTGTCATGATAGTACTTAAATATATACAGATTACATTTTTATTGCTTATAGATCTTTGCTTTATATGGTACATCTATGGATGTCCATATTTTATGCTCAGATATATCACTGATCTATGGATATATCATGACCCTGATGAATTGAACAATGATACATCAATAAAAAAATATTTCAGAATCTGAAATCTTTATAAAATTGACATGTGTAGGGAGCTGATTTACCTTTTTGTATTGGGCTCCAGACTGGACAAGGCTTATCTGCCCTTGGAAGAAGTCGGACATCATCGGATGCATATTCTACATGCTTGTATTTTGCTGGCAATGGACTGAACACCTAAATGAATGAATGTTAAAAAAGATGAGTAAAAAGTACTTCATTTAATGGAATGTACAGTATATGCTGAACATACTTCTGGGTTATGATAATTAGCTTGGGGCGGGGAGATTACGAACCATGTCACTCTGTGTTAACTTGAAGACAGCAAGTGGGTATTCTCAAATAATTGTTTTTCATGACTGTGTTATGTTACAAATCGTTCAAAGTAACATAAAAAAAGAGTGAAGACAACAAGCTTTGTAAATTTTAACAAAAATAATTTATTGTCAGGGAAAGCATGAAAAAAATGTAAATATGTTAAAAAGGACTTACGATTTACAGAAATGATCCAAAATTGTTTGTTCAAAATAGAAACATAAGACCTGTATAAAGTTCTAAACACAGTCTTAAGATCAATTCTGGTCCAAAATGGCAGATGACCACGTCAGACGAAGGCTAACAAAAAATTCCAGAATTTATACAATAAAGCAGTTTATGTTGTTCTGTTCCAATTTAGAATATTTTCCAAAAAATGTCTTTGTCCAAATCAGTAATGTTGTTCTCCAAGAAAACAATTATTCAGATAAATGAAGTAAAATTAGCTCCTCTAACAAGACACATGTTGTTCTATATAGACATACTAACAGACAACTTCTAGCACAAAAATACCTTTTTTAAGGTAATAGAAGTTGTATAACTAAGATGAAACAATAACTCCAGCTGACTTTACGACTCTACGACTGTATATGACTCTCGACTACGATTGTCTGTGACTCTGAACATCTCACAAAATACCTCATTATATAAATGAAGCTAATATGTTGTTTGAATTACACAAGCACGAGGACGCATGCAATTTTATAATACTTATGGACATTAGAAAAAGCCTGACCAAGTATCAGCCAATCGTTTTCATAGCTATTCCTGAATGTTTACTTGTAATGAATTTGTTATCATGCACAGCATGTGCTCACATGAGTCACATTTACGACTCAAGTAATCACGATGTTTTTCAACAACATATTAATATAATCATATTAATAATTACATATAATGAAATAAAATGAAATAATAAGATTTATACAAAATTCATTCCTTAACACACATACTTTAACTACAGGGTCATAGCAACTGCTGAAGACTAAAGTAACATGCATAAGCTAAGGATCATTTTGTATTGATTCCATGACTCTTGAATCGATGTGTGTGTTGTTTCAGCAAAATGCATCAATGAAAAATTTCAGCCATAATCAACAGCCTAATCAAGTTATATTTATGATTCAATAGCTTCCTTAAATTAAATGCATGATTCAATAGGCTTATCAAAATCAAGTTACATGTATGATTCAAACTGTAGAAAACTGGGGAACTATGCTTCACTATTATTGTTGTTGTTGTTGTTTGGGCTTTAACATTTTTCAGCATAGGACAGATAACATATTAGCAACCCCAGTCAGCACCTATTTCGTACAGGTAAACTGGGTGAAAATCAGCTTTTTCTTATACTGTGTGCACTAAATTTGCATTAAAATCAATATTGATAAAAACATTTTTATGAAATAAACTTTATTTAAAAGGCCTTTGAATTATCTACAAATGCATATAAAATTCATTAATATATACATGTTGTTATTTAACCATATGGCCATGTAATCATTTATCAGTTAACAAAATTGTCTGCTTTCAGTTAAGTGCCATTTCCTGTGCGCGCAAGTTGATACCAGTGTCTTTGTTTTGCAAATGCAGGTCATTAGATCCTCTTGAATATTAATGAGAATTTGAACTATGAATGCCGAATGAATAACGTTTCCAATGGTGTTTTGAAAATTTACATATGATAACCCTGTGCTGAGAAAATAGTCCCTAAAGTCTTGCTAATTTTTTTCAACTCATGAACATTATATTTACATTTTCAATATACCATTAGAAAGTACACATTCTAAGCTTTCTTTTGATACCAAATTTGTTTTTCGGAACATATATTTAAGTACCCACATTCAATTTTAAGAGTACGGAATTTACAAGTTGACCTCTATAAGACATGCGCTAGGTCGCCATATTGGATCCACGAGGATAAACATAAACATTCAAGGTGAATAATCGGCGATCACAAGACAAATGCTGTGATATATGTACACTGTTCGAGTGTTCTGTATCGGTAAGTAATTATTTTGTATTTATTAAATATTTTTGTGAAATATAGCGTAAATTGCATCACATAAATGATCGTCCTGATGTTGACGTATATGTAGATTTAACAGGTTTACTCTTGAATTATTTTACGTTTTTTTTCTTCTTCAAAACTTTTATCTAAATACAAATTAATGTCAAATTATATGTAAATGATTTTTTAACATTTAAAAACAAAATTGCACATCTGTAAATGAAATTTAAACAAATTACTTGGAAATATAGGTAGAACTAATAGAGAATGAAAACGTGTTTTACAGATCTACATTTCGTATCATGATAAAGTACTGCACAGCAATTTTATATGATGAACCACAGGAGTCTGCAGTTTTATCAATAAAGCACGACAAAATATCTAACAACATGAAATCACCTTTATGTTATTTAATAAATATTTAATAATACTGTAAAGGTAATTTCATGTCAGAAATTTTGTCGTGCTTTATTGATAAAACTGCAGGGTCCTGTGGATGACCTATATATCTTTTTAAATATATATAGTTTTTTTTAACTGTTCCTAAAACATTTTTTTGTTCATTTTCAGTGCAGAAATATGAGATTATCCTGGACCTTACTGCCAAAATGCAGGCATCAGTGTTGATACAATATCATCAAAATCTTGTATAATTATTCACAGACAGTCAAATGTAATTGTGATATAAATTTTCAACTTGTATAAGAAAAATAATCGTACATTTGCTGAATTTTGCTGATTCTGGACATCAGTGGACATTTTCAGAGCATAGAAAATTTGATGAACTGTTTACAATGTATGCCAATGTTTTCTTCTGAATTAAATGATGTGTTAACAAATATCTTGTCCAGTATCTCAATTGTCTGGTAGAAGAAATTTTTTTTTAAACACCTTATATTCTTCCCTATACTGAAATCATGTGGACATTGTTTAATTTACTGCAGATATTTGAATTCTACAGGCACAATTCTATAAGACTGCCAAGTTTCATGGAGATATCTTGCTTAGATCAAAAGTTATCATAGAAATACTTATTGTATTAAATGTGTCAGGTCCGTGACTCAGAAAAATTAAACATACATTTATATAAGGCAGAAATTCACCGAAAAGCCAGTTTTTGCAAGTATTCAAATAGTCATAACTTTTTAACTAATCGTCATATTTAAAAACTTAAAACTGTTCTGAAAAGGTCTGAATGAGCTCTATAAGAATCAACCATTAAAATGCAAATATGATGACTTTGTAATTTTTACTGGGGTTGCTAAACATATGGTGGCCACTATAACTGTTGGAAGAAGAACCAGGGAAAATTCCAGATAGGAATCTCCAACCTATTGGAAAGTTCAGACAGTTTTCTCACATATCAACACTGGCTGATTCTGAGATTTGAACTCATACAGAGCTAAGTTGACAAAAATTAACTTAAATGTATCCCATCTCACATATATAGGAAACAGCATCTGCAGATAATAAATTATTTTTTTTTAAATAACCCAACATAAAACATAAGCATAAAGTTTTATGCATGGTTATGAATACATTAATAGTGGAAATTTAATTTTGTTATGAATTTATTAATAGTGCAAATGTAATTTTGTTTGCTATTAGTTTTACAAACGTTTCTGTACCTGTCTGCACAAATGGGATCAGTTCACTGGTTATGAAATAATAATATTTAGGACCCATCTTCAACTCTCCCACCCACTGAAAATAGTTACTTTTTTAATTAGCTGGAGAATTGCAATCAAACTTAGTCTTGCTATAAAAAAATTTCATTTTATTTTTACTTACTGACAAACTCTGTGACCAATTTGATTTACATGTAGATTTTCATCGCCAGCAGACGTTAGCAAGAGATTAAATTGTGAAAATATTTTGCTCTGTGAGAAGTTGTCTTTGTTAAATATGTTTGCATTTTACTGCAGACAGGAATAATAGATGAAACTTAGAAAGTATTGTCATGTTTCATTTATTAATATGCATGGAAAGTGTTACTATGTTGTAGTATGGCTTCAGAGAAAATCCATTCTGAATGTGTGGATTTAGTTTTTTAGGCTTCGAGTCATTTTTTGCTTTTAGACACCAAATGAAATATTTTTGTGTCTTAGTAAATTTAATGAAATATTTTGTATCATTAGAAAACATGAAGAAAATATATTACAAGGCATTCTTTAAGACAGAGTAAACCATCAATTCTGAAAGAATTTTCAGTTTTGTTCTGAAACAGTGAGACCAGTAAGACATACCAGTTCATACAGTCTCAAAATACTGCGATCTCTCATTAGGAGACACACAAAGAGCTTAACACACATGGAAGGCAGAACTACTTTAATGTATTTCTTACTGTGCATCTACATCAACCAAAATCTAGCAGCCATCAACCAAAATCTAGCAGCCATCAACCAAAATCTAGCAGCCTACAAAATTTCATTTGAATCATACAAGTAGCATGGCTAAAGAAGTGATGAAAATGTTTGCCATAAAAAGACATAGAGAAGGACAGACAGACAGACAGACTGATACACAGGGGCAATGATAATGTCTAGTCTTTGCTAATTGCATGAATATCATGACGTTTCATGAAATACAGTAAATTTTGGCAATTCTTAAGCAAAAAAGCTGCATGTGAAATCATTTAAAATCAAATTTGTGCGCAATTCTTATTAAAGCGTATTTTTCAAACTTTGTATTCACCAGGCTTAAATTGCAAGTTTGATTAAACATTAAATGAAATAAGTATAATGTATGTATATGTGAAATATTTTGATAAATAATTAATTTTTTAAAGAAAAATGTGTGACCCGAAATCAAACTCTTCAGATTTATACTGACAACACCAGACAACATTATGCTTATTGACAGTTATACAAATCCATTACGTGTCATTTTATGTTCATGAATCTGAAGCCAAGCATAGTCATCTCAGTTTATAAGTTCATGGTGTGGTTGGATGGCAGTTTTTAACACATTGGCTATATTATTCCAAGGACATTGCTGTCTAGTGTCTTTCTCACAGATTCAGAGAGGCAGACAAAGTGGACTTGCCTTCAGTAGGAACTGAACCCAGAACCCTTGGTTTATGAGTCAGACATTCTGCCAACTGAGGTACTTACTGCTTGATAATGTCATCAAAATATATTATGCATTTGTAATTAATAATAATCATTTTTTGACACCTGTCCCATGCAAAAGACACTTATCAAAGAGAATTAAAGAAATGCTAGTGTACCTATCCATGAGGGGTGAGTACCGCCAAGACTGTTGATGAGAATGGTCTACTAAAAAGAGCATGAAAATACACGTCAAAACTCAAGACATTTTAAACAACTCCTTGGCCATTATCAAATTATGAACTTGTAAACCAATTTGTTACAGTGATTGCAATTTTAAGGAGATATTTGGAAACAGCGATATTCATGGGTGTATTTTTTAAATAGTGTACTTATCAGCAAATCCCCAAATCAACTGGTGACACAGAAGTAGTTACTTATGGTTATGTAGTATATATATATATATATATATATATATATATATATATATATAAGTACATGATAGGTGACAATGTGTAAAAAAATGCCCAAAAATCTAAACACATAATTACATGGAACTCATCATATCATAGGAACCTACCATAATAAACAGGATTGAAAATGCTAAGAATCTGTTACTTATTGAGTCTGTGTCCTACTGTGACTTGGTTTATGTTTATGTCTTGCAGTTTCTGTGTTTCTCAATGTGTCTGTCTTATTGTATCACATGTCTTATTGTGTCATACTGTCTTGTGTCATATTGCTGCATGGGTCTCATGCTGCACAGTCTTGTGTCTTACTATGTGTCCTATGTCTTACTGTCTTAGTGTGTCTTGTTGTGTTGTAGTGTCTTCCTGGGTTTTGTTATGTCTTACTAAGTCTTATGTTTTACTGTCTTATTGTCTTGTTGTGTCTGTCTTATGTCTTGTTGTGACATACTGTATCTGTGTCTTGCTGTATGTCTGTCATATTGTCTTAGAGTGTCTTATTTTCTTGATGAGTCTTACTGCATTATCAATGCATATCTCATTGTATTTCAACTACCTCTTATTGTATCTGTGTTATTGTTGGTTTTACTGTCTGCATTTTACTAACATATTGTCTGATTGCATTTTTCTATCTTATTTTACCTTACTGTCTCTTATCAACTTTCGCATCTTACTGTCTCTGTCTTAATGTGTCTCATCTCATATTACTTTCTAAATAAGACATTCTGTCTTATTATCTTCCTGTGTCTTATTGCATCTTCCTATTCCATACTGTGTTTTCCTGTCTTATTGCATCCATGTCATATTGTCTTACTGTATATTGTATCTTCCTATTTCATACTGTGTCTTCCCGCCTTATTGCATCTGTGTCATATTGTCTTACTGTATATTGTATCTTCCCATTTCATACTGTGTCTTCCTGCCTTATTGCATGTGTCATATTGTCTTACTGTATATTGTATCTTCCCATTTCATACTGTCTTCCTGTCTTTTTGCATCTGTGTCATATTGTCTTACTGAATATTGCATCTTTCTCTTATTTTATCTTACTATGCATCTTGTCTTACTATTACTGCATCTTAAGAGTATTTGTATTTATTATCCAAATTGTTTTGTCTATCTGATTGTCTTACTGTTTTGTTGTGTTTTATTGCATCTTCCTGTGTCTTATGATTATTCTGTCTTACTGTTATATTGTCTTACAGTATGTTATTGTGTCTTACTATGTCTTGTGATTTATTGTCTTACTGTGTGTCTTGTGTAACTTATTGTGCCTTGTGTGACATATTGTCTTATTGTGTCATATTGTCTTACAGTATGTTATTGTGTCTGTGTCGTGTGATTTAGTCTTACTTTGTGTCTTGTGTAACTTATTGTTTTGTGTGACATATTGTCTTACTGTGTCTTGTGTAACTTATTGTGTCTTGTGTGACACATTGTCTTATTGTGTCATATTGTCTTACAGTATGTTATTGTTTTGGTGTCTTGTGATTTATGGTCTTACTGTGTGTCTTGTGTAACTTATTGTATCTTGTGTGATATTGTCTTACTGTGTCTTGTGTAACTTATTGTATCTTATGTGACATATTGTCTTACTGTGGGTCTTGTGCAACTTATTGTCTTGTGTGACATTGTCTTACTGTGTCTTGTGTAACTTATTGTATCTTATGTGACATTGTCTTACTGTGGGTCTTGTGCAACTTATTGTGTCTTGTGTGACACTGTCTTACTGTGTCATATTCTCTTACAGTATGTTATTAAGTCTGTCTTGTAATTTATGGCCTTACTGTGTGTCTTGTGTAACTTATTGTGTCTTGTTTGACATATTGTCTTACTAGGGGTCTTATGGTGACTTATAGTCTTATTGTTTGTCTTATTGTGTCTTGTACTTGTCTTACTGCATCATATTGTGTGTATTATTGTGTCTGTCTTTTTGTCTTACAATTTATTAGTGTCTTACTGTGTCTACATGTGTGTCTAATTACATCTTACTGTATTTTATTGTCCGTGTCTTATTGTATTTGTGTCTTGTGTACTCTCTTGCAGTTACTTATTGTATCTTATGTCTTTATGGTTATCTTGTCACATCTGTTTGTCTTAATGTTTTATTGCATCTTACTACTGTGTCTTATTGCATCTTAATATTCATTTTGTTGAATCTATTTCTTATTGTGTCTTAATGTTTTGTTACATCTTACTATGTATTATTGTGCATTTTGTTGCATTTTACGTGTATTGTGTATTTTGTTGCATTATACTGTGTTATTATTGTGCATTTTGTTGCATCTTACTGTGTACTGTGTATTTTGTTGCATTTTTTTGTTGCATTATACTGTGTTATTATTGTGCATTTTGTTGCATCTTACTGTGTATTGTGTATTTTGTTGCATTATACTGTGTTATTATTGTGCATTTTGTTGCATCTTACTGTGTACTGTGTATTTTGTTGCATTATACTGTGTTATTATTGTGCATTTTGTTGCATCTTACTGTGTACTGTGTATTTTGTTGCATTTTTTTGTTGTATTATACTGTGTTATTATTGTGCATTTTGTTGCATCTTACTGTGTACTGTGTATTTTGTTGCATTTTTTTGTTGCATTATACTGTGTTATTATTGTGTATTTTGTTGCATTTTACTGTGTATTGTGTATTTTGTTGCATTTTTTGTTGCATTATACTGTGTTATTATTGTGTATTTTGTTGCATTTTACTGTGTATTGTGTATTTTGTTGCATTTTTTGTTGCATTATACTGTGTTATTATTGTGTATTTTGTTGCATTATTGTGTCTTACAGACTGCCTTGAAATGTTTCTAATTATCTCAATTTTCTTAGCAATGTGCTGCTCAGACTATTTTCAGGTGCTGCCTGCCAATAACTAGACAAAACTCATGATGTTCATATGTATTAGGAATCAGACAAAATCAGATCATCAAGAGTGACTTGGGTATTTTCTTAGTTTCTACTGAACTCATTAAAGTTCTTGGAGTGGCAAAGTGAAGTAAGTACATAAGAATAAAAGTGCAAATACATAAAGATAAGAATGTCCCTTAAAATTAAGTATATTTAAAAAACCCTTTTGTCAAGGTTAATTGGCAAATGTTTATCTTAAATAAGGGATATAACTCAAACATTTAATGAAGAAAAAGGGAGACAATAAAACTTGGTCCATATTATGCTACTATAATGCTAGATTTGATTTAAATCCATTAAAATTGTCAAACATTACCAAAGAACAAACTGAATATCACTGCATTAAATGTATGCAAGTATGACTGACCTAAATAACACTCTAAATAACTCTCCTTACAATAAACAGAGCAGGGGTATGGGTAGGGATAGGGTGTGGATGGATGGGGCATACAATCTATCAAAAGGCCTTGCCTTTATCTCTTAAACAACTTACCTCAGTGTGTCTAAACACAGGACTAGTTCCCTGAATGGAGTTAATGGTCAAAGGCAATTCAAGTCTGCGCAAAATCTTGCACAGGTCATCATAGACATTCATTATGGCCAGAGTTTGCTCTTCCCCTGTGCCATAAGGTGGAAGATTGCCCTTGATATGTATGGGCATGTGCAGTAAATCATCCAACTGGCCTCCAATATAATCCAGGTTCTTCTTGCTCAATCCAAGGCATCTGAAAATATCAGAGATTAACTTTGATTAAAGAGGTGACTTAGAATAATATCATTGTGTAATTGTAAAATACATGTAATTTACCTTTGATTAAAGAGGTGACATAGAATAATTTCATTGTGTAATTGTAAAATACATGTAATTTACCTTTGATTAAAGAGGTGACATAGAATAATTTCATTGTGTAATTGTAAAATACATGTAATTTACCTTTGATTAAAGAGGTGACATAGAATAATTTCATTGTGTAATTGTAAAATACATGTAATTTACCTTTGCAATATTTAGGTAGATCAATATTTCTTTGATACTAAATATGATGTGATGTAACATCCAGTCTAAGCACAGGAATGCTAATTTTTTTAAAAGTAAAGTACATTTCTATGTGAATACTTACCCAATCAAAATACTTCTATGTGAATACTTACCCAATTAAAATACTTCTTTTGAATACTTACCCAATCAAAATATTTCTATGTGAATACTTACCCAATCAAAATACTTTTAGGAAAACTACTAACAACAGATCCAGTGCTTCCAGTTAACACTTGTAGCCGTAATGATCTAAACGTTATCTGTCACCAAAATTTTGGTCAGGCAAAGTGATCTTCCCCTTACATAGGGATTGGTGGCAAAAACCATGATAATCTCAGTTACTACTGTGGCATAAAGCATGCTCTCAATGTGGATGTAACTATTATGAGGCTGGTAGGGTATATATGAGGCTGGTAGGGTCTATGTGTGTTATCATTGGGTCTATGAGGCTGGTAGGGTCTATGTGTGTTATCATTGGGTCTATGAGGCTGGTAGGGTCTATGTGTGTTATCATTGGGTCTATGAGGCTGGTAGGGTCTATGTGTGTTATCATTGGGTCTATGAGGCTGGTAGGGTCTATGTGTGTTATCATTGGGTCTATGAGGCTGGTAGGGTCTATGTGTGTTATCATTGGGTCTATGAGGCTGGTAGGGTCTATGTGTGTTATCATTGGGTTTATGAGGCTGGTAGGGTCTGTGTGTTATAATTGGGTCTATGAGGCTGGTAAGGTCTATGTGTGTTATAATTGGGTCTATGAGGCTGGTAAGGTCTATGTGTGTTATAATTGGGTCTATGAGGCTGGTAGGGTCTATGTGTGTTATAATTGGGTAAGTATTTGCAAAAAAACATGCTACAACAAAAGGTTTCTTCTTTAAATACATCAACCAATCATAATACATTAGAAGAACAGATAAGAGGTGGTGGGAAATACATCTCCTTGAGGTCCTGTCCCCCAAGATATGCAAAACAGCTTCTAGGTAATCCTACTGGAGAAGACTCCATCTGTCTGGAAGCAACTACACCAAATCCAATGGAAATCGTGAAGCTGTCAAATGGCCTGGAGAGGCGACCTGTTGATATAGGTCCCAACAAATCAACTTGATCCATTTGGGATGAAAGATCTCCAAGGCAAAAACCAAGAATGTGGACTCTGATCTCCATCCAATGGCATGGATAATATTGGCTAGAGAACAGTTCCGGTCAAGGCGAATTTCATGGCAACTGCTCTGAACTTGTGAGCCAAAAAGCTTAACAAATCCATCTGAGCTGGAATAATTTCTCAATATTCTATGTTAAACTTTAATGCCAGAACTCATACGTTCAGTGATTTTTGGGTTAAAAAATGAATGTCTTCCCAAACAACTCAATTTGGTGCTGATTAAATTGATTTTTAATGATAATGAGAATTCCTGACATGTAAAAACTGCACAAGAAACAACCTCAGATCAGGAAATTGATACCACTTGGAAAAAACTGATAGGAATATGCAGAAATAATGACAGTATTATTTAAATGGAATTGTGGTTACAATACGAGTGCTGGTTCTACAACTATGCCAAATACATCTTGGACAACAATTCTGTAGTTTCTAACAACACTGTAATATCAAAAATAATTTTTGTACACATGAAATTGACCCACCTTTTACTTCAGTCTCTTGCTAATTAACAGTTTAGATTTTACAACAAAACTATGCAAATTTTACCTTTATCACAACTTTAATACATGATAACAAATATTTAGATTGTCAGAAAATAGAAGTTACAATTTTATTAAATGTACTGGTACCAGAAAAAAAATAAAGAAAATTGTAAAAAGGAATAAGGATGAACAGATTAGTAGTGTAGTAAAGACTCCATATATCAAAATGACCTCAATATTTTTTCATCAATTTCATCATTTGTTAATAAGACTGCTTCACAATGCTGTGTACTAAAAAACAGTAATCCAGTCTGTAATACAAATACCAAATGATGGCTTGAAACTAAGTCCCAAAAGGTCTGCAGAAAATTTTGACAGCCTCAGAATATAAATAGGAATAACCAAACACAGACATAACAAATTTTATCCATCTTGCTATGCATTTACACATTTCATTTTCTTATGCCTAATGGCATTTAATTTTTCCACATGGAGAGCATGTACTTCATATGGTAATACATCTGTACGATATGAAAGTTAGTCTCATTATTCGTTTGTTGCCATAGTGGTTCTGCCAACTAGAGATCTACACACACTTTATTATGTTGTATGGGGATTCTCTGATGTTCCGTATCAGTATTAATATGTTGACTGTTTCGGAATATGATCCTCCTCTGTGTACAAATATTCTGTGCTGAGAATTCCATGTCACTGTCTGCTGTCTGAAGTGCTTATGCATAACTAGCCTGAACAAGTTACTGTTCTTTATGGTTGTGCAATTTTCAACATCTCTTTGGCATGGCCCTATGGGTATTCTCTTCAATATCTCTGCCAAAGATTCACTTCCATGGGCCAGTGTTTTGCTGCCTCTTATGCCAGATTTTTTTTCTTCCATAATGCTGTATTAAGGTTTTAAGTCCAACATTCCAATAGTCTGCTTACTCAGACACGAGTATCTTGAATAAATATAACCAGCATCCTGTAAATCCAACACGTACATCAGACTCAAACTCAACACCAATTCTGGGTTCAAAATCATACATTGTTATTTCCAGTGACATTTTCTCAATGTCCAACAGACAATATACATGAAATTCATTGTCATCATAGCTATCACCAGCCAGTATTTGCCAACTGAAAATGTCTGATGACAAACCATGTTGTGATTCAGCCATTTTGGTTTACTGTGTGGCCCTTATTTGAAACAGGCATTTGTAAAACTTTCATGATGAAAGGTTAAAACTACCATAAAATGCTTGTTCCAGGGCCTATTGAACCTATCAAATTTAGTTCAACAGCCATCTATGTCAGACCGAAGTATCCAACTATTTTAATGTTTGCCTTCCTAAATCTGGATGTCACATCAAGCCTTGCTGAAAGCGTGAATACATCACAAACTACACTTTTAAAGTTAAAAGTTGAATAAAACTTGCACACTGTGCAAAGCACATTTTATATCCACGACGTTGATGTAATTTGCAGAACGTTTCTTACTGCTTTAAAGTATGCAAATTCATACAAATTAGGTGCACTCACGTGTACTGGCATCATTTTCTAACCCAATGTTTTATTCATGTTGGACCACTAGGAGGAAGTTAGGTGAAATTTTAAATGTAAATATTTTTTTCTTCTCACAATCCCACCAGTGATTTCTTATTTCGTTAACCAAACCCACAAAAGAAGTGATTTTCCTAATCAACCTTCCACTATCATAATCAAAATAGTTTGAAACAACCTCCTACTGAATTTTTTTTTGAAGTGCTGTCCTGGTGTGTGGGGGGGTAATATATGTTTTACTGGAACAGCCCTCACAAATAATATCAATTTACTGGTACTAAATGTGGCAAACAATACATAGGTGAGACCAAAGGGACCAAGTGAGAATAAAAGAACACCTGAGGGATATTATAAATATTCCCTGGTGTCTAAGCATTTTAATTTACCTGACCACTGCATTAAATAACATAACAGAAATGATCAAATCTGACACAGAGCTCTCCAATCACATACTCTACAGCTATTAGGTATTAATACCCAGAGTGTGTAGGCATTTTTAACTTTCCTTTACTGATGTCAGACCATCAGCTTTCTTCAAAATGTCTTTGGCATGCATTATTCTGTCATCAGAAATCTGAATTTATACAGAAATATGAAGAGATTGCTTATATAAATTTGTATCAAATGATTTTGTTTGAAATAAAAAAAGTACTGATTGTGAAATAAACATTAAGCATTACTATCAGGAACAGTGGGCCTCCTTCAATGCCATAATAATGTATTCAATAACATGCAAGTTAACTTACTTCTTTAGGACATATGTAACTATTTTGGAGCAGATGAGTCTTTTTGTGCTCATAGTTCCTCCAGCGGCCCAAAGCACTGCCTCACAGATGCTGCCATCTTGAAATCGGCGCAATTCACATTTTTCTCCCCAAAACTCTCTGAATTCAGCTGCCTGTAAAAAACATTTTTATTTCATTTTATTTCCAGCAATGAACACAGTTATGAATGAATGACAAATACATCTGGCCGAGATGACTGCATATATACACTATCTTCAAATTTTAGACAACATTGCAGCCACAGGTACACACCTCACATGAAGAATACCTCCATCAGGCCTAGTGAGCTAAAAATGAATCAACACATTAAGGTCAGGCTAAAATGTGAAATAATTTGCTGGGATTGCATTCTGCGCTATAAAAAATTCTCAGGAAAAAACTATTGATTTGTACATCTTTTTTCTTTTACAGACAACATCAAATGAAGTCGCATCCTCTTTATCTGACTACATTAGAATCTCAATGATATTAGAGATGTGTCTCGTATATATGTAAAAATATCTCATTTGTATACAGTTACATATATCTGTAGATATTTTGTAACCTAGATTCCACATTTGGAATTTGAAGTAATTAGAAAAGAGTCCACAATACTGGATTACACATAGTATGGATAAAATTATAATTATTTCTATTTCAACACCAAATTCTTTTCATTATACCTGAAAACATGTTGACATCGACTGAAGATCAAGTCTAAATTCAGTTACATGGCGCATCTAGATCATGACAAACCAATGGTCTAGAAGAAGGATCAAGCAAAGAAACTTTTGAAAGTTTTAACATTCTAGACATTTATTAAAATTAAAGATCCAAACTTATGAGAATTTAAGCATGAGGTTGGGCTACATAGTCAAAACACTTTAAGAACATGAAATCAGACGGAAAAAAAAACATGCATGTAAAGTCTATGCAAAATCACTAAAAGTACAATGGTTGAATTAAAATAATAAGACCAACAAAAAATTTACAGTCAATAGAGAAAAATAAATTGGACAAATGTTTCTACCTTGTATTTAATGGGTGGAAGATTTTTAATGCCTGTGTTAGATTCATGGATAGGAACCCACAATAATTTAGTAACTAATAAATTGCATGTACTTTAATTGACATATATCTCAATTTCGTAGATTTGTGAGTGGATGTACATCATGATGGTTCAGAATCGGGATGTCTCCACAAAAGTTTATCTGCACACAGTGATTATGCCGCTTTTTACTGGATGTCTCCACAACAGTGTATGGCCACACAGTGATTATGCCCCATTTTTATTGGATGTCTCCACAACAGTGTATGGGCACACAGTGATTATGCCCCTTTTTCTATTAGATGTCTCCACACCAGTGTATGGGCACCCAGTTATTATGCCCCTTTTTCTATTGGATGTCTCCACAACAGTGTATGGGCATCCAGTGATTATGCCCCTTTTTCTATTAGATGTCTCCACAACAGTGTATGGGCATCCAGTGATTATGCCCCTTTTTTTATTAGATGTCTCCACAACAGTGTATGGGCATCCAGTGATTATGCCCCTTTTTCTATTAGATGTCTCCACAACAGTGTATGGGCACCCAGTGATTATGCATCTTTTTCTATTAGATGTCTCCACAACAGTGTACAGTGATTATGCCCCTTTTTCTATTGGATGTCTCCACTACAGTGTACAGGCACACAGTGATTATACCTCTTTCTCTAACATACTACCTAAAAGAGTCACCAACTGTTGTTTATCTGCATCAAGGTGCAGACATTTCTAAAGCTGTTTTACACTATAATACAAAGGGGTTCTGCCAGGTAAAAATATCTAAGGTATTAACAAAGTATAGACCTGATATTCTTCACTGTAATTGGCAATATTACGTTTGCAAACTTACTTCTGCCAAGTCTGCTGAGGGTCCTTTGTCCAAGACGTTACTGGAATATTCAGGGTCCAACAACAGGCCAACAGTAAGTCTGTCAGTGAATGGTACCTTTGGAGGACTGGAAGTAACATACCACTACAACAGAACCACAAATATTAAGGCTTCAACTGAAAGAATATGTAACAAATCGTTTCTATGAGTTGTAAATTGTTCATGAAAAATTGATTATAAACACAAATTTTCTAAAAACATAAAATTTAAAGAGAATATAATACTGCTCATAAAATGTACTTGGTGACTGATAAAACTCCTGTCATGCATTTATTAGACATCATACTTTAGCCAAACACTCTGGGTCTGTATGGAACTCTGCCAAGCTAATGCCCAATATATCCAGATGCTTCCAAATGATGTGAACTGTTGGAATTTGTACTGTGATACATTATTTAACATCTAAATTACATCTTAATACAGAATTTTTAATGTCTGATCACGTCTGCTGCCAATAAATACATGCAAAGATTCCTGTGAGATAGGTTTTTAGTTCTGTATGTTGATATTATTATGCTCAAACAAACATTATTAAACCTCTTTCATTTTAAGGCTTCAGCATTGAAAAATGCTTAATATTGGAACCGTATTTTAACATTCATGGATATCAGATAATTGATAACGACATTGCAATCAATCACATTCTGAAATGTAAACACATTCCTGAAACAATAAGAATGGGATTTATCTAAACAGAAATACCAAACTTTTTCTTTTTGCTTTGGCAAATATATGATTTTGCAAATCTGTCATATTCTTTATATTATCCAACAGCATCATTGATAGCATTGACTCTAATTTTATTCTGTACACTTTTTAATGTAAAACCAATTACAGTTCAACTTGTATAAAAACCAGTCTCGAGACACTAGCTTCTAATAGATTAATTCTTTGCCTAATTACTGTTTTATTTCAAGTGAACCATTTCTTTCAATCTATTTCCATTTAAACATAATTAAGAGAAAAAGTTGCAAATGAGGAAAAAGTTTCCTGAGAGCTATTTCCCTGTGCGACTAGTATTCAGTACTATGCTCAAAATGACTGAGTCTCATTGCAAGCACTCTAGTGAAACCAATGTGTTTCTGAGACTCATTGCAAGCACACTAGTGAAACCAATGTGTTTCTGAATCTCATTGCAAGCACTCTAGTGAAACCAATGCGTTTCTGAGTCTCACTGCAAGCACACTAGTTAAACCAATGTGTTTACAAAGAGAGGTCAATTTCTTTTTGTCTGTAAGCCTTAGCTAAGGAGGTAACAAAAACATTTTTTTTCATGTTGTTTTGTTAAAAAGAAAATACTATTTGCTGCTAATTACTGTGGACAACTAGGTGTTCTTCTGCCCTCAGCTGATGGCCATGTGCAGCTTTTACAGTACATCCTATAAACCAAACAATAAACTTATCTGCATCAATAAAAGCTGTCAATTGTCATACCTTAGGTGGTGATATTAGTTTGTTCTGAAGAAGCCTGACCCGTTTTCCAAGGGCCTTTCCTAAGATTTTAAGGATTGTGGGAAGACACGTTTGCACATAATCACCACAACTGTCTATCAGTTGTTCTGACAAGCCAAGCCCATCAAAAGAGGTAATCAAGTCATCTGTACAATTTATGCTGCAAAAAGAAAGGGTTAAATAATAAGCTGAAGACAAAAAATGACTTATTTTTTTATCATGTTTTGTCATGTTTTTTTCTTCAAAATATACTGGAACACATTTATAATGTAATGTAATGAAGCAAACTTTGATCTGTAACAAAAAGTAAGCGGCAAACAACAAAGACACTGATCTGCCATGACATATGCAAATTATATTTAAAATATTTGAACTATTTCAATTAAATCTAACAAAAATATCCTGAGGAAGGTATTTGTAATGCATTTGAAGAAACTAATATTTGCTTGCCTAACCCTAATACATTGGGAGTCCTTTCACTACCTCACAGGTCTATCCATCCAAATGAGCAAAGATGTTAATGTCTTTTGGCACATAATAATATTAAAAGTGTTCAGTGACAGCTGTTTACTGACATGGAAGTCATATAAGAGTGGTCTTCACTTGCTTTAAGGGACTGGCACCAAATCCCATTATTTGTCAGTTACAACAGGAGTAGACCTACAATGGAAGCCCCATCACCAAGATATTTTTCTTCTGGATGGGTGATAGGTCTTACTGCCTGACTAATGGCACTGTGAAGCATGTTTTGATGTGGATTAAGAGTGCAATGAAAGTAAAATTTTCAGGAATATCACACACAACTGGTAAACAATAATAACGCCTTTCTAGAAAGTAAAGTTACATTTTTTTGTCAGACTTTACTTACCCTGATGTCTTTTCTCCAATAAATTCAAATTCTTACCAATGAAATGGACCTGTTTCAAGTTTCATTGGCCTACATTTAAGTTGCCTGGAAAGTGATGAAAGCTGGGAATGTCAAAATTTGGTTTGGTTGAAATATTATTCTTCAATGAAACGAATAAAACATTAATGCAACTCGAAGCAATGTTTCATTTCATTCAAGAAAAATATCTCCCACATAAACTTACTGGAACATACTTTGGCATACCTCGATACTGTCGCATTGCAACAAATTCAAGTGTATGCCAACAGAACATGAAAATGAGTCCAATTGCTAGTGTTGTATTTTGATTTTCAGCACATTAAGTATCTTAATTAAACATAAATTAATGGATGAGTGTCGATATAGGCTGCCAAGTGTGTGAGGTATTCCTGAAACTTTGACTACTCATTCCGATGTAAACGACATCATAACTGGCTATTTAAGGCCATTATTAGGGTAGTAAGACAGCATCAAAAGAAAAACATGTGCTATGTTTTACATTGTAGGAACACAACAGGAGCAGAAGTGCATGCTCATCCAGGAATGTAATGGCAGGGAGGGACTGGGAGGAATACCTATATTACAACTAAGTATTTTTAAAGAACATTTATTTGTTTTTCTACTTCAAATACATTACCAGTAGGGCTGTCATCAGGTACCCGGTTACCCGAACATATAGAAAAACCCGGGTATTGAAACATAAATGCGGGTACCCGTAAAAAAAAAATCACCACACTCACCAACCACTTCAAACAGGTATGACAGCTATGGCTATAATTAGAAACCAGATCTTTGCTTAATATAAATAAACAATACATCGGACTGTTTGGATTAATAAAATTTGTTGCTGTTGTGCAACTGGACAAACCTTTATCTCCGAGGCATTATATACCAAGGTTAAAACATTTGTTTTACAGGTAATAAACCTCTTTGTTGACAATAACTATTGAATGTGGGTGCTAAATGATCGGTACATTGCATGCTCTTTTAATAAAATCCAGATGGATATCTTTGATTTCCGAACAAACATGTCAAAGAAATCCCACAATTTATATTATGAACAATCATCACCTAGACACTTTGAAATCATCGTAATGACTCAAAGTAATCTTTGCTCGTTGTTTTTCTAGTCAACTAGCACTGCGAATTTCGAAAGTTAGCCATCATACATATACCGATATTTCTATTTTCGATACTACTACGTTTTTGCCATAACTCTTTTAAGAATTATAATTCCAAAATAATAACACTTATGCGACTGCGTGGTCATGTGGTATAACTGGGCATGCCGCATGCGTGGGTAATTCAAATCTGCGGTCAAAAGCAGATGAATAAACATGGTCTGTTCTAACAAAGACATATACTTTAAAAAATGCGAGTGATCATTAAAAGTTGGATTATACCTACCATCTGTGTGCAAAGGTCATTCTAAATAAATTTATTAATTAACAGCGTGCGGTCAGACAATTCCCAGCTACATCGGTGTGGATGAATCAGACCGAGTAGTACACGGTTAGCCTCTACCGCCATAAAAAAAATATTAAAGAAATGGAGATAACAATTAGTTGGTTTATGGTTGTACTTGTCATTCATGTGCTAACGGGTACCCGTTAAAATTTGCAAAGGGGACCCAGGTTGGTTTTTTCGTGATTTTTGACAGCCCTAATTACCAGATTATAAGAATATGTAAAAGGTGGAGGGAGATTCATCTCCTTACCTAGAGTTGACTCTGGCTATGGTCTCTTACCTTATAAGCAAGATCATGTGGAAGACTATGACAACATAACATCTCAAAACAATTCTAGTTTTAGTCGAAAAAACATGAAGAAAAATATTCTCAATCTAATTTAATAAGCAAACATAGAAATCCCGTTAATGTACAGTAGTGAATTTGCAGCTACTGTTACTAAAGCTACAACTACAAAAATCATTATTATTTATTATTAAAACCCACAATTCATTGCTTTGACATCAAGATCAGAATTCATCTGCTCACTATTCTATATGTGACATAAAAATTAAAATGACAAAATAACATGAAATAACCAGTTGTACCAGTCATTACAACAAACAAGTAATTTAACCAAGGTTCAAAGATCAATTAACAGTCTACAAACTGTTAAAAAAAACGCCCAATTATCAATGAAACAAACTGTAATATCTTGATGTAACTTTATATAATAGTAGTGTCAGCAAATTTATATATGGATGGGTCAAATCAAAATTGGTTTTAATAAATGTTGAGAGGGAATGCAGTGCAATATTATTTGTACCATAGCAACATCTTAAACTGGATATCATGTAGTTTTTGAGTAACCACCTAGTAAACATGAGGGGAACTAATCTGATTGGTTGCTTGGCTGACTGGATTTACAGCATAACAGCACTTTTATTGCTATATAGTGACCATCCCCAATAAAATGTGTCATGTTTATATAAAATGTTTATTGCCATGAATTGATAAAAGTACACACAACAATAAAATTTCTTCCCTTATCTACAAATACAAACATCTTTCTGTGAGAACTGGATTTGAAATATAGTGTTTATTTCCTAATATTAATGTAATCAGTGAACATACTTGAAAGAGAAGTGTGATGGACAGAAGCATGTACCCCACTTCTATCGCACCAAAAAATATTCAGCAGAAAATTAAGATTTTGCATGTTATTTTTCCGCTCACAAAGAAATAGATAAAGCAAACAGTCTATAAATGGGATAGAGAAATTACCACAACTGGTAGTGTGTGTGATCCATGATGAAGCTGGGTCTGTGTTGGGAAGTGTGGGGAGCCAAGTACCAATGTCAAGTGCTATGTATTAATGGAAGAATGATCATCAAATCTAGTACCAGTTATCCTGGATTATCAGTTCTCCTTAAGCATGATCAGTACTGGTGTGTACATGCAGTAAGGAGTACTTCAGGGCTGGTCCATGTGTGCTCTCTACCAGGTCGGTACTGACCCTAGAGCCTGTCCATTGCTGGTGTAATTTGAAGCAAGTCATTTGGGATTTTTACCACCCATGTGGTACTGGTGGTAAGACCAAAAGAATGCACATACTTGTTGGATCATCTTCAAACTCTTGTACTGGCTTGGAACAATTTTTTTTGTTAAAATCATCGCCATACTATCCTCCAACCAAAACAAAAAATTCACAAGTATGTCCTGATAGGTAATGCATGTGAGCTGATTGTTCTCTGATGGCTTAACATTTTTCCAATCCACATACATAGTTCTGCATTATTACTAGTAATTATAATGCCTTATACTGGGAAAGTCAGTCAAGAAATGTACCAAGATTGAAGTTATGTGGATACCAAGAAATAAAATAAATGCTACAAAGGTTCACAGATATCATCTTACTTTTGAGAATAAATGACCATTTGCTTGAAACAAGCTGCAATAAGGTCCTGTCAAATACAATGTACCACAAAATTAGCAGAAATTTGTGAAGCCTCGAAAAAAGTGTGCTGACAAGGCAGGAGTGGATGCAAAACTGTAAATGACAGGATCTGGCACAAATCCTTCTATACAGGAGAAGACCACTCTGATGGCATTTTAGCAGTTCAATACTAAAAGCAAAATGATGCTTTTTATTTTTGTTCACTTAGAAGAGCTAGATTCACAAGGTAGTTTATCATGATCAGAAGAACCTGGTTTATAAATGCTGAAAGATTTCATTTTCATGCAGGACTCCATCTTTTATGTCACTGACATAAAATGAAATCAAACTGATCTACTTTATACAATAAAAGAAACCACATGTATTGTGCAAGTTGAAGTCTGAATGATTCATTAATTATAATTAATTATGTTAAAGTGCTACTTTCTTATATGATATTCAAAAATTAAAATAGATCTAACTTTCATTAAGTGTATAAACAATGTCACCAAACATGAAGAGAAATTAAATGAACTTACTGAAACATATGGTCAAACTTCAGATGAAATGGAACAGGTTTCATAAAAAGTGATTCAAAATTATCCAAATCTATTCTCTCAAGCATCTCTATGGCTAGCTCTGCCTCATGTCTCACCTGAAAATTAAGTATTAAGCCTTTGTCTTAATTTTGTACAAGCATTTCTACCAAGTCTGTTATTTCCAAGACAAACTGATCATTCAAGCACCATACACAATATTAGCAATGCAAAACACAGAATATTATGTATACCACCAGTCAATTCATCTTTCTACACTTATCAAAAACAGACCAGTTAAAGTTTGTTACAATTGAAACTACATTGCAAAGTTAAGTGCTGCTAAAAATGTGTCTCCACTATGCAATAAAGACCACATATAATACAAATGTGAGAAAAGAATATAAAAAAATCACTTAAAAAACTTCTTTATATTTGTTGATTGCAAACCAATATTCAAACAAAGAAACATATTACATTATTATTCACAATTCAGACTATCCAACCTTTATATTATTTCTAGATAAACTTTCCAGAAGTAATGGATTAAGCTAAAATAAAAAGCTAGTTTGGTTTGCAAGGGCAATCAGTAAAGTGTTTTCAAAACTCCTCCACCAAGGTGTACAGTATTATAAAAGTTAGTTTTCTACTGGTAAATTGTGGTTGTGTGTATGGTGTAAATTGTGTTCAAGCTTCTCTGATAGCAAGCATAAAAGACTAGTTGATTCAACTGCATAGACCCAGATCTGCCTTCACATAATGCACAGACAGGTCTGGGTCTGTACAGTTTGTTAGTAATAGTCAGTAGAACAAACAACACAGATCCCGATCTGCAAGCACATTGTGCTACAGCAAATCAGGATCTTTGTTGTTTGGAGTTTGAGTGAGCACATAAGGTATATATCATAACATGTAAGGGTCCATGTAAGGGTCCATGTAAGGGTCCATGTAAGGGTCCATGTAAGGGTCCATGTAAGGGTCCATGTAAGGGTCCATGTAAGGGTCCATGTAACATGTTAACATTTGCTGTTTTGTATGGAGCAAGACTCCATCCAATTCACATAACATTAGCAAAAATCTCAGAAACACTTCTCTCTCTCTCTAACAAACTTGCAATCAATCATTTTTGTTTTATTTTCTCCCTTGGCAGAGATGAAACAAAGAATTTCAATGAATTAATATTCCATAGTCAAATACAATACAAATCAATTTATCAACATATTTATCGTTACAGGTTTTGTATTTGGATAGACTCACTGATATCCATAAATATCAACAGTTCAAACCTCTTTTCATATACACTCTAGATCTCGTCAGATTTTGTGTGTGATTACATGTTTCTCAAAACTGAGAGTCAATTGTATAGAAGACTTTAGACAAACATAAAAATTTGAGATTCCAGTACGAGAACTTAGAGGTCCTGGAAACATGTGCTCTCACTGCTGAGAGGAATATAATTTGACAATCACTTAGACATATGGCGGTTGGACAATAAAACCTGTTGCTCGGAATACTTACTCTTTGAAAGGTATTGCTGTTTACTGAATAGCAGATATTTAAGAATCCAGATCTGTCCACAAACACCACATCAAAGTTGTCATGGAAATCAGACATGGTAGGAATATGGGGTTGGCCTTCGGGAGCTTGTAATGAAATTCCTTCAGTGGTCCAGTCTGATTTGGCTGGAAAAGGTAAAAGTGTTACTAAGTTTAGTTTCTTTGTCAATAATTTCTTGATAACATCAATGTTAGTAAAAAAATTATGTTACCAATCTTGTCCTACTGGAATGAGATAAGTATCTTTCACACCTATATACACAAATATGGACATAAAAGAATTGAATCAATTACCTCTTTTTATCACTCCCAGATGGCCACCTAACAACCAGATGTTTACAAGTTTAAGCTGAGTGCTACATTAACAAGGATGCTCACATTTATGGTAAGATGTTGGGTTTAACAGTAATCTGCTTGGGAGAGTATTCTCTGAGAAACATAATTTACTACAAACATTCTCTTTGTCCACTGAATGTCCCCCAATCAAATGAACATTTGGACAATAGGCACCCAAGATCTGCCAGTGGCACTGCTCATGTGAAGAATGGTTGGATTTTCTAAACTGCTTCCCCAGCATAAGAACACTGATGAGAAGAAAAGAATATTTACCTATTGCAGAGAAAAAAAAATTGTAAAAAAAAATTATTATAGCTTAAAGGATTAAATGAATCTACATATAGCAATGGAAACAAGATCATTAAGACTTGATGGGTTAAATGTATCTACATTTACCAATGGAAACAAGATCATTGGAAACAAAATCATTAAGACTTACATGGCTAAATGTATCTACATTTAACAAAGGAAACAAGATCATTAAAGCTTACAAAGTTAAATGTATCTACATTTACCAATGGAAACAAGATCAGTAGGACTTGATGGGTAAAATGTATCTACATTTACCAATGGGAACAAGATCATTAAAGCTTACAAAGCTAAATGTATCTACATTTAGCAATGGAAACAAGTTCATTAAGACTTGATGGGTTAAATGTATCTACATTTACCAATGGAAACAAGATCATTGGAAACATGATCATTAAGACTTACATGATTAAATGTATCTACATTTACCAATGGCAACAAGATCATAAAGACTTACAGGGTTAAAAGTATCTACATTTACCAATGGAAATAAGATCATTAAGACTTACAGGGTTAAATGTATCTACACTTACTAGTGGAAACAAGATCAATGGAAATAAGATCATTAAGTCTTAAAGGGTTAAATATATCTACATTTACCAATGGAAACAAGATCATTAAGACTTACAGGGTTAAATGCATCTACATTTATCAATGGAAACAAGATTAATGGATCAATGGATTAAGATCATTAAGACTTACATGGTTAAATGTATCAACATTCACCAATGGAAACAAAATCAATGGAAACAAGATCATTAAGACTTATAGGGTTAAATGTATCCACATTTACCAATGGAAACAATATCATAAAGACTTACAGGCTTAAAAGTATCTACATTTACCAATGAAAACAAGATCATTAAGACTTACAGGGTTAAATGTATCTATATTTACCAATGGAAATAAGATCATTAAGACTTACAGGGTTAAATGTATCTACATTTACCAGTGGAAACAAGATCATTAAGACTTACATGGTTAAATGTATCTACATTTACCAATGGAAACAATATTATAAAAGCTTACAGGGTTAAAAGTATCTACATTTACCAATGGAAACAAGATCATTAAGACTTACAGGGTTAAATGTATCTATATTTACCAATGGAAATAAGATCATTAAGACTTACAGGGTTAAATGTATCTACATTTACCAGTGGAAACAAGATCATTAAGACTTACATGGTTAAATGTATCTACATTTACCAATGGAAACAATATTATAAAAGCTTACAGGGTTAAAAGTATCTACATTTACCAATGGAAATAAGATTATTAATACTTACAGTGTTAAATGTATCTACACTTACCAGTGGAAACAAGATCAATGGAAATAAGATCATTAAGTCGTAAAGGGTTAAATGTATCTACATTTACCAATGGAAACAAGATCATTAAGACTTACAGGGTTAAATGCATCTATATTTACCAATGGAAACAAGATCATTAAGACTTATAGGGTTAAATGTCTCTACATTTACCAATGGAAACAAGATCAATGGAAACAAGATCATTAAGACTTACATGATTAAATGTACCTACATTTACCAATGGCAACAAGATCATTAAGACTTATAGGGTTAAATGTACCTACATTTACCAATGGCAACAAGATCATTAAGACTTATAGGGTTAAATGTGTCTACATTTACCAATGGAAACAAGATCAATGGAAACAAGATCATTAAGACTTACATGATTAAATGTACCTACATTTACCAATGGCAACAAGATCATTAAGACTTATAGGGTTAAATGTGTCTACATTTACCAATGGAAACAAGATCAATGGAAACAAGATCATTAAGACTTACATGATTAAATGTACATACATTTACCAGTGGAAACAAGATTATTATGACTTAAATGGTTAAATGTATCTAAATTTACCAAAGGAAAGACCATTTAATATTACAGGGCTAAATGTATCTACATTTACCAAATGGAAACAAAATCATAAAGATTTACAGGGTTAAAAGAATCTACATTTACCAATGGAAACAAAATCATTAAAACTTAAAGGGTTTAATATATCTATATATAAAAATGGAAACAAAGTCATCAAGACTTACAGGGTTTAATGTATCGACATTTACCAATGGAAACAAGATCATCAAGACTTACAGGGTTAAGTGTATCTACATTTACCAATGGAAACAAGACCATTAAGACTTACAGGGTTAAATGTATCTACATTTATCAATGGAAACAAGATCATCAAGACTTACAGGATTAAATGTATTTACATTTACCAATGGAAACAAGATCAATGGAAACAGGATCATTAAGACTTACAGGGTTAAGTGTATCTACATTTACCAACGGAAACAAGATCAATGGAAACAAGATCATTAAGACTTACAGGGTTAAATGTATCTACATTTACCAATGGAAGCAAGATCATTAAGACTTACAGGGTTAAATGTATCTACATTTACCAATGGAAACAAGATCATCAAGACTTACAGGGTTAAATGTATTTACATTTACCAATGGAAACAAGATCAATGGAATAAAGATCAATAAGACTTACAGGGTTAAATGTATCTACATTTACCAATGGAAACAAGATCAATAGAAACAAGATCATTAAGACTTACAGGGTTAAGTGTATCTACATTTACCAATGGAAACAATATCATTAAGACTTACAGGGTCAAATGTATCTACATTTACCAATGGAAACAAGATCATCAAGGCTTACAAGGTTAAGTGTATCTACATTTACCAATGGAAACAAGATCATTAATACTTACAGGGTTAAATGTATCTACATTTACCAATGGAAACAAGATCATCAAGACTTACAGGGTTAAAAGTATTTACATTTACCATCGGAAACAAGATAAATGGAAACAAGATCAATAAGGCTTACAGGGTTAAATATATCTACATTTACCAATGGAAACAAGATCAATAGAAACAAGATCATTAAGACTTACAGGGTTAAGTGTATCTACATTTACCAATGGAAACTAGATCATCAAGACTTACAGGGTTAAATGTATTTACATTTACCAATGGAAACAAGATCAATGGAATAAAGATCAATAAGGCTTACAGGGTTAAATGTCTCTACATTTACCAATGGAAACAAGATCAATGGAAACAGGATCATTAAGACTTACAGGGTTAAGTGTATCTACATTTACCAATGGAAACAAGATGATTAAGACTTACATGATTAAATGTACCTACATTTACCAACGGAAACAAGATCATCAAGACTTACAGGGTTAAATGTATTTACATTTACCAGCAGAAACAAGATAAATGGAAACAAGATCATTAAGACTTACAGGGTTAAGTGTATCTACATTTACCAATGGAAACAAGATGATTAAGACTTACAGGGTTAAGTGTATCTACATTTACCAATGGAAACAAGATCAAAACTTACAGGGTTAAATATATCTACATTTACCAATGGAAACAAGATCATCAAGACTTACAGGGTTAAGTGTATCTACATTTACCAATGGAAACAAGATCAATGGAAACAAGATCATTAAGACGTACAGGGTTAAGTGTATCTACATTTACCAATGGAAACAAGATCATTAAGACTTATAGGGTTAAATGTGTCTACATTTACCAATGGAAACAAGATGATTAAGACTTGCAGGGTTAAATATATCTACATTTACCAATGGAAACAAGATCATTAAGACTTACTGAGATTGATAAGAGTATTCCTCATGACCTGGTAGCTGCTCATCAGAACATTCAGCTTTCTCTGGGACAGCAAGTACGTCACATACATACTCATAATAAACCCAGTGAATCCACCATAACCCTATGAATGAAAGATGTTTATCTTAACTGCACACAAATCATATATTTAATACTGTAAACCAAATTTATTCTTAAACATTCTACCCACGGCAATTTATCTACTGATGCAGCAGTGGATGTAATTTTCAATGTAATTATACTCTTTAAATATGTAACCAAAATCTGAGGAATACCAAAAATGAGGATGGATCCAACTGCAAACAACATATTTCCCAATCTTATGTTACATAATCAGGGTCTATGATTGCTCCAAACAAACTGTTAAAACAGAGATCTGCAGGCTCATTGTGCAATGGCTGTTCTTGGTCATTGAGGTCTGCAGTCGGCCTCATCATTAAAGTGAGAATATATGGTAAATATTTATCATGTTGATGTTAACTTTAAAGACTTCATTAGATCAATGCGAGTGTTTGAATACATGTCAGGTAATTTCATTGGATCAATCTGATTTCTGAACACTGCGATTTCATTGGATCAATGTAAGTGTTTGAATATATATCAAGAGATTTCATTGGATCAATCTGATTTCTGAATACTGTGATTTTATTGGATCAATGTGAGTGTTTGAAAACGTGTCTAGTATTGGATCAATCTGTACTGTAGTTTGCATTGGTGCCACTCTGCCGGAAAATCTTACAACTGCAAAGTAAACCAAAGCATAAGTTTTATGTATATAATCCAAAGACACATAAAAAATCCACTAGTGTGAGGTAAACTTAAAGGCCACCCACTGCAAATTCCCATGCTTTGATCTTCCATTCAGAACACACACACACACCCTCATCATGCCAGACAGTTGAAATGCATAATCTATTAAGTACATGACGCATCCTCCTGCTATCACTGAATAAAGGAAGTTTGTTAAAATAAATAATTGAAAATTTAAGGTCATTGTATTTTCAATTTCTGCATGTTTGACCCTTAACACACTTTAAGAAACATAGGTCCATAAAAACAAAACCCTCTTGTAGATGAATACAATGTATGGGTTATGTAGCAAATTTGGCAAAACCCAACAATTCTGGGGGAAACAAGAGCTAGGAATAAACTGACATACACAGACAGACAGACGGTATCACAACATTCCCGCTAAAGCATGGTTAAAAAAATGTCACTCATTTCAGCACCATACAAATACTCATTTCAGCACCATACAAATGCTGATATAACTTTTCCTGAAAATTAAAATTACATAAAATTACAAGGCCAAGTCTATGCAACAATATAAAAACTTTTATAACAGTGATTTAAAAGTACATTCCTCAGCTACATAAAATGTCCCCAATTTAGCCAGCAACTATGATAATGGAAAGGCTGTCCGATATATCCTTTATTCACTAACACATCAAGATGAAAATTTATATGTACTAATTCATGACATGTTCAAGTTGTTAGGTAATGAAAAGTATAATGATTTTCAATTAAGGAAAAAACAATGTCGCATAAGTAGATAGATCCATACATAGTCTAACTCCCTCTGTCGAAGCCAGACTTTCAACAATGTTATTCCTTCCTTCACTCCTGAAGAGTCTTCCTGTTGCTGCATAAGAAATTCCTGATTGGTTTTCATGGTAAGGTCTTCAAGAACAGTACTGTTGTAAAATGGAGTAGAAGGCTGATTTTCTGCAAGAAAATAATTGCAAGATTGAGTTCAGTAATAATATCTACTAACTTAACTTTAGCTCTAATTACATTAGACTTAGGCATAGATGATGAAGTCACACTAGATCCAGCCTATAATATAAAAAAAAATCCAAAACTTTTCTTTGTGTGTTTAAATTCTTTTTCAAGGTTGAAATGCATTTTTCCTGAAACATGTCTGCGTATATCGAACATTCCTCCAGACTTCATTGAAAATTCAAACTACTGTAGTTGCAGAAAGCATCTGTCTGCATTTTTTCTGGCTTGAAGAATTCATACTCATCAGTATATTCCTTACAAAAAAATTGAGCGTTCTTTTGTTGTAAGTTTTGAATCACTTTCTTCAATATCCAATTGCTTTATAGAAGCCATGAATTTTTTGTCCATAATCAAGAAACAATTCACTGTAAACAGAAAATAAAAGAATCTGTGAATGTAGACTTTTGTATTAGAACCGCCTCAGATCACATATTTGCAATGGCTATTTTAAATCATCACACATACGCAGATTTTATAATTTCCTGTTCTGGTTGGTGATAGCATATTTTAAGACATGCAGATTGTTATCCCCACTTTTGTGGATTTTAGGTAGGCTTGTCTGTGACAGTCTAGATAAATATAAACATTGAAACTAAACTATCAGGTAGCAGATTGTGTTCAATTCTGAATCAGAAAAAAACATAACCAAATGATTAGCATGGGTCATGTAAAAACCCATACACTGCACAAGACAAGCTAACCATCACTGCCGATGCAGAAGCAAATATTAACAGAGAGGACTGTAATGAGGAAGAGTCTTATCTTTGGGAGTGGAGAAGAATAAAAACAAATGGGAGGAAGATGCTGAGCATGGCACCCCCCCCCCCGAAAAAAAGACAAGAGTTATTAAGTAGAAATACAAGGAATGATGACAAATGAGGACATATAGCATCTCCTTTGAAAATGATTAAGACAAAGAATTTGTGGAATCTAATGCAAGTGACTGAACTCCATCAACAAGGTGAACTTTAAAACAGCTCTTTTAAGGGTCAAAATCAAAAGGACATACTTTCAAAATATTGCCATTTTTTGTTCTTTCTTTCATGATATGTTTAAGAAAATGTCAATTGTTATGAGTTGCCATAAAGAACTTGTAAATGATTCAAGTCAGGCTGATAAGTAAGGATCACTACACTACAATGAATGGCTAACTTTATTGTAACTTTATTGTACTACAATGAATGGCTAACTTTATTGTAACTTTATTGTACTACAATGAATGGCTAAATTTAATGTAACTTTATTGTACTACAATGAATGGCTAACTTTAATGTAACTTTATTGTACTACAATGAATGGCTAACTTTATTGTAACTTTATTGTACTACAATGAATGGCTAACTTTAATGTAACTTTATTGTACTACAATGAATGGGTAACTTTATTGTAACTTTTGTACTACAATGAATGGCTAACTTTAATGTAACTTTATTGTACTACAATGAATGGCTAACTTTATTGTAACTTTATTGTACTACAATGAATCGCTAACTTTATTGTAACTTTACTGTACTACAATGAATGGCTAACTTTATTGTAACTTTATTGTACTACAATGAATGGCTAACTTTATTGTAACTTTATTCTACTACAATGAATGGCTAACTTTATTGTAACTTTATTGTACTACAATGAATGGCTAACTTTATTGTAACTTTATTGTACTACAATGAATGGCTAACTTTATTGTACTACAATGAATGGCTAACTTTATTGTAACTTTATTGTACTACAATGAATGGCTAACTTTATTGTAACTTTATTGTACTACAATGAATGGCTAACTTTATTGTACTACAATGAATGGCTAACTTTATTGTAACTTTATTGTACTACAATGAATGGCTAACTTTATTGTAAATATATTGTACTACAATGAATGGCTAACTTCATTGTAACTTAATTGTACTACAATGAATGGCTAACTTTATTGTAACTTTATTGTACTACAATGAATGGCTAACTTTATTGTAACTTTATTGTACTACAATGAACGGCTAAGTTTATTGTAACTTTATTGTACTACAATGAATGGCTAACTTTATTGTAACTTTATTGTACTACAATGAATGGCTAACTTTATTGTAACTTTATTGTACTACAATGAATGGCTAACTTTATTGTAGCTTTATTGTACTATAACGAATGGCTAACTTTATTGTAACTTTATTGTACTACAATGAATGGCTAACTTTATTATAACTTTATTGTACTACAATGAATGGCTAACTTTATTGTAACTTTATTGTATTACAATGAATGGCTAACTTTATTGTAACTTTATTGTACTACAATGAATGGCTAAATTTAATGTAACTTTATTGTACTACAATGAATGGCTAACTTTATTGTAACTTTATTGTACTACAATGAATGGCTAACTTTAATGTAACTTTATTGTGCTACAATGAATGGCTAACTTTATTGTAACTTTATTGTACTACAATGAATGGCTAACTTTAATGTAACTTTATTGTAATACAATGAATGGGTAACTTTATTGTAACTTTATTGTACTACAATGAATGGGTAACTTTATTGTAACTTTATTGTACTACAATGAATGGCTAACTTTAATGTAACTTTATTGTACTACAATGAATGGCCAACTTTATTGTAACTTTATTGTACTACAATGAATCGCTAACTTTTTTGTAACTTTACTGTACTACAATGAATGGCTAACTTTACTGTAACTTTATTGTACTACAATGAATCGCTAACTTTATTGTAACTTTATTCTACTACAATGAATGGCTAACTTTATTGTAACTTTATTGTACTACAATGAATGGCTAACTTTATTGTACTACAATGAATGGCTAACTTTATTGTACTATAATGAATGGCTAACTTTATTGTAAATTTATTGTACTACAATGAATGGCTAACTTTATTGTAACTTAATTGTACTACAATGAATGGCTAACTTTATTGTAACTTTATTGTACTACAATGAATGGCTAACTTTATTGTAACTTTATTGTACTACAATGAATGGCTAACTTTATTGTAGCTTTATTGTACTATAATGAATGGCTAACTTTATTGTAACTTTATTGTACTACAATGAATGGCTAACTTTATTGTAACTTTTTTGTACTACAATGAATGGCTAACTTTACTGTACTAAGAAATGTAGTAAAATTATCAAATGCATTAAATCAATGCACTTTTTATGGTTGAACAATGTTTTCAACTTGTACTTGATCAAAACATTGGAGTATGCATTATATATCAGTGACTGTTATACACAGCAAATACAGTACACAAATTTGCATCTAAGCAATATTTACATGTGCAAAGTAAATAAATAAAATATATTTTAAAATATCAACCCAACCAAAAACACCACACATAACTGCTTATAACAATTTATAAATATATTCTTAAAAATGACTTATATCATCATTTTGTAGTTTAACAGTACATTCAAAACTTACCTTCAACCTGATCCCCTACTGCGGCCTGTCCTCTGTACCAATGTGGGCGGATATTGTTTTTACAAATGTGGAAGCGATTCACCTTAAAGCTGCCCTCCTCAGGGACTGGGTGTAAATGGATATTCACCAGCTTACAGTCTTCAACTACAATGAAAGAGATCACAGTATGATAAGAAATGTTGTATGCACATCATTTTTTTTTTTTTACAAAATGTCTCATATGCATGTGAAACATTGAGTCTCTCAAATGAACTGAAGCGCTAACAGACAAAATGAATATTGAACCCATCTCTGATAGTCTTGGAAACTCCAACATACCAAATTGGTACACAACTCCTTTCTTATGTCTGAGTTAACAGGTTCACAACATACAGTCAAACCCAGTTATCTCAATTACATCGGGGGTGTAATAAAATCGTCAACATAACCAGGTCCCAAGATATCTGGGTTCATAAAAACTGGTTGTGTCTGGTTGAATGTCTTGATGGGAAATGTCAGTCTGAAGTAGTTAGTTGGGTCTGGCTAAATGGCTGGATGGGAAATGCCAGTCCAATGCAGTTGGTTGGGTCTGGCTGAATGGCTGGATGGGAAATTCCAATGCAGTTAGTTGGGTCTGGCTAAATGGCTTGATGGCAAAATGCTAGTCCAATGCAGTTAGTTGGGTCTGGCTAAATGGCTGGATGGGAAATGCCAGTCCAATGCAGTTAGTTGGGTCTGGCTGAATGGCTGGATGGGAAATGCCAGTCCAATGCAATTGGTTGGGTCTGGCTAAATGGCTTGATGGGAAATTCCAATGCAGTTAGTTGGGTCTGGCTAAATGGCTGGATGGAAAATGCCAGACCAATGCAGTTAGTTGGGTCTGGCTGAATGGCTGGATGGGAAATGCCAGTACATTGCAGTTGGTCTGGTCTGGCTGAATGGCTTGATGGGAAATGCCAGTCCAATGCAGTTAGTTGGGTCTGGCTAAATGGCTGGATGGGAAATGCCAGTCCATTGCAGTTGGTCTGGTCTGGCTGAATGGCTGGATGGGAAATGCCAGTCCATTGCAGTTAGTTGGGTCTGGCTGAATGGGAAATGCCAGTCCATTGCAGTTAGTTGGGTCTGGCTGAATGGCTGGATGGGAAATGCCAGTCCATTGCAGTTGGTCTGGTCTGGCTGAATGGTCACCATATTCTGATGCAATGTACTCCAATCATGGCTAAGGTCAGTTCTGCATGTTGGCCAAACAGACTGGACAGTCCGCAAAGCTTCAATGTTCCCAAAATCCATGCATAGATGGTGACTGGAACTAGTAAAAAATGGTCCTAGGTTAACCCAACATGCTCATCATCTTTCTAGATGACTCGTCTATCTTTACTATACATATATGTGTTTCCGATATTGTTAGAGTGAAATTGCTTGGCACTACCTGAACTGGATCTAGATGTCAATCACTGGGCACGGTTTTAGGTATTTTCATTAAGGATTGGAGGCAACATTTTGACACACATCACAAAACTGATGAAGGATTTAAGAGCCGGATGAATACTAAATACTTTGTGTTCAAAAGATTTAAAACATGCCCTTTATTGTACGCAGACTTCCATTTCCTTTTCAAGTCAGTGGACCGAACATTAACACAATACCGATATGCTACATTGGTGTTTGGAACAACTTTCTGTGCAGGCAGGGCACATCTCATGGTACTCTTACCAGATTTTTACATGTTCACACTTCACTCTTGATTAACATTTCTGTTATGAGCGAAGAAAAAACAAACAAGTGCATAAAACAAATATGCAAATTATTCAAATAGGTGAGCTTGTATTACCCAAGACAAAGTGTGTAATAAACCAAAATTTAACAGTACAATACAATTACAATAGTCTAAACTCAAGTGTTACTGGTCGGTATCACCTGATCGATAACCAGAGCTTGTGCTGTGTAAAAAGAACTGCGAACATGTTCAAAGGGTAATATTCTGGAGTCTGGAGAGCTTTTTACTATCATCATATGATATCATGTACAGCACATCATTGTATACGGAACATCATTGTGTATGGCACATCATCGTTTATGGCTCATAATGTCATATAGCAGAATGGCAGAACCTGTACACATATCATCATTTGTGAAAAACAAACATTCAGAAATATGGGACAAAAACTGAAAAGTTCACTCAGAAAACATCTGGAAATCTCTGTTTTGAACAATAAGATTGGGAAGAGTGATGGATTGCTTTTCTGGAAGCAATTTTAAGGTGGGTCACAGCACAAGAGAGCAGTCACACTATTAAAAAAAACAAGCCCTGAATAATTACCCTTAAGAAAATGCAGATATAGCAAATGCTAATCTTGCAGATATATACAACTCAAAAGACATATAAGCTGGTCTGCTGAAGCAATGTTACCAACTGCAAACAAAAGTGGAAATTGGTAATATCTGAAGTAATGGTATGGAATACCTAATGGGAACTAGGGAAGTTTGTAAGAGTTACTTACCTTTGTCACTCTTTATAGCAATGGGACAAGGCAACCAACAGTCCACAATATTCCTTCCCACTAAGTGAGGGAATCATGGTTTTTTTTGTATGAGCTTGTATATTAATCGGTTTAAAGATTAAGGTTTTACATGGCTTTTAGTGTGGAAATAAAATCCCAAAAGATGATGAAACATTTTTTTTTTGAAGATTTCAATGTAGTTAAAAGATCTGAGTAGTACTATTATGTCTGTACTAATACATGATTGCATTATCCAGCAACCTGCTCAACTCATCAACCAATCAGACAACTGAAAAACTCATAATCATGAATGCTAACTGGCTAGTGACAACTCACTGACCAACCAGAAAAAACTTACATTGTGATTGACTAATGTCAACTCATCATCCCATTAGAATTTTTACTTCAGTCTGAGTTGGCCATAAAAATATTTTCATAACCTTAGGGGTTGGGTTCAGGCAGGTACCTACCTTTAAAGGTAACCACCAGTACTGGTTTCAAGTGGTTACCATGATGATATGTAAACATCAGATCTTCCACCTTGGGCTGATTGTCCAGGTGTTTGGCTAAAACTGTGAGGTATAATGCCCTCTTCCTGGCATATCTGTGATTCAGGTGGTCCTTAGCCTGTATACACTCCTGTAAATGAAAGCATTAAAGCCCATGATAAATGTTTCCAGATCCAAACCACATGTTGCAAGGTTCAATTATTTGGCACGTTCAAAAATTTGTAAGTTTAAGATAAAATATGAAATATCAGGAGATAAAGCATGCAGGAAAAAACCTGAGAGGGTAGGATAATATTAATATTAAAATTAAATTAATATTAAAATCCTTTCAACACTGCCTGCAATTGGCGTGAAGCTACCATAAAATGGCAATGTATTGTGTTATTCATGTATTCATCTCTGAGTCGCTTTTTCTGGGTTTTTTTTCCTAATCCATCTGTGAAATCATTTCAGAAACATTTTTGCTGTAATATACGCATCAACTTGAATAAATAGGACTACTTTTTCCGCCAATTCCTATAGAATGGTTCTGTACCTCATTATTTTTAGCAAAGAATATGTGAGCAAAGATAAAAAATTAGAAAACCAGTCTGTTCTGTCCTAAGCTAGGCAGCTGCTATAAATAGAAACAGAGGTCTTCTTGGAAATAGGGCAACTGCTATAAATAGAACGTAACACTTGGAAAGGTCACCGCTAGTCTACAGACAAGTGTACTTTTATGTCATAGTTACACAGAAGCAGTCTTTTCTAGAATACATTCTGTGCGATTAGTGGGATGTTAATAAAAATGAAAAAACAAATTATTAATTGCTTTTGGGAGGGGGATATAATGAAAAAGCGTAATCCAAATACATTTACGTATAAGGTGTAATTTAGTGGAAAAAAAAGCATAACAATTAGGACAAAAGCGTAATGGTTGGCATGTATGGCATTATCATCCCTCCCCCCATAAATTTCCTACATGAAAGTTAACAATGGAATGGTCACCTGCTTTCCATGATCAACAGCCCCTTTCCAAACCAAACAGTTTTTTTCTTACTCCTTAAAGTGGCCATTCATTTTTTCACACTGTATGCTAATACAAATTTAATTTACATTATGATACAGTTCCAATGCATCCAAGCAGCATATACACTTAAATTATCCCGCCTTAATCATTTATGTCGGCAAGCAGCCAGTTCCGACCCATACTTTGTTCAACAATTAGTTGATCTCTTGACGCCATGCTTTATTAATGCACTATTGAATGACATGCAGTGTTAGACACGGTGCTATAGAATTCAACTTTATTATTGTTATTATCTGAATTTGTCGTTTCTGCCTTGTCAAACTCCGATTTCATACTATCCGGTGGAATCATATTTCTGGATCAAAAGTTGGTTATGCCCTAGTGAGAATGACCATTATGTTGTTGTTGTTGTTGTTGGGCTTAACGCCATTTTTCAGCACACGATAGGCTATTCATGGCGACCAGTATTAATGGTGGAGGAAGAAACCGGTAAATCACCGGAAAGAACCACCGACCCACTCGGGGGCTCCTGACCATTATGTAAGATCATATGATCACTGTTTATGCCCAGGTCAAAATCTGCTATTTAAAGTATGTAGGTGGTAACTCATATTCTGCATTCAACAAAATGGTGGTCGCTAATATCATTCAGTACTTGCTCAAGTAGAATCACAACTATGAAAGCTTTAATAACTTAGCTAAAGGCTCTGATACTGATGTACTTGCTGCTATGGTTGATCATGTGACTTCACTGACATGATGGTGATCAAGTTCTCTCAAGATTTTAAAGCACACACAAAATTATTTTGTGAAAAATAATTGTATAGCTTTAATGACCGTATTTTTCTCCTAAATCTTTCCATACATAATATCTATGTACCAAAAGCTTAAAATGGTTAAAAGTGCAGTTAAACGTAACAGGCCTATGCACAGCACATTGCACTGGGTAACTTTGCTACATGCGTACCTAAAAAGCCATACCCTCTAGGTGGGAAAGTGTTAAATATGAATCGTTGTGTTTATTTGTTTTAATGAGTCTGAATGGATGATTTTAAGTGGGAAAAAATGATACACACCCAATACATACCCAATACAAACCCAATACACACCAAAATACACACCCAATACAAACCCAATACACACCCAATACACATTACCCAATTTCACAAAATAATCTAATTTTACCTTAAACTGAAGATTTTCATAAAAATAAGCAATCATTTAAAGACGAAACTGAGCATAAAATTTCCATGATTTGTAGAATTGTTTTTGAAGTTTTTTCTTATAAAAGTTGAACTTTCTCCAGTTTACTTTTGTTTAAAACAGTATATATATAGGTGCAAAAGTAGAATTAAAAAAATAACAAATTAGGACATTTTCAAACTGCAGTAAATTTTCAAATTAACTCTCAAAATAAGAATTTTTCAAGGTTGTATAAACTATGAATTCTCTGTTCATTTTCATCTATATCTTCCTAACCTAGTTATCGTTATAAATATAACTAGGGAGCAACCATTCTAAGTACAATTAGGGAATATTGGTCTTGTGTAAGATTTGAGGATCCATATTCTAACGACAAACATCTGAAAAGTATACCAAAAAATATCACAATAGTCTGTAGCATTATGTCATAGATTTTGGCATGACACTATGGAGTTAATGTTCTGAACATTACATCCCATTTTAATACAGCTATAAACGCTTATGTTCAACCAATCAGAAAGCTTGTGATATTCACATGTTTATTACACTGATGCGACTTCTTACCTTTGGTATCACTACCATCATATCCAGGTGTACATCTGGCTTGACACAAGTGTCACTGGTAAAACTGCCAATGATGGTGGCCTCCTTTGGTGGCAGGAAATGGAATTTACCCTTCACATCCCAGGGATTCTGATTCAAAGGAACTTGAAAGCCACTTTTGGTAAGCCATTTCTGATGCATTATCTAAACACAATACAGTAATAATAATAATAAAATTAATAATAATAATAATAACAATCATTATACATTTTTTACTTGCTCCTATTCTTCAATGGGTTTAACGTTTGACCTTTTGCCCAATGTTTCAATTCAGATTTATACATCCCATGGTGAGCTCAAGGGTTGAATCTGAAAGATTTAACTATTTCAAGTAGCAAGAAAAAGGCTGTTGGACGACACATCAGCTCACATGTACATCAATGCCAACATGTAACATTTAATGAAGATGAAATTGTTCTAATTTAAGAGGAAATCCTAGTTGCTAGCCAATTACTTTATAGCTTTCTTCATAGTTAGGATCATCAAGCCATAGCTTGCTTCGTGAGGCATAATTAACGAGGCATTTTGTTTCAATTTGGACTAATTTAAATTTAAATTTCAAATTTAAATTTCAACAAAGAGCAGCAGCAGGTGAATGACATACATTTACAAAGCACTATTCAGGACTTACATAATTAATACTCATCGTGAAGAATAAGCAACAAAATAGTGAATACATGAAATGCAGATCACAGTCACCTACTTTTGTTGCAGTGATTAAGAACTCAGCATAATGATTGTTGTCCAAAATTAAGTCTATGTTGTTATTGATTTGAGTAAATTGATGTTTTATTTTGCAAACAATTACTACATAGTTAATATTTTCCAAGGAGAGTGGGTTGAATATTCAGATCATTATGAATAATGGTAAACATATTTGGGTTTGGGTCCAGGATATGATAATTCCCCCATAAAAATACCTTGTCTACCTGACTTATACCACTTTGCTTATTATAATTTTAGTAACATTTTGTTATAGAAATAACTGTTTGTCCTACATCCTGGCTCTTCCTTTATGTCTTTACTTTTTTTTAATAATCTTGCTTATTCTGAGAAATTACTCGTTTCTGTAACGACATCTGAATCAGAACTCAGTCTTATTGTTGTGTCCAGTATTTAATCTGGGTGGAATTTCTTTCGTTACATTATTTATTTACTGAAAATACAAAGTATTCTTAAATAATATTCTTGGACAGAAATATTAATTTGGAATTGTAGTGAATTCAGACAAGGACTGTTAGCACATCATCACACTTCAGGGCACTGGTATACAAGTATGTTCAAGACTACAGGCACATTGATGTCTTCAGCATTTTAAGTTATTTTGAACACCACTAGAATTTACTTCAAACTTTATTCATTAGGAATGGTGATGGAACTGTATTTAATATTTTGGATTTCATTTTCAATTCTTAAAGTTCTTTTTAAATTTTCACTTTGTATTCTTGTTAAATAAATTATTTATTGAATTTTAAAATATACCTTGCAGGTATATTTTCTTTTCTGCTACTTATTTTAAGATGATAAGAGTTATAAGATGATCCATAACAAAGCAGTACAGTCAAAGTTCATATGCCTAAAGTAAATTAGGTACTGAAACATGAAATGCACGACAGTTTAGTTCTTTCCAGGCTCGATCCACAAATAGGGCTGTCAAAAATCACGAAAAAACCAACCCGGGTACCCGTTGCAAATTTTAACGGATACCCGTTAGAACATGAATGACATGTACAACCATAGACCAACTAATTGTTATCTCCATTTATTTAATATTTTTTTATGTCGATAGAGGCTAACTGTGTACTACTCGGTCTGATTCATCCACACCGACATAGCTGCGAATTGTCTGACCACACGCTGTTAATTAATAAATTTATTTAGAATGACCTTTGTACACAGTAGGTATAATCCAACTTTTAATGATCAATGTGATCAGCCGCGTTAAAAGCTTTAGAACACTTGCCTTTTTAAAGTATAAGTCCTTGTTAGAACAGACCACGTTTATTCATCTGCTTTTGACCGCAGATTTGAATTACCCACGCATGCGTGTCCCAGTTATACCACGTGACCATGCAGTCCCATAAGTGTTACTATTTTCTTAAGATAGTAATGGCAAAAACGTAGTAGTATCGAAAATAGAAATATTGGTATATGTAAGATGGCTAACTTTCAAAATTAGGATAGCTAGCCGACTAAAAAAACAATGAGCGGCTCAAAGATTACTTTGAGGCATTATGAAGATTTCAAGGTGTCTAGGTGATAATTGTTCATAATATAAATTGTGGGATTTCTTTGACATGTGTGTTCGGAAATCAAAGGTATCCATCTGGATGTCATTAAAAGAGCACGCAATGTACCAGTCATTTAGTACCCACATTCAATAGTTATCGTCTATAATGAGGTTTATTACCTGTAGAACTATGCTATGTTTTAACCTTGGTATAAAATGCCTTGGAATAATGGTTTGTCCTGTGGCACAAAGCCAATGAATTTTATTAATCCAAACAGACTGTCAGACGTATTGTTTATTTATATTAAGCAGAGATCTGGTTTCTAATTATAGCCATAGCTGTCAAACCTGTTTGAAGTGGTTGTCGAGTGTAACGATTTTTTAAAAAAAATTATTTACGGGTACCCGCGTTTATGTTTCAATACCTGGATTTTTCTATACGGTCGGGTACCCGGGTAACCGGGTAAACAATGACAGCCCTATCCACAAACTACATGACCTTGATAAGAGAGCCTAAAAAATTCCTTTCAAATGATACAAAACTATACATGACCTTGATAAGAGTGCCTAAAAAATTCCCTTCAAATGATACAGAACTATACATGACCTTGATAAGAGTGCCTTAAAAATTCCCTTCAAATGATAAAAAAAACATACATGACCTTGATAAGGGTGCCTTAAAAATTCTCTTCAAATGATACAAAATACATGACCTTGGTTAGAGTGCCTTAAAAATTCCCTTGAAATGATACAAAACTATACATGACCTTGATTAGAGTGCCTTAAAAATTCCCTTCAAATGATACAAAATACATGACCTTGATTAGAGTGCCTTAAAAATTCCCTTGAAATGATACAAAACTATACATGACCTTGATAAGGGTGCCTTAAAAATTCTCTTCAAATGATACAAAACTATACATGACTTGATAAGAGTGCCTTAAAAATTCCCTTGAAGTGATACAAAACTATACATGACCTTGATAAGAGTGCCTTAAAAATTCCCTTGAAATGATACAAATCTATACATGACCTTGATTAGAGTGCCTTAAAAATTCCCTTGAAATGATACAAATCTATACATGACCTTGATTAGAGTGCCTTAAAAATTCCCTTGAAATGATACAAAACTATACATGACCTTGATAAGGGTGCCTTAAAAATTCTCTTCAAATGATACAAAACTATACATGACTTGATAAGAGTGCCTTAAAAATTCCCTTGAAGTGATACAAAACTATACATGACCTTGATTAGAGTGCCTTAAAAATTCCCTTGAAATGATACAAAATACATGACCTTGATTAGAGTGCCTTAAAAATTCCCTTGAAATGATACAAAACTGTACATGACCTTGAAAAGGGTGCCTTAAAATTCTCTTCAAATGATACAAAACTATACATGACCTTGATAAGAGTGCCTTAAAAATTCCCTTGAAATGATACAAAACTATACATGACCTTGATAAGAGTGCCTTAAAAATTCCCTTGAAATGATACAAATCTATACATGACCTTGATTAAAGTGCCTTAAAAATTCCCTTGAAATGATACAAATCTATACATGACCTTGATTAGAGTGCCTTAAAAATTCCCTTGAAATGATACAAAACTAAAGCAAGTTAGAATCTGCATGAGCAGTGCTGAAATTAAATCCCTGAGAATACTTCTTTAAGTGTAGGGCATCACCAACAGCATTTACTGCTTTACCCTGCTATCTGAATGTTTTGAATGGGTCATCATATTAGCCAGCAATTCCTATTGGCATCAATTATCACCATGCTGTACAAATCCACATGATCTGATGATGTATTAGCAACAGTCAGCTGAGCCAGGCATCATGCTATTGTCAAGCATGTCTAATTTCTCTATAGGAAAGGTTCACTTCTATGCTGTACTAGTAAGCTAAAACATCATTGTGTTGATAAGGAGTTGATAAGCTGACCTGGGCTGATAAGTAATAAGAGTTTAACCCGACTCTTTTAGTCACAAGCCCAGCTTGCAAACCCTTGAGCCATGCACAGCAACTCCAGATATTAATTTGGAAAGTCAGAAAATAGTTGTCAATCTCTTCTTTTAAAATAATTTAAATGGGCTACCATATACACCCGCTTACACATTGAGTTCAACTGCAAAAATAGACCCTGACCTGCCACTGCATAATGTACCAGCAGATCAGTGCATTACACTGTTTGCTCCATTGATTACCAATATGCACCAATCCAAGTCTGCAGGTACATGATACAATGGTAGATCTAGGTAAGTGCAGTCCGCATTTGGATTCAACTTATAAGCAAGTATACCTGATACATGCTAATGTTTCCTAATTATAAATAAATGGACAAAATCAATGACAATTTATATAGCTAGTGAAATCAAATTTAACATTAAATTAGCCCTGCATGAAATTTCTGTATGTCAATTACACATTAAAAATTACACATTAAATTAACCCTACTTGAAAATTCTGCATGTAAATTATACATTAAACATTACACATTAAATTAACCCTGCATGAAAATTCTGCATCTCAATTACACATTCAACTTTAAACATTAAGTTAACCCTGCTTGAAAATGCTTCATGTCAATTACACAATAGATTAACCCGGCTTGAAAATGATGCATGTCAATTACACATTAAATTAGCCCTGCTGTATGTCAATTGTGTAAGTTGAGGGAATATGCTTTCCTCTTAACACTAAAAGAATGCAATCTTGCAAAAAATTAAAATGCTGAAAAGCTGTGCGAGAAGAGCCATAAAATCCATTATATTTTATACAAGTTTAATGTGCCAAGTGCTACATGCAACAGAGATATTTTTCTCAAACTTGAAACTAAAAAATCTAACATATTCTATGTATTTGCTAAACAGCAAATGTTTGATGAAGTGTTTAAGTGGGTTCTGTATGGTCTTGTCACTTGATTCACAGTAGGATGATTTGCATGAATTCTGTACCAAGCCCTGAACACCTGTAGTGATATTAGTGCAAAAGACCTCATCCAAAACCAAAACCAAAACAGACATGTCAGGTCCGTCTACAATCTACATACACCCATAGTGTGCATACAGATTTGGGCTTATGCTGTTTGTTAGGGGCATCCAGTAAAACAAATAGTATGAATTCTAATGTGCAGATACATCATTCAACAGATTAGGGTCTGTGTTGTTTGCAGTTATAATTGAATTGATATGATATCCATGTCATTAAGATATTATTATACATCATAACCAGCTTTGCTTTGATTTTAAGAATCCCTTGAAGCAACAAAACATCTCAATTAGGACTCAACCAAATGAAACACTTCCTCATCTGAACTTGAATCACACCCTAAAATAAGGCATGTTGATCACTTCATGGAATCAATTGTTTTCACTGCTCTCAATCACTTAAAATATTGATGTATTACTATACTTACATCATGTTCCTTCCCTTCTGGTAGTTTTAGCAGAATCTGTCTTAGTTCCTTTGCAGCTATGTTCATGATCCTCTTCCTTTTCTCCTTCAATCGTACTTCACTCAGCAGTTCAGATATCTGACAAGACAAAAGTGATCTTGGTACATTCCTTATTTAATATCGATTAGAATTATCCCACTCAAAAAGAATTAAACAAAATAAGTATTTGAAACATTGTTGGCAACTATGATGTGTCCGATCTAGAGTGTTATACTACATTATAATGAACATAACAGTAACTGCTTTGTGACAACCTTTGTTAAATAAAAAATATATTTCACCAAACTGTTCTATCCAATGTCTTAATCATTGCCTGCAAAACTGAGAAAGAGTATCATAATAGTAGTAGCAGTAGTGTGTGTGTGTGTGTGTGTGTGTATGTGTGTGTGTATGTGTGTGTGTATGTGTGTGTGTGTGTATGTGTGTGTGTGTGTATGTGTGTGTGTGTGTGTAAGATTCAATGAGTTAGACCAGTTTTCAGTAAGATGTAACAATATCAATAACTGCTATTGTAAAGCTGGAAAACAATTTAAATATTAACACAACGATGATTGTTGTTGTTTTTCTGGGGCCTTACGCCATTTTTCAGCACACGATAGGCTATACATGGTGGCCAGTATTAATGGTGGAAGAAGAAACCAGGAAATCTGCAGAAAGAACCATCAACCCACGAGAAGTTAGTCGCAAGCTTTCTCACATATCCATATTCACCAAATCTTATACTCCAACCCATGCAGGCAGAGGTGAGATGGCAGTGATCTATAACAGAGAGCACTTTAGACCACTCGGCCACTCAGGGCCCAAACACAACAATAATTATATTATGTTTAACTGAAAAGTTTGTAAAGTACGTGTAGACATTCTTTACCACTAGTACAGTTGCACAAACTTTAGTTCCAAACCCATTGCAAAATAATAGCTTGTTGCTATCTCTCACCTTAACATTATTCTTGGAAACTCTTTACCCATTTCATATGAAGATGGCAATCATATCTCCCGCCACTAGACATACTCAAATAAGCACATGATTTTCAATAAACATAATTGTGTCCTTTCCATCTTTTATTCACAAGAATCTGAATATTCCTCTTAATTATTCTGTGTTGATTATTAACACTTTTCTAAAGTCTTATTTTCCTTTGTCTTAAACATGCATCACTTTCAGGATGCCATTTTTAAAAACTTCTTTCTCAACAGTTTGATCATGTAGATGCTTCATATGAACAAATAGGAGCAGTTTAAAGCGTTAGGGGTGCTGCTATAATGTTAATCTGGTTCCCTAACTAATTTCACTAATTCTAATAGGAAACCCAGATCCAAATAAAACACAGATGAACCGATTATACAGAGTTTTTGGTAGCGGTTGTTTTTCTATAGTGTTTGCTTGTATGCAGCAAGATTGTATTTTAAGGGTAATTTGTTTAAGACTTACAACAAAATCGTTAAGAGTTTGCAGATTGTGCCTAGCAGCTGTTAGTATCATTTTCCTATGACTCAGCCACAGAGTAGTAGTATCGTCATCATTGTTATTATACTGTAGTTGCTTTTATGATTTGTACAAACCTGTACCACCAATTAAAAGTACAAACACCCAAGATGACACATAAGCTAAGCAATCAGCATTATTAAGATATCAGCATGTCAGAACTTTGCAATCCTGGGTCATTAACATGAGATTTCCATTCAATGAAATGAACTATTCTACTTCTCTGAAATTTTAATGATTTCCTACAAATGCACTCACTGATGTTATAATCTATGTTGCATGTAAATTAAACATACCTGCAGTCTAAACAGAGAGGAATGGAAGAGATTCTCAGTTTCTCGTAGCTGGTTGAGCTCTTCATTGGTTGGTGGCATGTACAACTTTCCCTTAGACAGCCTGGCTTGTTTTAGTGGCGGTTCATCACTGCCAATAGGGGACCTTTTATCATCTTCCATGTCTGTACCCATCACTGATTTTCAGCTGCTTTCCTCAATTTTCTGATGTGAATTGAAACAATCTGTTCAAATGACAAAGTACCACAACATACTGAAAACAAAATCACAATTGTAGCTATACTCCATAGCAAAGTAAAATGAATAGAGGTTTGTAATATTGTTGCTACTATTAAAAAAGAACTTTGTCATGACTGAGTCACAACTCATAACTGACCATTAGTGTCCACTTTTTGGTTAATAAAACAATAACCTCTCAAATGATAACAACAGGTATCTATGGTTTTATGAAAAGAATATGATCTTGAGTACCTACAATGATAATGTATAACAAATGCTTGTGGCACAAAAGACCCGGTACTAAACTCAAGTAAATTAGTGTTGTTATTGTCCAAAGAGTCTTCATGCAAATGCAACTAGCTTGATGTACTACTGATGGCAACAAAAGAGTATATTGTCTAAGGCAGTTATTAACCAATCAGAAAAGGTCAGTTACCAACTAAATGGATAATCCAAAACAATCCTAAACAATGTTTTTATTTTCATACTGTTATAGATAAATATTCAATGCTTAATGTGGTGAGAATTGTCTGGAACTATCTGCTAGGTGCACAGCCCCCAATGAACTGGAAATTATGATCACAACAAGAGCAGGAAAACAAAACAACAGAAATGTTTAAGAAATGCCTGAATATTGATCATGGAGACACTGTAATGTTACATACTTTCTGCATCAATACTTGGATGAAATATGAAAGTATGTGTGGTATGTGGTTACTTCACTGATGAAATTTAAGTGAAATAAAAATATTGTTTTGAGTTGATATTAATAAAAAACAATTGCTGAATTAAAAACTGAACTGGCTTATGTTTGATTTAAGCATAATCAGTAAAATATTGGGAAGATATGCAAATCTTTGGGGTCATCCTGAAGGTTAATCAACAAAAGTTATAATTCTGAAATTTATCATATAGTTATTTCAAAAGTGCCACACTGCAGCCAGTCTATTCAAATGTGGCCAAATGGCAGCTGTGCAAAGACTCTTTCTTTTATAAATGTAATTGATAATCATTCTGGAACCAAATAAACATGACATCTTGTATTCATACAATGTAAGACAAACCAAAAACATTAATAAACGGTCACTGTCTAACATTGTAAAACCAGCTATCTTGATATACGTTTCAAATATTTCCCACATCATGAAAAAGATTTACTAAAATAAAGTTTCTAACTGGTATTATTCCAATGCATGCAGATTATATGGCACGATCCTTGCACAATGTGCAAAATTATACCTGATATCTCTGATCCCTAAATAGACATATCCACATGATTATAGGGGAACATAAAAAAAATGCATCATATATTACGTGCTGATTGTATCAATGCAACACAAATTTGGGTACCCTGAAATTATAGACTACATTAAATATCGAAATGATCTTCGAATTAGCCTTTTAATGTAATCAAGGGAAACAAAGTGGATAGATTTACACAAAATGACGGTATATATCCACGATTTGTAGAACTTTGAATTTGAATGAAGTCGATGTATTTTCAATCTCTTTTCAACAGCACCACGTGGAAACGGATATATAAAATATTTTAATTTTTGTATACCTATTGAACTGTAATTGTTTAGGAACCAGTCTAAACATCCGCCTGGTTCTAAGATCTTTAATGGTAGAAACTGTTGTGTACCAGGTTGATATATTTTTCAGACTGGTGTTTCATTAAATATAGAACATTTCCAGATACATTTAGACCTTTTGTAAACTAGTCTGAAAATGGCTGCGCCCTGGCAGGTGCTCGATAACACGTTGGGAGAAGCTCAAGTTTGGAGTCAAAACCTCGATGCTTTTCTGAGGTTAGAATTTTTTCACATTCAGAACAGTCAATTCGCATGTTCATTGCTTTCCAAGTTATTTCGTACTCAAAAAATATCTGAGTGTAGGGAGTTGAGTGTTAGTATTTTGGACTATAGTCCGATGCTACATCCCCGTTGGTTTGTAAACCTCCCCCCCCCCCGATTTCAATAGCTAAAAAGTTTAATGTGATAAAAGTGCACAGAACTAAGTCAAATGAATCATTGATTTATAATTTCTAACCTGACTGTGACCAGAATGACACTAATACTGTGACCAGAATGGCACCTTTAATGCTTAACGGACTTTCCATACTAATACTGAGCCATAATCCGTCCATTATGGTGTAGTTTATTTACATCCAACAAGATAATTAATCCTATTCGGTAACTGCCGGATAATTCCGTAAATTGCCATAACGTTGAGTTTGGAATTATATTCCTTTGCACACATGAACATATTAATGAAACCATTTGTTAAATTCACGTGAAAGGCATTTTTTTTTGTTATTCTTTTCCTTTGCTTGATTCGACACCTTAAATTATAAATATCGGAAGCAGACGACATATGTATGTATATCTTTAGTTGCACATACACCCCTTTGCTGAAAATGGACTGGTTCAGGAACTGGAAATGGTTCTCAAGCATGTCAGTCTATTACATTGAAAACTTCCGTTAAGAATGAAACGCGCAGACGATGACGGTATAATGGCCATTCTACTAACAGACAGGTTAGAAAATATACATCAATGAATGAATTTAATAAGAGCCTTGCACTTTTTATCAAATTAAATATCTTATTGAAATCGGTAAGGGGTGTACAAACCAACGGGTTAGTAGAATTGGTTTATACCCAGTTGGTCCACAAGGGCTCATATTGTTGCTTACAATATATCGTCGTACATGTACTATATAATGGCTAGAAGGGAGGACACTTCTCTCCTGTCTCATGCAACTTATTTAAGAATAAACCCTGATATATAATTTTGTATAATGTAATAAATTTGGTACCGCTGTGCATTCGACTTTTTATGCGTATCCCAAGTTTGGTTGGCTATCGTACCTTTAAGGAATGCCAGACCATTTTCCCATGGTACTGTCTAACATAGACCTGATCTTGCCCACTTAATATGAAAGTGAAATCCCGCTGAATAGAATACTATCCTCTCGTTAAAAGCCGAAGATGTCCTGCATTTGTTTATAACTTATTTTCAGAATGAGAATGGAGTATTTCATTCAGCATGTTATTCTTGCATATTATGCGGGCATGATGAGGTCCATGTCAATGTGAAAAGACTTCATGGAGGTTTTGAGTGTGTCCTTGAACCATTTCTTTTGGCCTCCTTGGGAACACTTCCCTTCAGTGAGTTCCCCATAGAACAGTCTCTTTGGGAGGCGCTCATCAGGCATACCGCATACATGACCTACCCGGCGGAGTTGTGACCTTCTGAGGATGGCATAGATGCTTGATATACAGTAGTCCCCCTCTTGAACGGCCCCCCTCACCAGCGGCCACCTGCTCCTTATGGCCAGAATCTGAAGGCACCGACGAATTTGTGTTCAAAATTACCCCTCACGAAAGGCCACCCGGCTAACACAACCAGCGGCCAGCATATTTTAGCAAAACATAAAATTTACCCCTCACAAGCGGCCGCATTTTATTTTGCAATATGTATATAGAATAATTGTTTTTCTAATTGTGTTAAGTAATCGGATTTCTGTTTCCCGATGTCAGGTTTTCATTCTTCAAAAAAAGTGTTCTACGTGTACCAATAAGGTGAATATTATATTCTTTACACCTTACTAGAAGCCACATTTATTTCATAAAGCTGAGAAAGACTCAAATTTTAATCTGTACCTAAAGGTAATCCATATATCTGTACTGCGAGTTATCCTAGATGTCTGGTTTATCCACGGATAATTGTTAAGATTACACTTATTAATAGTAGTAACCTCGGAGAAGTGGCCATATTGAGGTACAATACGAAAGTCTGCGTGGAAAATGGTTTGATAGCCTTTGTGGCTTCCCTTGCAAGATGTTGAGCTTGTTAACTTACATAATTAGCGGCTATTATGCAACAATTGTAAAGTTTATAAATCTTAACGGCCGCGAAGTGTTTTTGTTCAGATCTGCGTATGTATCCAAGGCGTTTTTCACACTTAAAGTAAAAGGAAAAAAAAGATATATAAAAACAATAGGGTACCAGACTGCAACTAATGAATCACATGATAATCGCTGCCTTAAAAAATATACGGCATCTTGTTTAAATGCCAAAAAAAATTGTTTCCTCCGTCTGGTAGTTGCAACATTGATGATTATAACTAGATGTAAGGTCAAGATCACATGATCAGCATTGGCTAAAAATAGAAACAGTTTGCTAGACAAAGACCGAAAATTACGTGACAACACAACTTGTCGCTTCTTTACGAAGAAAGCATGCCGTCCGCTCAACAAATGTGTTGTCTGCATAATTAAATCTCATACAGTTAACAACATCGGAATAACTCATTACCAAACATTAACATGTTATCACGTAAACGAAGATGATTTTTTTCAGAAAACGTCGGTTATTATATATAGTCTACGATATCGGGTGAGGTGGGGAGGGGGACTGGTCAAACAAATTTGGGTAGTAAAGACTCAAATAAATAACATTGTAACCGATAAGTTATTTAGCAGCAGTGGGAAAATGGAGCAAATGGATAGATAATTGCGTATGTACCAAGATTTAAATGATGTTTTTGTATGGTTCTGCTATGTGCATGACAACACCCGCTCGCATATCAAGCTTTTGCCAAGAATAAGAACTATTAACCCTTTCATCACGGCAAACCGCATATGCGGTCCAGGGGAAGTAGATCGTCAACACTATGGACCGAGTTTTCAGTCTGGGGCAGTGTTCTTTGTTAACGTTATAGTACCCGACTAAATATCTTTCGGAATACCTCAAATAACTTCCATCTGGTAATGTAGATGTTATATTTGGATTATCTCGTGAGTTTAGCTTGTATACAACTAGAAATAACGAACAAAGTAGGAACTTTTAACGTGTTTTCCGAATGCTGAAATTTGTATCCAAAGTGGCGGCATTTGAAGGATTTTTTTTTAGAGGAGAGTTTTCCGAGGATTTAAATAATTTTGACCTGATAAATTTGTTTGACAGTGAGGGAAGACGTATGGAGAGACAATGGAATGCACTTGTGGGTGACAGTGATTACAATGAAGATGACTTTGAAGGTTTTGAACCAGAGGAATTGTACGCTCCACGTGGGTTTTTTTTGGACGTAGCCCGAAAACCAAAGAGATTTGTTTCAGTTTTCTGACAGAGTTGGGCACACCCGAGAGTTATATGGATCAAGGAAGCTTCGGATTATTTTCAAATATTCTATTCAGATGAAGTTTTTGGAAAAATTGTCCATTTAATGAACTTCAATGCGACGATCAAACGTGGCAGAGGCGATATAGGTCACTTAGGTGTGTGGACAGATCTCACCTTGGAGATCATTTTGGTTAATTTTATAGAATTTTATATATTATGGACACCATGAAAGAAAGACTTGTGTTGCTACTATGATTATTCACTAGTACATTCTAGGGTCAATTGAACAAGTTTTGAGAACATTCTAAGTTTTCTAAGAGGTAATAAAATAATTGTATTTTACCTGTTGTTACCTGTTTGTACCTGCATTTTAACAGTTGTAATAGATATGCACATTTTATTGAATTAGTCATAAAATTTGAATTTTAACCTTGATTTTGACACCTAATCCAGCCAGATATCTCTAACAATGGCAAAGTTATGTTGTTTCAAAGTCCACAAGTCATTTTGCTTTACAACTCCAAAGTTATTTAGTGTTGAGGACTCTATGCCTACAAATCACTTAGTGATGAAAGGGTTAATGCATACTCATTTGAAATAAGTCAACTATTATAGCACAAGAGCCGTTTAATATTTAATTTTGCTTTTAAACAAAGATATTTAATGCTTTGAAAAATGAAGCTTTCTTACTTCGTACATATACTAATCACAAAAAATTTAGTCCCCCTCTGGAAAGGCCACCCGCCTTATAAGGCCACTTTCCCGGTGCAGAAGGGGTGGCCGTATAAGAGGGGGACTACTGTATCAGCTCACTGAAGGACTTCTGTGACAGGAGTCTTTTCCTGCTATTTGATGTTTAGCAGTTTTATGAGGAGTTAAGCTGTTTTGTATGGCACCTGTACATTGTCCATGTCTCACATGCATAGAAGCTGGAAGGCAGTTCTACTGCGTGGTACACCTTGAGCTTGGTTTTCAGGCTGATTTCTCTTCTATTCCACACAATATTATGAAATCTGCTGAAGGCTGCTCTTGAACGAGCAATCCTGAGAGTGACCTCTTCATTGATGGAGACTGCATGAAAATGTACTGCCAAGGTGGATGAACTTGTCAGCAAAAGCAAGCGAATGGCCATCGACGGTGATGCTGTAGAGGACTGGAGGTGCAGACTGGTTCAATATTTCGGTCTTCATATTTATTGTGAGTCAGACATCTGTGCAGGCTTTGGAGAAACGATCCATACTTTCTTGCACGATCCATACTTTCTTGCACGTCAGAGTGAGTACCAGCATTCAAAGCATAGTCATCAGCAAAAAAAGGAAGTCACAGATGGTGTCTTCCTTGACTTTGGTCTTAGTCTGCAGTCTTCTGAGGTTGAAGATGTTCCCATCAGCCCTGAACTGAATATCAATGCCAATGACACCCTATAAGAAAGCATCGGTCAGCATTAATGTTTCCATTTGCATCTTCATAGGTCAGTTGATTGTAGGTATAGCCTGGTAGAATGATTGAGCTATCAAAGCATACAGTACATAGGCCAGATGTCAACATTAGCAGATTATGATGTAACATTGCACAGTGAAGAGGGTTGGTCAATATGAACACAGGACTTGTTTATGTGTCTGTGTCTTCCTTTACTGGTCCCATTGAATTTCTCCACTCCAAATCCATGATTGTTTAAACAAGTTAAACTGCCAAAAAGGCTGTTGCCAAAAAAAATTGCCAACTGGTATTTTTAGTCACCAATAAGGAAAAATAATCGAAATTTGCGACATTGGCGAAGCACAGGATGATCCCTGTTTTGTGGGACATGGGCAAGTGAAACCTATAGTTGATAAATTCTCTGAATTTCCTGTGCCTGTCAGTACAAAGCAACTGATATGATCTTTTGGTGTGGCTGGATACTATCAGAGATTTTGTTCCAATTTTTCTAATAATGCTGAATCCCTTACAAATTTATTGAGCAAGAAAAGCAAGTTTCTTCGAACTGAAAAATGTCAGGAGGTTTTTGACAAGTTAAAGGCCATACTTAAAAGTAGACCAATTTTTACAGCTCCAAATTTCAATCAATCTTTTAAACTTTCTATTGATGCAAGTTATGTGTAGGGGTTGGAGAATTAATCAAGAATTCAGTAAAAATGTTTGGCTTTAATTTTGGGATTAAACACTTTGAAGTTTACCATAGTTCAGATCCTTCTCAGATTGTTGTGTTTAGTGATCACAACTTCCTTACTTTCATCGACAAGAAGAAAAACTAAAATCAAAGATTATTAAGGTGAAGTTCGTTTTTACAGGAATATATATTGACATTAGGCACATCATGGGACAATAGAGTTTAATTGCACATTCCTATGTATAGAAATGTTATTTCGTGTACATTCTTTATAATTGCATGCAAGTTTTTATGTAAATTTTCTTAAATCATGTATAATTAACATATAGTAAAAAAAGCTTTATTATATAAATCTTTCTTTTGCTTTATCATAGAAATGTTACATATAATTGCTTGTGTTTTACATTTTTTATTTTATTTTTATTTTCATTACATGTTATTGTATTGATTACTTTATTCACTTGATTTGACATTTTTCAGAAAATTCAGCTCAGTTCAGTTTTGTCCTGGTAAATAACCAGTATTGCTTCATTGTATTTTTAGCTGACCTTGAATTAGAACTAGTAAACAATTTTTTTTAAAAAAAAATTTTTCCCAGAGTATAAATCATTGGTAGTACTTGGCATAGATGTAAGTTCTATGTAAATGTTTTTTTTAGTTTTGTTCAATCCTACAGATTAGGTCAGTATAATCAAATTCATCTATTGCATATGTGTCAGCCAGGCCTACGGTGTTACTATGCCATTCAACTAAGTGACCACATGACCCCAACACATGATCTAAAACTGCCTTGAAAAGTAATGTTTTATAATGATTTAATTTGGTCATAATTCATACCTTCTGATCTCAAATGTATTTTGTGTTGTGACCAATTAGAGTTAAATTTTTTATTTAAAATAATTTAAATTCCTGGAAATATCTAGTGCTCATCATAATTCTTGGACAAAGACATTTATTGTTAATTATTTGGAATTCTAAAGTATTATGTATCTGTAATTGAATTGCTTGCGTGTTGGTTTAAAAAATTTTATATTTTTTATTTGTTTCATTACATTTTATTAATAATTTTTTTCACAGGATTATCTATTTTTTTTTCTAAAGTAAATTCTGTTTGTATAGAACCTAAAGTATTACATTATCATTATTTTTGGATGAACTTAGTTTCAGACACCTGGTTAAAATGATTAATCTGTGTCAAGGTCACACCTAACTGTCATGTTATGCATGTGTTATCAATGTCTTTTTTATTATTGGTTCTTAGAAAAGACTATTCTGGCATATATGTCAAAATGTCTTGTAGTAAGTGATCATGAGTCCCATTACAAATGTCAAAAAGAAGTTTTAGTGAGGTTTAATACTAAGTATCACTGTTTAGTCTAAAATAATACCTTGAGAATTTAGAAGTATTTTTGTTGTTGCTAGATGAGGTTTTTTTTTAGTTTTTCTATGCTTTGGATTTAATAATTAATTCTCTGGGAAATGTTTACAAGTGCTGCTCTTCATCAAATTCTTGGACAAAGTGGAAATTAATCAAAGTTCTTTTTTGATTCATAAAATTCATAGGAAAACGTTTGAAAATTCTTTTGCATAAAATTAACAAGAAACTTTTGACACATCGCCCACAATCCTTGAACTTTGCATCCGGGATTTGGATTCATTTAGGATATTTTAGTGATAGGTCTTATATTTTTCAATTGTGAGAACCAGTTTTTGGATAATATTTACAAACCGTAAGTCCTGTTTTCTATTTTTACATTGTTTTCTAGAGAAATAAATTAATTTTGTTAAAATTTACAAAGCTTGTTGACTTCACTCTTTTCTTTCTTACTTTGAACAAGTCGAGATTTGACATTTGTAACAAAAACTGGAATATTGATTTTAGTGAATCCTTAAGGAACTGTTAACAGGACAACATAAAACAGGTTATAGAAAATATTATCGCCTTCTATCTTGGGACTTCATCGAGAGTAGAACTTTTTAGTGATATGACTTATATTGTTAAAATTTACGAAGCTTATTGTCTTCCCATTTTGTACTTTTAAATGAGCCTAGGCACATAACATGACTTTGACAGAAAGTTCACTGGTTGAAAGAGAATTAGTAAAATGGAGTTTTTTCCTGGTTTGTATCTTGTTTCCTCACACATCTGATAGACTGATAAGATTTTCTTCCAGCATTTCTATCTGCATGACAGTGTTCATAATTTTAAGCTAAAGCTGTGGTCATGATAATTCAAAGATGAGTTCTTTTGAGAACTGGAAGTTTATGACACTAAAAAAAGGTGTGGGATGATACAGTATTCCTCACCATCCATCCTGGCATTTTGTTTAAAAATAAAAGACCTTGCAGAAATTAAAAAAAATCACAATAATTAACAATTTTACTCATGAATTGATAATTTCAAAACCTATTGTTGATAGGAGATTTCTATCACTGTCAGCTTCATATTTCAAACCAAACAGTAGTTTTATGCTTAGGAAAATAATACTAATATTAGCACCTCTAACATCTTCATTGACAGGGTACTAGATTGGTTGTGTATCCAACAATGGTACAGCCAGGTGTGATGTAGACCCAATTGTTTTTTTTAACACTTTCACTCATCATCATAAGAATGCATACATACAGTTACAGGGACCCACATTGCATGCATACAATTACAGACCACAATAGGGACCCACAATGCATGCATTCAATTATAGACCATGGTAGGGACCCACAATGCATACATACAATTACAGACCATGGTAGGGACCTCTGCTGGCTAAGGTGGTCTAAGATGCCTGCCTTTACTGATCAATAACATATCTGAACATGTGATTATGATTCATTGCTTACAATTTGCTTTCCATGTGATTATGATTCATTGCTTACACGTTGCTTTCTATGTGAATTTGATTCATTGCTCTGCCAATTTGGCTATGTGAGAAAGCTTACAAGTAGCTTTCCATTCATCAGTAGTTCTTCGTGGGTTATTCTTCCACCAAAATATGTTTGCCACTTAAAACCAAATGTAAGGTCTAACCAAAAAAGAAATGGAAGTGTTCTCTAAAAATTGGAATCATAATAGGCCACCATTTTGAATACAATATGTGAACTGTGGATCATGGCAAATAAACAGAACTAATTACATGTGTTATATATACAGTACATATATATATATATATATATATATATATATATATATATATATATATATATATATATATATATATATATATATATATATATATATATATATATATGCTCATGTTTTATACAGAACTAGTTATGTGTCATGATGATAATTACATGTCATAATGTGCTTTATAAGAGAATTTAGCTGGAAATTTGGACTGTAATTGTGTTGCTACATTAACAGTTATTGGATTATTTCATTGCTTGTTTAGTTCATGATATTGTAGCTATACATAACCATTTAATGCTCTTGGTGGGGGTGGGTGGAATTTTTCTTTAAATATAATTTCTTTTGTTTCTTGTACCTCAAGTTAATATACTGATATAATGGATATAATATGTTTAATTTCTGATTACAAGTCATGGCAAAAAGTTAAAAAGTTAGAAGCTATTTGATAGCCAGAAGATTTGAAAACCAAAAGATATACATACCTTTTCATACAACATTAAGAATGTGAAATGGTTGGTCCTAACACTACATCAATATTTCTATGGAAAAGTCTATTTTGATGTATTTTTTTTCAATTCAGTTCAGTACATCCAGCTAACTTTAATGCATGTTTTCATGAATAAGAAAACTCTTTTCATAATGCAAGTTAAACATTTGTCCATATTAAAAAGTGGATCAAAGTGAAATAGATCATATTATCCATAGAAATAAATGGGATTTAGGTTTAAAAAAGGCATTTTACCTCCTGTATTTGGATTTTACATAGAAAAGAATGAGATTTAGGCCTAAATAAGGTATTTGACCTCCTGTATTGGATTTTACATAGAAATGAATGAGATTTAGGTTTAAATAAGGTATTTGACCTCCTGTATTGGATTTTACATAGAAATGAATGAGATTTAGGTCTAAATAAGGCATTTTACCTCCTGTATTGGATTTTACATAGAAATGAATGAGATTTAGGTCTAAATTAAGCATTTAACCTCCTGTATTGGATTTTACATAGAAATGAATGAGATTTAGGTCTAAATTAAGCATTTGACCTCCTGCATTGGATTTTACATAGACATGAATGAGATTTAGGTCTAAATTAAGCATTTGACCTCCTGCATTGGATTTTACATAGAAATGAATGAGATTTAGGTCTAAATATGGTATTTGACCTCCTGTATTGCATTTTTCATAGAAATGAATGAGAGATAGGTCTAAATAAGGTATTTGACCTCCTGTATTGGATTTTACATAGAAATGAATGAGATTTAGGTCTAAATATGGTATTTGACCTACTGTATTGCATTTTTCATAGAAATGAATGAGAGATAGGTCTAAATAAGGTATTTGACCTCCTGTATTGGATTTTACATAGAAATGAATGAGATTTAGGTCTAAATATGGTATTTGACCTCCTGTATTGCATTTTTCATAGAAATGAATGAGAGTTAGGTCTAAATAAGGCATGTGACCTCCTGTATTGGATTTTACATAGAAATGAATGAGATTTAGGTCTAAATAAGGCATTTAACCTCCTGCATTGGATTCTACATAGAAATGAATGAGATTTAGGTTTAAATAAGGCATTTTACCTCCTGTATTGGATTTTACATAGAAATGAATGAGATTTAGGTCTAAATAAGGCATTTTACCTCCTGTATTGGATTTTACATAGAAATGAATGAGATTTAGGTCTAAATTAAGCATTTAACCTCCTGTATTGGATTTTACATAGAAATGAATGAGATTTAGGTCTAAATAAGGCATTTAACCTCCTGCATTGGATTCTACATAGAAATGAATGAGATTTAGGTTTAAATAAGGCATTTTACCTCCTGTATTGGATTTTACATAGAAATGAATGAGATTTAGGTCTAAATAAGGCATTTTACCTCCTGTATTGGATTTTACATAGAAATGAATGAGATTTAGGTCTAAATTAAGCATTTAACCTCCTGTATTGGATTTTACATAGAAATGAATGAGATTTAGGTCTAAATTAAGCATTTGACCTCCTGCATTGGATTTTACATAGAAATGAATGAGATTTAGGTCTAAATTAAGCATTTGACCTCCTGCATTGGATTTTACATAGAAATGAATGAGATTTAGGTCTAAATTAAGCATTTGACCTCCTGCATTGGATTTTACATAGAAATGAATGAGATTTAGGTCTAAATTAAGCATTTGACCTCCTGCATTGGATTTTTCATAGAAATGAATGAGAGATAGGTCTAAATAAGGTATTTGACCTCCTGTTTTGGATTTTACATAGAAATGAATGAGATTTAGGTCTAAATTAAGCATTTGACCTCCTGCATTGGATTTTACATAGAAATGAATGAGATTTAGGTCTAAATATGGTATTTGACCTCCTGTATTGCATTTTTCATAGAAATGAATGAGAGATAGGTCTAAATAAGGTATTTGACCTCCTGTATTGGATTTTACATAGAAATGAATGAGATTTAGGTCTAAATATGGTATTTGACCTCCTGTATTGCATTTTTCATACAAATGAATGAGAGTTAGGTCTAAATAAGGCATGTGACCTCCTGTATTGGATTTTACATAGAAATGAATGAGATTTAGGTCTAAATAAGGCATTTAACCTCCTGCATTGGATTCTACATAGAAATGAATGAGATTTAGGTCTAAATAAGGCATTTTACCTCCTGTATTGGATTTTACATAGAAATGAATGAGATTTAGGTCTAAATTAAGCATTTGACCTCCTGTATTGCATTTTTCATAGAAATGAATGAGAGATAGGTCTAAATAAGGTATTTTACCTCATGTATTGGATTTTACATAGAAATGAATGAGATTTAGGCTTAAATAAGGCATTTTACCTTTTGTATTGGATTTTACATAGAAATGTATGAGATTTAGGTCTAAATTAAGCATTTGACCTCCTGCATTGGATTTTACATAGAAATGAATGAGATTTAGGTCTAAATTAAGCATTTGACCTCCTGCATTGGATTTTACATAGAAATGAATGAGATTTAGGTCTAAATATGGTATTTGACCTCCTGTATTGCATTTTTCATAGAAATGAATGAGAGATAGGTCTAAATAAGGTATTTGACCTCCTGTTTTGGATTTTACATAGAAATGAATGAGATTTAGGTCTAAATATGGTATTTGACCTCCTGTATTGCATTTTTCATAGAAATGAATGAGAGTTAGGTCTAAATAAGGCACTTGACCTCCTGCATTGGATTTTATATAGAAATGAATGAGATGTAGGCCTAAATAAGGTATTTTACCTCCTGTATTGGATTTTACATAGAAATGAATGAGATTTAGGCCTAAATAAGGCATTTTACCTCCTGTATTGGATTTTACATAGAAATGAATGAGATTTAGGTCTAAATTAAGCATTTGACCTCCTGCATTGGATTTTACATAGAAATGAATGAGATTGAATGAGATTTAGGTCTAAATTAAGCATTTGACCCCCTGCATTGGATTTTACATAGAAATGAGTGAGTTTTAGGTCTAAATTAAGCATTTGACCTCCTGCATTGGATTTTACATAGAAATGAATGAGATTTAGGTCTAAATATGGTATTTGACCTCCTGTATTGCATTTTTCATAGAAAAGAATGAGAGATAGGTCTAAATAAGGCATTTGACCTCCTGTATTGGATTTTACATAGAAATGAATGAGATTTAGGTCTAAATTAAGCATTTGACCTCCTGTATTGGATTCTACATAGAAATGAATGAGATTTAAGTCTAAATAAGGCATTTTACCTCCTGTATTGGATTTTACATAGAAATGAATGAGATTTAGGTCTAAATTAAGCATTTGACCTCCTGTATTGCATTTTTCATAGAAATGAATGAGAGATAGGTCTAAATAAGGTATTTTACCTCCTGTATATATATTTTACATAGAAATGAATGAGATTTAGGCCTAAATAAGGCATTTTACCTCCTGTATTGGGTTTTACATAGAAATGAATGAGATTTCGGTCTAAATTAAGCATTTGACCTCCTGCATTGGATTTTACATAGAAATGAATGAGATTTAGGTCTAAATTAAGCATTTGACCTCCTGCATTGGATTTTACATAGAAATGAATGTGATTTAGGTCTAAATATGGTATTTGACCTCCTGTTTTGCATTTTCCATAGAAATGAATGAGAGATAGGTCTAAATAAGGTTTTTGACCTGCTGTATTGGATTTTACATAGAAATTGATGAGATTTAGGTCTAAATTAAGCATTTGACCTCCTGCATTGGATTTTACATAGAAATGAATGAGATTTAGGTCTAAATTAAGCATTTGACCTCCTGCATTGGATTTTACATAGAAATGAATGAGATTTAGGTCTAAATATGGTATTTGACCTCCTGTATTGCATTTTTCATAGAAATGAATGAGAGATAGGTCTAAATAAGGTATTTGACCTCTTGTATTGGATTTTACATAGAAATGAATGAGATTTAGGTCTAAATATGGTATTTTACCTCCTGTATTGCATTTTTCATAGAAATGAATGAGAGTTAGGTCTAAATAAGGCATTTGACCTACTGTATTGGATTTTATATAGAAATGAATGAGATTTAGGCCTAAATAAGGTATTTTACCTCCTGTATTGGATTTTACATAGAAATGAATGAGATTTAGGCCTTAATAAGGCATTTTACCTCCTGTATTGGATTTTACATAGAAATGAATGAGATTTAGGTCTAAATTAAGCATTTGACCTCCTGCATTGGATTTTACATAGAAATGAATGAGATTTAGGTCTAAATTAAGCATTTGACCTCCTGCATTGGATTTTACATAGAAATGAATGATATTTAGGTCTAAATTAAGCATTTGACCTCCTGCATTGGATTTTACATAGAAATGAATGTGATTTAGGTCTAAATATGGTATTTGACCTCCTGTATTGCATGTTTCATAGAAATGAATGAGAGATAGGTCTAAATAAGGTTTTTGACCTCCTGTATTGGATTTTACATAGAAATTGATGAGATTTAGGTCTAAATTAAGCATTTGACCTCCTGCATTGGATTTTACATAGAAATGAATGTGATTTAGGTCTAAATATGGTATTTGACCTCCTGTATTGCATGTTTCATAGAAATGAATGAGAGATAGGTCTAAATAAGGTTTTTGACCTCCTGTATTGGATTTTACATAGAAATTGATGAGATTTAGGTCTAAATTAAGCATTTGACCTCCTGCATTGGATTTTACATAGAAATGAATGAGATTTAGGCCTAAATAAGGTATTTTACCTCCTGTATTGGATTTTACATAGAAATGAATGAGATTTAAGTCTAAATAAGGCATTTTACCTCCTGTATTGGATTTTACATAGAAATGAATGAGATTTAGGTCTAAATTAAGCATTTGACCTCCTGCATTGGATTTTACATAGAAATGAATGAGATTTAGATCTAAATATGGTATTTGACCTCCTGTATTGCATTTTTCATAGAAATGAATGAGAGTTAAATCTAAATAAGGCATTTGACCTCCTGTATTGGATTTTACATAGAAATGAATGAGATTTAGGCTTAAATAAGGTATTTTACCTTCTGTATTGGATTTTACATAGAAATGAATGAGATTTAGGTCTAAATAAGGCATTTTACCTCCTGTATTGGATTTTACATAGAAAGGAATGAGATTTAGGTCTAAATTAAGCATTTGACCTCCTGCATTGGATTTTACATAGAAATGAATGAGATTTAGGTCTAAATTAAGCATTTTACCTCCTGCATTGGATTTTACATAGAAATGAATGAGATTTAGGTCTAAATGAGACATTGGACTCTCTGTTTTGGATATTACATAGGATGTCATTTGGGTCAGACATATTGACTCTCTATAATGGATTTTATAATGTTCTTTGAATTTTGTTTTAAAAGAAACATTTGACACCCAGGATTGGAGTTTCCATAAGATCTAATAGGATTTAAGACACTTGTACATTTGTTGGATTTTATATAGTATTGCATGGAATTTAGGTCAAAAGTTTTTAAAATAATTTATTCATTTTTTTTTTAAATCCCCAAAAATTACATTGTAGAGATATTCTGAAAGATATAGATGTTTAAAAATGAAAGAAAATTCATGGATAAGCATACGTTAAATAAATTTAAAGCAATTTTTTTTTATATGTAAATCAGGATTAAAAGTATACTGAATGTAATGGTGGTACTGAAACACAGGTTTAAATATTTTCATTTGAAAAGTGAACCAACTGATGTATGGTCCTTGCAGATTATAAGGAGATAGAGATATGTTACAATTACAAGGTTTGAGAATTATCCCTTACCTGTTGCTTTTGATAAATTTAAGTAAAAAATTCCTTTTTCTTCCAAAATGATTATTTTTTTCTGGGTAATTACTTTGATGATCCTTGCTATGTAGTCTTCTGTTTATGATATGGATTTGTGCCAGAATTTTAAAATGCCTTCCACTTGTTTTGGTTTCGTTTGGTGGGTTTAATACAATTTTCAGCACATGACAGCCAGTATATCTGTTAGAGGAACACCTACATGAATCAGCTGGTGAGCTGTCTCACAGTACCATTTTGGCCAAGCCTGAGACTTGAACCCAGAGATAAGATATCAATGATCAGTGCCTTAGACCACTCAGCCATCCGGAGACCCAATTCAGCTTGGGATTCAAGCAGTCCAAAATTATAGTACATGTATAGCATGGTTGAGGGTTATGACTAATCTTGGCATTCTCACAAGTTTTCACATTGCTTCACATTTCTAGTTATTTTCAATTACTTTTCAGAGAGAGTGATGCTATTTTGAGATCTTGTGGTCCTGCAGTTAGAAACCATTCTTGGGCCCATAGTGGCCAAGTGGTCTAAAGTGCTATTCTATACCGCTTACTTCCATCTCACCTCTGTCTACTTGGGTTTGAGTCTCAGGCTTTGACCAAACTGAGTATGTGAAAAAGCTGCCAGGATCTTCCTGTGATTCTTACTGGGCTTCTTTCTCCACCAGTAATACTGACCACCATGTATCCTATCTTGCGCTAAGAAGTGGAGTTGAAAAAAAATTCAATACCTGAAACAACAGAAACAGTTTTCTTCTTCTGTATTTACTGAAAATCACATTTGAGCCTGCTTCCAAATCATTATTGTTATTTTAAATAAATTAGTAGAAAACTAAAATCTATCAATTTTCATAACCAGGTAACATATATCTGGATTAAAATCAAGGTGTGAAATAATGAGTTAATTGTTTTTAAATTATATTGCTTTGTTTTTCTTCAGAGTGCAGGATGAGCTTCCATCACAGATTTCAAAGAGATTAAAGAACATTTATGACCTAACAAAATCAATAGAGAAAACTTCATCAGGTTCGATTACATTACCAGAACTATTTGTGGATAATTTTGATGATGAACAAGTTTGGCAGCAACTAGAACTTCAGAATTCATCTTCATTCAGCGATCTTTTGTCTCGAGTAGCCAAACTTCTTGCTGGACAAACATCATTGACTTTCAGCTTGGAAACATTGTCGAAAGAATCATGCAAAGAAAGTAATAAATCAAAAGAAAAGGAAAAGAAAGCAAAAAAAGGTGGTGGTTATGATTCAGACAGTGATATCGATTCTGATGATGCTAATGATGATGATGATGACCTTGGTGGGAATGATGTAGAAGAAGAGGAGGGAGATGTTGATGAGGAGAAGACTTCAGACAGTGAAGGGGATCTGTCTGATGAATCAGATGAAAATTTATTGAATATCAAGTCCAAATTAAATGATACAGATGACAAATTTGATAAATTTGGAAGTGACTCAGATGAAGATCTTGATTTTGATTTTGCTGCTATTGGTGAGGGCAGTGAAGATGAATTAGAAGGAAGTGAAGATGAATTAGAAGCAAGTGACAATGATGAGAACAGACAGAGTGATGAGGATGAGAATTTATCAGGAAAAAGAGAACTACAGATGACATCAAAATCTGCTGATAAAACAAAGAGGAGTATTGTGGATGATCAGTTTTTTAAATTAGCAGATTTGGAAAACTTTCTGGATAAAGAAGATGCGAAGTGGGATAAGAGGGAAAGAAGAGAAAAGATGGGGCTGGACCAAGAGGAGTCAGAGAGTGAAGACAGCGAAGACATTGATATGTTTCAGGATATACCATCCGATGATGAAAAGGTAGTTTGTGTATAATAAGCAAGTATTGATTTGACTGAATGTCAAGAAGATCTGTATGCATGTGTCATGTAAAAGCCTTGAGACCATTAAGGAAAGTTGTACTACACAATGTGTTTGGATTTGTCTACATCAGGGTTCTCAAACACATGGCCCATGGGCCACATGTAGCCCACCAAGCCATATTATGTGGCCACAAAATTGTTGACATCACAAGTTGTCATTAGAGATAGCAAAGGTGGTGAGGCCCTTGGGCCATCAAAAATACACTCATGTGGCCCACATGGTGACGAGTTTTGGACCCCTGATCTACATAAAGTTTATTTGTATGTTGCCTGTGGCCACAAAGATCTTTGAAAAGCAAGAGTTGTTATAGTATTGTTGTTACTGTTGTTGATTTTGAACTGAGTTTTTAAATAAGGCAGGATACAGATATGATCTGTGTAAAAAATGACCCTAGACTGTTATTATTTGGGGCTGATCATATGGTCCATACAACCTTAACAAATCCTTCAATTTGAAGATTTGTTTTTGAAAGTCCAAAAGTATTGAAAAAAGTTGGTTTTATCCTTAAAGAATACTTGAATAACTTAAAATATTTTCCAGAACTCTTTAAATTTATCTTGGAACTACAAACTATTAAAACTAAATAAATTACAAAACATTTTCATTTCAGAATGTTTGTTATTTAAAATATTTTCCAAACATAATGAATAGATAAATAGATAAATACATAAAACTGATTACAATTGGGGAGAAATAAATAACATGCATCATGGGCAGTTTAATACATGAAATTATGCTGTTTGCTTTAGTAGAACACTAATTGGTGATTGGCTTTCTTTGATTTGCTTTTGTAACTATTTATGCATGGATAAATGTAATATGTTGAGAACGTTCATTTTCTGTAAGCTCCTTAAAAATAGTCTTTGAGAAACAACTCTCAAGAGCTGTACAAACCATGAACCTCCTTAAACCTAAGCTTGAGTCCTCTGTTAATCTTGAGTATTAAAATAGATCAAATGTGTATGATAATTTTATCCACAGATACTGCACACTAGGTTTATAGCATTGCTTGTTAAATATTAGTTTTCTAATCTGCTGTAGACAAGCTCTGGTGGCCTAGATGTTAGCGTATCCACAGATGTAGGAGGTTGCAGGTTCAAACCTTAGCCAAGTCATACTAAAGCATATAAAATTGGTACTAACAGTTACCTTGCTAGGTGCTGAGCATTAAGAGTTTAGTATTAGAACTGGTCAGCCTTGTGTTAGGTTAATGTGACTGGGTGGAACATCATGCTTCATGTCTACGCCAAGATACCCCAATGTTAGACATCACTATAAGCTGTAACACTGCAGACATTATAGCAATTAAAATGAAATTGATTTAAAGCTACATTAAAAATCCAAATCAGACACACACTTTAATCTGCTATCTGTCTGATAATGAGAAAAAAATGTACTTGTATACAATATGATAGATAGTTTTCCAAATTCCCAGTCCTTGATCAAAACATCTGTTAATTAACATAGATCAAAACATTAAACCAAGATTCTATATTTATCATTGAATGTTTTTAAATGTTAAAACTATTGAGAATATATGGCAATATGATGATGAGGTAGATAAAATTATAATAAGGAATACATTACCGACTAGAACCCAAGAGGGAGGTCCAAGGTAAACTTAATAAAACTGGTTGATTTGGACACTTTTCAACATGGTTATCTTGCCTGCAAAGCATGATCATTGCATAGGAATGATTTTTCCAGTGGCATTGCTCTTGTTATTGGAGTCATTCAGATTCACCTTTTGCATTTAGTGTTGACTGCAGAAATGATTGAGATTTGCTTGATTAATGCTAAATACCTACCTTCCAAGTTTGATCTAAAAATGTGCAGTAATAAAGTGGTAGAAATAGGTACAAAATGAGTACCATTATGAACTGGGGGAAATAGTTATATAATGAGTACCATTATGAACTGGGGAAATAGGTACATAAGGAGTACCATTATGAACTGGGGTGAATAGGTACAAAAGGAGTGCCATTATGAAATGTACATTGCTAGTACCATCATGCATTGGGAGAAATAGGTACATAAGGAGTAACATCATGAATTGGTGTAGTGTAGGTAGATAAGGAGTATCATCATGAATTGGTGTAGTATAGGTAGATAAGGAGTATCATCATGAATTGGTAGAGTATAGGTATATCAGGAGTATCATAAATTGGGGGAGTATAGGTACATAAGGAGTATCATCATGAATTGAGGGAGTATAGGTACATAAGGAGTATCATCATGAATTGGGGGAGTATAGGTAGATAAGGATTATCAAGAATTGGGGGAGAATAGGTAGAATTGGAGTATCATCATGAATTTGGAGAGTATAGGTAGATAAGGAGTATCATCATGAATTGGGGGAGTATAGGTAGATAAGGAGTATCATGAATTTGGGAAGTATAGGTAGATAAGGAGTATCATGAATTTGGGAAGTATAGGTAGATAAGGAGTATCATCATGAATTGGGGGAGTATAGGTGAATAAGGAGTACCATCATGAATTGGGAGTATAGGTAGATAACGAGTATCATCATGAATTGGGGGAGTATAGGTAGATAACGAGTATCATAATGAATTGGGGGCGAATAGGTAGATAAGAAGTATCATCATGAATTGGTGATGTATAGGTAGATAAGGAGTACCATCATGAATTGGGAGTATAGGTAGATAAGGAGTATTATCATGAATTGGGGGAGTATAGGTAGAAAGGAGTATCATAAATTTGGGAAGTATAGGTAGATAAGGAGTATCATGAATTTGGGAAGTATAGGTAGATAAGGAGTACCATCATGAATTGGGAGTATAGGTAGATAACGAGTATCATCATGAATTGGTGTAGTATAGGTAGAAAGGAGTATCATAAATTGGGGGACTATAGGTAGATAAGGAGTATCATGTTTTAGGGAAGTATATGTACATAAGGAGTATAATCATAAATTGGTGTAGTATAGGTAGATAAGGAGTATCTAATTGAATTGGTTTGGTATATGTAGATAAGGAGTAACTTCATGTATTGGGGGAGTGTAGGTAGATAAGGAGTATTATAATGAATTGGGTGAGTATAGGTAGATAAGGAGTATCATCATAAATTGGTGTGGTATAGGTAGATAAGGAGTACCATCATGAATTAGGGGAGTATAGGTAGATAAGGAGTAGCATCATGAATTGGGGGAGTATAGGTAGATAAGGAGTATCATCATAAATTGGTGTGGTATAGGTAGATAAGGAGTAGCATCATGAATTAGGGGAGTATAGGTAGATAAGGAGTATTATAATGAATTGGGTGAGTATAGGTAGATAAGGAGTATTATCATAAATTGGTGTGGTATAGGTAGATAAGGAGTATCGTCATGAATTAGGGGAGAATAGGTAGATAAGGAGGATCATAATAGCGATAAATATGGAGTATCATATAGGTAGATAATAACTATTATAATGAATTGGGGGAGTATAGGCAGATAAGGAGTATCATGAATTGGTGGACTATAGGTAGATAAGGAGTATCATAATGAATTGGGGGAGAATAGGTAGATAAGGAGTATCATCATGAATTGGGGCAGTATAGGTAGATAAGGATTATCAAGAATTGGGGGAGAATAGGTAGAATTTGAGTACCATCATGAATTTGGAGAGTATAGGTAGATAAGGAGTATCATCATGAATTGGGGGAGTATAGGTAGATAAGGAGTATCATGAATTTGGGAAGTATAGCAAGATAAGGAGTATCATGAATTTGGGAAGTATAGCAAGATAAGGAGTATCATGAATTTGGGAAGTATAGGTAGATAAGGAGTATCATCATGAATTGGGGAGTATAGATAGATAAGGAGTACCATCATGAATTTGTGTAGTATAGGTAGAAAAGGTCTATCATGAATTGGTGGAGTATAGGTAGAAAAGGTGTATCATCAATTGGGGGAGTATAGGTAGATAAGGAGTATCATCATGAATTGGTGTAGTATAGGTACATAAGGAGTATAATCATGAATTGGGGGAGTATATGTATATAAGGAGTATCATGAATTGGTGTAGTATAGGTAGATAAGGAGTATCATTATTTGGTAGAATATAGGTAGATAAGGAGTATCATAAATTGGTGTAATATAGGTACATAAGGAGTACCATCATGAATTGGGGAATTATAGGTGAATAAGGAGTACCATCATGAATTGGTGTAGTATAGGTACATAAGGAGTATCATCATGAATTGGAGAAGTATAGGTACATAAGGATTATAATCATGAATTGGGGAAGTATAGGTAGATAAGGATTATCATGAATTGGGGAAGTATAGGTAGATAAGGAGTATCATCATGAATTGGTATAGTATAGATACATAAGGAGTACCATCATGAATTGGTGTAGTATAGGTACATGAGGAGTACCATCATGAATTGGTGTAGTATAGGTACATAAGGAATACCATCATGAATTGGGGAAGTATAGGTACATAAGGAGTATCATGAATTGGGGTAGTATATGTACATAAGGAGTATCATCATTAATTGGGAAAGTATAGGTAGATAAGGAGTACCATTACAAATCCGGATGAATATGTACATAAGGAGCACTGTCATAAATGGACAAAAATAGGTGCATATGGAGTATTGTTCTAAATGGGACAGGAGTAAGTACAGAGGTAGTACCATTATGAGTATGGAAGCAGTAGGCAAGTAAGGAGTACCATCATGAACTGGGAGAAATAGCTACATAAGGAGCACTGTGATAAATTGACATAAATAGGTGCATATGAATCCTAAATGTGACAGGAGTAAGTACAGAGGGAGTAAAATTATGATAATGGAAGCAGTAGGCAAGTAAGGAGTACCATCAGGCTGTTGAGACTTGGTGGGTTTTAGAAAGTACTATTCACAACAGGCAAAAGTAGGTCACAGATGTTTTCATGCTTTAGTATTTGCACTAGGTTTTTACATTTAGCTCCTTATTTCAGTCAACATGGTGTGTATGTGTGTGTGTGTATGTATGTATGTATGTGTGTTTGTGTGTGAAACATTACAAGTGTATTCATCATTAAATATATTACTGAACATGTATAAATATTAGCCTGCTGCGGTGGCTTGGATGCAGAAGTTCGTGGATTCGATCCCCGGCAAAGTCATACCAAAGACTTATAAAAATGGTATTAACAGCTGCCTGGTTTGGTGCTGAGCATTAAGAGATTAGTGTTTTGACTGGTCAGATTGGTGTCAGGATAATGTGACTGGATGGTACATCATGCTACATGTCTGTGGCAAGATGTTTCAGTGCTAGACATCACTATAAACTGCCACACTGCAGACATTGTATCGATATGACTGAAAAATTTGTAAAGCTTGGTTTAAAATCAAAAGGTAATTAGAAGATTTCATTAGTATGCTTGCCTTATAGCAAGCACCAGGTCTTGCATTCAGTGGGAAAGGGATAAAAGAGAAGCCATTAAAAACAGACCAAGGATCTCCAGATAACTTTTTTTGAATTATTAGTAGCATTCCAAGTGGCTCAGAATGGGGGAATAAAAAAAAATTAATTAATCAAAAGCATCGTTCAAAAACAATCTGCCTTATGCAGTGGCCCTACGTGTCCGAGCAGTCTACGGCACATTCCTTTACCGATACTGACATCTCACCTCTATCTGCATGGTCTGGAGTTTGGCCAGCAGTCTAAGGCACATTCCTTTACTGATACAGCCATCTCACCTCTGTATGGTCTGGAGTTTGGCCATTGTGGATGTGTTAGAGTTGTTGTAAGTAGATTCCCATTGGTTTGTTGTTCTTTCTATGGTTTCCCTGCATTATTCCTTTACCAGCCATGTGTGGCCTATCTTGTGCTGAAACGGTTTGTTAAAAAAGCAAAACTAGAAACAACAACATGCCTGGCATATAATCCTGTATGTTACAAGTTACTCAATAGAACTCAAGTGGGACTATGCTGATGGCTCCTCTGTAATAAAACTTGACTCAAGTCTTAATTGGGAATATTCACATTAATGCATGTTGCAAATGTGAATTTGAAGTAAAATATTTCCATGTCTTGAGTAACATTTTGTTACACAAAAAATGTTGAGTCAAGTTTAATGGGGAAGGAGCTTTACTTTAATTATTATATACTCAGATTTTGCCTCAAAAAAACTAAATGGCTGGTCAAGGTGCTTGCCTTACAGATTGTTGACATGGGTTTGATTCCTGGCATGCATATGTGGTTGTGTGAGAAAGCTTGCTATTAGCTTCATGGTGGTCAGTTGTTCTTTGCAGGGCTTTGCTGGTAACTTCATATCCTGAATATACTGGTCTCCATGACAATAAAACAAACAAAATCAGATTATACATAGGTACTGTAGTATTAAACAGTATGTCACTAATAAGGATACATTAGATGTCATCCAACTGTACCAGATATTCATATTCATTAGTGTGGACATATATAATGTTAAGTATGGAAAAAAGACTTGATTTATGTTGTTTTCTTTAAATACTACAACTAATAATTTTCATCAGTAACCAGTAATTATTTTACAATAGTCATTAATTATATGCAATACACAATACTTTCAACAATAATCAATGATCATATAATAATATGTAATCATCATTCAATAGATGATAATTTTCATGCAATAGCCAGTAATTATTTTTAACAGAATAATGTTTGCAATCATCACTTTACTAATTATTTGTTGATCTGGTTGACAAGAGCATTTTAATTTGAAAGGCATGAAGACTGTTGATTTATCTTTTCCAGTAAGAGACAGCATTACTTGGAAAGCTATTTGCATTGTTATTTTTACATTATTGATGACCAAACAGATGTGACATAAGGCCACAATAATATTCATTGTGTTTTCTTTCTACAGCCATTTCCGTGGAATAAGATTGTAATTTGTTGCCATTCTTGTTATCTTGAAGGACGGAAGGAACCTAAGATATGAAGATTTTTTTGATCCACCATACACCACTACTGCAGTGGAGAAAAGTACAAAGAAAGTCAGATTTAATGACAGGCGTGCAGGGTCTGGTGATGAACAAAGGTAAATTGTGACCTTTGCATATTCTTATCTTGTATTTTTCTTTATGTTTTGTGCTATATTATACAAACATTCATTACACAAATTTTATTTACCATTTTCCACTCATTTCTATGAAGTATTCACAGAAGTACACGGTAAACACCCCATAATACTGAAATCTCAACCTACACTTTTTGTTAGTTAATAGACATAATTAAAATCAATGATGTTACCATCTGCAGTGAATCCTGTAGGAATATAGAGGTGATCCACTTTTGAAGTGGAGTTACCCATAGTGATAGAAGTGCAGATAAAGACAGGCAATTGGACAGGCATAGTTTAATAAACTACACCCACCCACCCCACCCCCACCCACCCCCACACAGTAGAACAAGAGAAATACAGTACAGTATTTATATTGTCTGTAACTGTAGCTGCAAAAGGTCAACAATGAAGAAGACCATTTCATAACTGGTGTTATGGAAGTGCATAACAAGGCACTCAAGATTGCATTTCATGTCATCATCATGTATAGTTTCAGAAATACATTCAGATATTGCATTTATTGCTTTTAAAATTTAGTTGTTTTTTAAATTTGAAATTAAAATGTATTACAAAAGTCCGGGTTTCCCTTTTCAATTCCTGATGGGTGATAGATATAGCTTATTTATCCCATTCTGATCAAAACATGTTTTAAAGAAATAGGAAATTCACAGAATACAAAAGCATCAATAAATTTTTTATTAATTAAAATATAACTGGAATAAGTGTAACAATTTATTTGTCAGAGTATCTGTCAGTATATTTGTCAGAGTATGTCATTGTATTTCTCAGAGTATCTGTCAGTGTATTTATTGGAGTATCTGTCAATGTATATGTCAAAGTATCTGTTGGTGTATATGTTACATTATCTGTCATTTTTTGGTCAGAGTATATTTGTTAGTATTTGTTTGAATAAATCAGTATATTTCTCAATGTATCTGTCAGAGTATCTGTTCAAAGTATTGATGAACTATTTGTTTGAGTATTTGTTCATGTATTTGTCAGTGTTAAATGAAATAGATCAAACAGATAATATAAAGTTTCAGAGGTAGGTTACATAGGTTATATTCTTATATATTCTTATAATTCTATATCAGCTGGCTCAGTTAAATGGTTAACTCTCAGTTATGTAAGCAAAGCCACTGATATCAGTCTCACATGGTCTTCTTGACTACTGGACAACTCTCAATCCTGGATTCCAGATCTTTATATACCCGATGGTTAACTTGACCAGAAGTAGCTGAAGTTTAAACAGAAACAGAGTATTATGTATTATGAGTACATTGGACCTATCTTAAGAGACAAATCTCAGGTTGCCATTTTAATATATTTTCCAAAGACTCATTGTGTAACTTTTCCTTGGGTTTTGTAAAAGACTTAATTATTTTCAATATTATTTATAGTGGTGAACCTTCAGAAGGTGTGTCATCTAATTTGAAGAAGGGGCGAAGAGACCTTTTAGGAGACAGTGGGAGTGAGGGAGAAGATGTAGAGGACATACTTGGTGGAGGCAAGAAGAGAGAAACTAAGTCATCCTTTGAAAAGAGGCAAGAAAAGGTATAATTATAAAATAAAATTCCAGAGTGCTTGTATCATTACGATCATCACAATTGTCATCTTCTAATTATTATTAGCAGTATTAAGTGCTTGTTATAGACAGACCATTAAATGCTGTGTGAGACAGTATTAATCTGCCTTGGATCTGTTCTCAAGTCATTGCATTTTTTGCAGGATGGATTTGACATGTTTTCAAGTCATTGCATTTTTTGCAGGATGGATTTGACATGTTTTCAATTCACTACATTGTTTGCGGGATGTATTTGACATGTTTTAAATTCACTACATTGTTTGCAGGATGTATTTGACATATGTTTTCAATTCACTACATTGTTTGCAGGATGTATTTGACACATGTTTTCAATTTACTACATTGTTTGCGGGATGTATTTGACATGTTTTCAATTCACTACATTGTTTGCGGGATGTATTTGACATGTTTTCAATTCACTACATTGTTTGCATGATGTATTTGACATGTTTTCAATTCACTACATTGTTTGCGGGATGGATTTGACATGTTTTCAATTCACTACATTGTTTGCGGGATGGATTTGACATGTTTTCAATTCACTACATTGTTTGCGGGATGGATTTGACATGTTTTCAATTCACTACATTGTTTGCGGAATGTATTTGACATATGTTTTCAATTCACTACATTGTTTGCGGGATGGATTTGACATATGTTTTCAATTCACTACATTGTTTGCAGGATGTATTTGACATATGTTTTCAATTCACTAAATTGTTTATGGAATGGATTTGACATGTTTTCAATTCACTACATTGTTTGCGGAATGTATTTGACATATGTTTTCATTTCACTACATTGTTTGCTGGATGTATTTGACATGTTTTCAATTCACTACATTGCAGGATGTATTTGACATATGTTTTCAATTCACTATGTTGTTTGCAGGATGTATTTGACATGTTTTCAATTCACTACATTGTTTGCAGGATGTATTTCACATGTTTTCAATTCACTACATTGTTTGCGGGATGGATTTGACATGTTTTCAATTCACTACATTGTTTGCTTGATGTATTTGACATGTTTTCAATTCACTACATTGTTTGTGGGATGTATTTGACATGTTTTCAATTCACTACATTGTTTGCGGAATGTATTTGACATATGTTTTCAATTCACTACATTGTTTGTGGGATGGATTTGACATATGTTTTCAATTCACTACATTGTTTGCAGGATATATTTGACATATGTTTTCAATTCACTAAATTGTTTACGGGATGGATTTGACATATGTTTTCAATTCACTACATTGTTTGCGGAATGTATTTGACATATGTTTTCAATTCACTACATTGTTTGCTTGATGTATTTGACATGTTTTCAATTCACTACATTGTTTGCAGGATTTATTTGACATATGTTTTCAATTCACATTGTTTGCAGGATCGATTTGACATAATGTTTTCAATTCACTACATTGCAGGATGTATTTGACATATGTTTTCAATTCACTATGTTGTTTGCAGGATGTATTTGACTTGTTTTCAATTCACTACATTGTTTGCGGGGTGGATTTGACATGTTTTCAATTCACTACATTTTTTGCGGGATATATTTGACATATGCTTTCAATTCACTACATTGTTTTCAGGATGGATTTGACATGTTTTCAATTCACATTGTAGGCGGGATGGATTTGACATGTTTTCAATTCACTACATTGTTTTCGGGATGGATTTGACATGTTTTCAATTCACTACATTGTTTGCGGGATGGATTTGACATGTTTTCAATTCACTACATTGTTAGCGGGATGTATTTGACATGTTTTAAATTCACTACATTGTTTGCAGGATGTATTTGACATGTTTTCAATTCACTATGTTGTTTGCGGGATGTATTTGACATGTTTTTAATTCACTACATTGTTTGCGGGATGGATTTGACATGTTTTCAATTCACTACATTGTTTGCGGGATGGATTTGACATATGTTTTCAATTCACTACATTGTTTGCGGGATGGATTTGACTTCTGTAATACTGCTTAAAGCCTAGTATTCATTTACTTTTGAAATAGCTAATGAATTCATGTACTCATTAAAATATTTTTAATATAATTAGTTCTTAGTAATATTTTCAGTTTTGTAGGACATCAGTGTTATGCCAATGCTACAAGAGGATTTTCATTTTTACAAGCTGTCTAGGACACATATTTCCTAATATTTTACTAGTACGTATTTATATCCAAAAGTGAATATCCTGAAGAAGCACTTTGTTAGTGGCAATATTTTATGCTGATAGTTAACACACTGGTATATATCTTATGCTGACAGTTCAACACACTGGTATATATTTTTGTTATGATGGTTCAAACACAGGTATATATTATGTGTTGATAGTTCAACACTCTGGTGTATATTTTTGTTGTGATGGTTCAAAACGCAGGTATATATTATGTGCTGATAGTTTAACACACTGGTATATATTTTTGTTAAATGGTTCAAAACACAGGTATATATTATGTGCTGATAGTTCAACACACTGGTATATATTTTGTTGTGATAGTTCAACACACTGGTATATATTTTTTGTTGTGATGGTTCAACACACTGGTATATATTTTTTGTTGTGATGGTTCAACACACTGGTATATATTTTATGTTGATAGTTCAACACACTGGTATATATTTTATGTTGATAGTTCAACACACTGGTATATATTTTATGTTGATAGTTCAACACACTGGTATATATTTTATGTTGATAGTTCAACACACTGGTATATATTTTATGTTGATAGTTCAACACACTGGTATATATTTTATGTTGATAATTCAACACTGGTATTTATTTTATGCTGATAGTTTAATACACTGGTATATATTTTATGGTGATAATTCAACACAGTGTATATTTCATGCTGATTGTTCAATGCACAGTGTCTTCTGTCTTGACTTAAGAAGCAGTAGGTTTGACATAGTTATCAGTTAGCAAAAGATGAAAATCTTTTATAATTTATTTTCTTAAGATTCTTTGACATTTTTAATTTTATATGTGGTACACATTTGTATGATCAATGCTTTCTGCACAGCTTGAAAGGATTTAATTGTTATATTATGATGAAGTCTGTGTGACATGACTTACAGTGAACTCATGTGGAGATGCAGTCTATGTGACATGACTTACAGTGAACTCATGGGGAGATGCAGTCTATGTGACATAATATACAAGGAACTCATGTGGAGATGCAGTCTATGTGACATGACTTACAGTGAACTCATGGGGAGATGCAGTCTATGTGATATGATATACAAGGAACTCATGTGGAGATGCAGTCTATGTGACATGACTTACAGTGAACTCATGGGGAGATGCAGTCTATGTGACATGATATACAAGGAACTCATGTGGAGATGCAGTCTATGTGACATGACTTACAGTGAACTCATGGGGAGATGCAGTCTATGTGACATGATATACAAGGAACTCATGTGGAGATGCAGTCTATGTGACATGACTTACAGTGAACTCATGGGGAGATGCACTCTATGTGACATGACTTACAGTAAACTTATGGGGAGATGCAGTCTATGTGACATCCCTTACAGTGAACTCATGGGGAGATGCAGTCTATGTGACATCACTTACAGTGAAGTCATGGAGAGATGCAGTCTATGTGACATCCCTTACAGTGAACTCATGGGGAGATGCAGACTATGTGACATCCCTTACAGTGAACTCATGGGGAGAACACATCAAATGTCATAGTTGCAATCACATTCTCTTATTAAACAATGAAAATGAAAATTCTTACACACCTTTAATAATTGCATAAACAGTCCAGTGAAAAAAAATAAAAAAAGTCATCAAGCATTATAGGAGATCTTTCGAAAGATCTAGCAATTTTTGACCTACCTAGTATAGGCTATCAGAAAACCGATGTTATCTAAATAATTGGTTAATCATAAAGAAAAAAAGTATTTCTCCAGCTTACCCTATTCTTGGTGTAGTAGGAGTCTGATCTTCAACTTGTGCAAAGTTTGGAAACTTAAAATTTGTTGAGCTTTTTTTTTGTGGACATTTGGTAACTGTATTTTTTCTCTTGTATGATTGATATTCAGCTTAGTGTAATGCACAAAACGGACACCATCCTATGTATTTTTAAGTAAATTTTGGATCACTTAGACCCTTAGCTATGAATACCATCCTATACATTTTTAAGTGATTTTGGATCACTTAGACCCTTAGCTATGAATACCATCCTATAGATTTTAAGTGATTTTGACCCTTAGCTATGAATACCATCCTATACATTTTAAGTAATTTTGGATCACTTAGACCCTTAGCTATGAATACCAGCCTATACATTTTTAAGTGATTTTGGATCACTTAGACCCTTAGCTATGAATACCATCCTATACATTTTAAGTGATTTTGGATCACTTGGACCCTTAGCTATGAATACCATCCTATACATTTTTAAGTGATTTTGGATCACTTAGACCCTTAGCTATGAATACCATCCTATACATTTTAAGTGATTGTGGATCACTTAGACCCTTAGCTATGAATACCATCCTATACATTTTTAAGTGATTTTGGATCACTTAGACCCTTAGCTATGAATACCATCCTATACATTTTAAGTGATCTTGAAACACTTAGACCCTTAGCTATGAATACCATCCTATACATGTTAAAGTGATTTTGGATCACTTAGACCCTTAGCTATGAATACCAGCCTATACATTTTAAGTGATTTTGGATCACTTAGACCCTTAGCTATGAATACCATCCTATACATTTTTAAATGATTTTGGATCACTTGGACCCTTAGCTATGAATACCATCCTATACATTTTAAGTGATTTTGGATCACTAGGGCCCATAGCTATTGCTACAACCATGTAGTTTTATTACTTGTGTATTAGAATTGGAATTCTTTTTGTTTCATTTTGTTTTATTCTGTTTTATTGTGATGATGATCATGTTCACAGGGATTGATATTTTTATAAGAGTTTTGGTTTTTTGGAAAGTAAATATGAATATTGGTTTTCATAAGACATAAGAGTTGTTTAGATAGCCAGGTTTAATAAACAAACAACGTAAATGATTAGCTGTGGCCAAGGTCTTTTCTGAGTATATGTGTTTATATCAAGGAAATACGATTGTCAGATGATGAAACAACCATGCTTTATCCATGCATGTGCAATATGTAATGATGTCTCAATTTAGTTTAAATATACTTAGGTCACTGTGAAATAGTCAAATAATATTTCTCAGCTGTATCGTAGTCAATTGTATATTATGCCTTGAGAAGAAGGTATTATGTTTCTTGTGCTGGAGTGAGTAATGTAATAAAATGTCAAGAAGAATGGTAACAGATGACAGCTATAGGAGTTCATCTACCTTTTGAATAATAATTTAATCCCTTGAGAACTATGCAAATCGTTTAAGACATAAACATTCTGTGAAATTCATCCTAAATTGAAACAGTACAGTACAAATTGTGGTTTAATGTGAAATTATGAACATTTATGAAAAGACTTCATCTGACATTATCATCCTCCATCTTGGAAACAATTTGAGTTTCAAACAAGACTCAGAACTTTTTAATAATATGACATATATATATATATATATATATATATATATATATATATATATATATATATATATATATATATATATATATATATATATATATATATATATATATATTCACAATTCTTATGGGAGCGAGTGGCCAAGTTGTCTAAAGCGCTGTCTGTTATGGATCACTGCCATCTGACCTCTGCGTGAGTTCGAGTCCAGACTCGGCTAACGTGGTTAAGTGAGAAAGCCTGCCAGTAGCTTCTCGTTGGTCAGTGGTTCTTCCCGGGGTATTCCAGGGTTGTTCCTCCACCATTAATACTGGCCGCCATGTATATCCTATCTTGTGCTGAAAAATGGTGTTAAACCTTATAACAACAACAACAATTCTTATAATAAATATTTGAATTTTTTATTTACAAACCATAAGACCTGTTTTATATTTTCACCATTTCACCTTTTTTTCTAAGGAAATCAATTTATCTGTTTATCTTTGTTAAAACTTACAAAGGTTGTTGTTTCCACTATTTTCTTTTGTTACGTAACATGATGAACATCATTCTCTACATTTTTAAGTTCGGTTGTATCACTTGGGCCCATAGCTAAGTAAAGAAATATATTTTACAAAAGTTAAATAGTCTGTAATTTTTCAATAAATCATTATGTCTATAATATTCTTCATAGAATGACTCAGGGGTAGTACATGTTAACATGATCATTATGTTGAATAATTCCTAGTGTGAATCAGGAGAACAAGGTCAGTGTATGTAAGTTTGTGTGTATAATAATCTTGTATGAAAAATGTGTCTTAGTTAATTTAGCACCAAATTCATTCTTTTGACAGTTGACAAATAGAATCAGCAAGATGGAGGAAGAGTTGTTGTTAGAAAAACCCTGGCAGATGGCAGGAGAAGTTGGTGCCTCACACCGTCCTGAAAATAGCTTGCTGGAGGAGAACTTGCAGTTTGAACACACCACAAGACTGCGTAAGTTAATACAACCACCAGAGTAGAAACACATTCCTAATTAACACTGCTATAGTATAAACACTCCTTAAGTTAAACTCCAACTTTGTGAACACACCACCCAGCATTAAAGCTAAAAAGTAGCAGTGCTTGAAGAAAGGCAAAATGGTGTGGTTACATTCATACACATTGCACATTCAGTAAATATATTTTTTTAGAGTATTAAAAGAATTAAAACAATTGTTAGAATATTGAAAACAAGATTTTTTTTATTAAGTCTAAATATAGCTTGTACAAATTTGTAAAATACACTGTGCTGCTTCATTGGTTTTTTTAGCTTCTTGACTCATTTTAAACTTTAAAAATCTTCCTTAACTGAAAAATATTAGTAAATACAATGTTCTTAAGTGTCATGCTGATAACTAGAAAAAGGGGTTCAGAATATTGATTTTAAACTTTTCCCTCGATAGATCGCGCACAGTGGGATCCACAAACATAGGCCACGCTCTAAGCGTGGGCGCGAGTTACCAAGAGACCTTCAAAAATTTAAAAAATCCACTTAGGAGAAGATATCCAAGTAAATATTCCGATAGAAATTAACTTTGCATTTGTAAGGACATCATGAAAGGAGGCATGGTGAAAAAATAGAGATGTTCTCTGAATAGAGTGCTACATTGGTCCAAATGTAACTGGTTGGAACACTGGCACTTGTAGGCATGTAATGAAATGTAGGGTGTTTAATATCTTTTCATTACCTTTGATGTGTACTACTGTGAGTTTATTATTTTTGTTAGTACTTAAATTAGTGGACATTCTCCTGATTGTAAAGAATGGTTTCCTGTTGTCTTCACATATAGTCATGTTTCTGTTTGTAAAGAATGGTTTCCTGTTGTCTTCACATATAGTCTTGCTTCTTATGGTAACAAATGGTTACCTGTTGCCTTCAGTTATACTTCTGATGGTAAAGAATGGTTCCCTGTTGTCTTTACAAATAGTCTTGCTTCTTATCGTAAAGAATGGTTACCTGTTTTGTTCAGTCATACTTCTGATGGTAAAGAATGGTTCCCTGTTGTCTTCACAAATAGTCATGCTTTTGATGGTAAAGAATGGTTCCCTGTTTTCACAGTCATGCTTCTGATGGTAAAGAAAGAATGATTTTGTGTTTTCCTTTAAGTTAGACAAATGTTTTTATTCAGATTTTATATTTATGTTAATTTATGTTGCCAGTTTGCAGTGTGGGTCCCTAAATATGCCAATAATTTTCATAATCTGTATATTGCCACTGTGTTTGCTGTGATATATCTTTTATCAACATATTTTCTCTGATGTTTAATAAATGATGTCAAAAGAAATATTTTCTCCATTTTAGCACCAGAAATTACAGAAGAGACAACCATGAAGCTAGAAGACATAATCAAACAAAGGATAAAAGATAAGGTATCAAAGTAGATTTATATCTCAATAAGTCAACCATGTACCGTAGGCTGTTGTATCTGATTTATGTCTCAATAAGTCAACCATGTACCGTAGGCTGTTGTATCTGATTTATGTCTCAATAAGTCAACCATGTACCGTAGGCTGTTGTATCTGATTTATATCTCAATAAGTCAACCATGTACCGTAGGCTGTTGTATCTGATTTATATCTCAATAAGTCAACCATGTACCATAGGCTGTTGTATCTGATTTATATTTCAATAAGTCAACCATGTACCATAGGCTGTTGTATCTGATTTATGTCTCAATAAGTCAACCATGTACCATAGGCTGTTGTATCTGATTTATATCTCAATAAGTCAACCATGTACCGTAGGCTGTTGTATCTGATTTATATCTCAATAAGTCAACCATGTACCGTAGGCTGTTGTATCTGATTTATATCTCAATAAGTCAACCATGTACCGTAGGCTGTTGTATCTGATTTATATCTCACTAAGTCAACCATGTACTGTTGTATCTGATAAATTAGGCAATGGTCTTACTTAGTATACAGAATGTACCAGTGATTTCTTGTTGGCTGTTGTATCTGATAATTTATGTAGACAATATCATACTCGGTGTACATTTTGCAGAATGTAATTTAAAGATGTTCACTTGTTGAACGTTAGAGGATTTAACTTCTTAAAAGAACAATTATATTATACTTAGGTAATGGTCCAAGCAATACAGAATCACTTAATTGTGCTGATTGGTGGGAATATTCCTGTGCTATTACTAGTGGAATATTTGTCACCAAATAAAGTTCATACATAGAAAAATATGGAAAAAAGTTGCATGTTACTAATAGTCCATAAAATTACACTTTCTAATTGTCCATAAAAAGTACTGAATGTATATCTAGTTATTCAGTAAATATGATTAAAGGTCAAAAACTATACCTATCTCATAAACAAAGAAATGAATATGTTGAGGAGTGATTTGTTTTCTTCAGTTTGAAAGTTTATTGTGATCACATCTATTTTTGCTGCAGAAATCCTGCTCAGCCAATTTTTTGCAGCTTACAAACTCGAGCAGAGGCTTTCAGACTGATACATGGACCTGCAGATTCCATTCATTTAGTGTGCAGAAAAATGTGAAACAATCAAGAACCTGAACTTTGCTGTAAAAAATGGGCTTATCCATTGCTTTTAGAAAGAAACACTACTGATATTAAAATAAGTTTTGTGCTTTTATTTGTAGAACAAAAATGGTAACCATTATTAAGTCTTTTATATGTAGCACTTTTGTTATAAATGCTTTGCAATAGTTACCTAAAAGTCAAATCTGCATTAGGAAAGATTATGTGGACTGCTGAGAAACTCTTCAAGGTTCAGGTAGTCGGCAAAACAAGTTTCAGAACCACTGCTTTAGGCATTTTCCGAGGTCTCATATAAATTTTTGTTTAATGAGTCATTTTCTTTCATGTGACTGTTATTAATGAGTTTTGGTCTAAACCAATGTGGATAAGTGAGAAAGCTTGCAAGTAGCTTCCTGTGGGTCACTGGTTCTTTCTGGGGTTCTCCCGAAGTTCTTCCTTGACCAGTTATACAAGTTGCCATGTATGGCATATCATGTACTGTAAAATGGCATTAAACCAACAACATCCAAAACATGACTGACATTGTTGCTGTTAAAATTGTATATTTATTTAACTTCATATGTTTTCAAAACGAAAGTGTCGCAGCAGCACTTGATGTGAAACATATCTTATGCAGTAAGTAACAATTCTATGTGAATATCTTGCATAGCGGAATTAAATATCCAACCATCCCTTGCAAGATGAATATAACAAGCTGTACTGTAATGATTTCTAGCATTGTGGACAAATCTCTTTTTGGACCCCCAAAAATAGATGTATAGATGGAATTGTTTCTATATGATACTGACCATTAATGGTATAGTTAAACATGGAATGCTTTTGTATTTGTCACTGACAATAAATAGTACCTGTATACATGGAATACTTTTTTGTTGTTGTAGAGTTTAATGCCATTTTTCAGCACAAGATAGACTATACATGGTTGCCAGTATAAATGGTGGAGGAAAACCCCAGAAAGAACCACCAACATACCAAAAGCTACTGGCAAGCTTTCTCATGTAACAACAATGGCCGAGTCTGAGACTCAAACCCATACAAAGAGAGGTGAGAAGACAGTGATTTGTAACTGAGTGCCTCAAACCACTCTGCCACTCAGAAGCCCTGTAATGCTTTGTATGTAGTACATGTACTGTACAGTACTCACACTAAATGATGCATGTATACATGGAATGGTTTTTATATGGTATTGACCCAAAATGATACATATATGCATAGGTGTGTTTGTGTGATATGGATTTTTAATTTTGCTTGGATATATGCCACAAGGCATGTCAGAGCAGAATTTAAAACTGGTCACCAACAAGCAAATTTAGCTACAGTTGCAAGCAACATTTTACAGAAGATGACTACAAAATTGTAACCTATCATGGTATGTTTATTTATTTCAGTTTTAGTGATAATTTTTTATTATGGTATTTTCATTCTAACAACACATGAAATTACTAACTCTTTGGAAACCTGTATGTCGACATATAATCATTTGAACAAATTTAAATACCACATGCACACTGTAACCAGTTTGACCATCCTTTTTAATGTCTATATAGGTAACTCGCTTCTTCATTGAGACAATTTCAGAAAGTGTATCAGTTGAACATAGATGAAGTAAACCAGAATGCAAGGGACCTACTAAAGTGCCGCCATCAGTAATTGGGAGGGGGTAATTGACTGATGAGTCTGTTTGTAGAGGTCTACATCATGTTTTTACCTTGGAGGTTGAGAGAATTTGTACAGATGTGTGGAGCTTTTAAAAGTGGTATCAAGAGATTGAGATGATTTCTCAGGTCTATATGATTTTTCTACCTTACAAATTGAGAGAATTTATACAGGCCTAAATGTTTTAGTACAGTAGATTGAGGAAATTTGTACCGATCTACATCATGTTTACCTTGGAAGTTGAGAAAATGTGTTTCAGGTCTGTGATACTTTTATCTGGAGTTTCAGCTAATTCATTCAATTCTACATATTTTTATCAAAGCAGACTGAAGAATTTGTACAGGTCTAGTCTATGATATTTGCATGCTTTTGTTCTGTCTGGTTTTAGGTGTGGGATGATGTAGAGAGGAAAGTAAAGCCTAAGGAGGATGTATTTGAATACAAAAAGCGTATAACTCTTGATCAGGAGAAGAGTAAGCTCAGTCTAGGAGAAATCTATGAGCAAGAATACCTCAAACAACAACAGGTAACTAAGAAGCTCAGTCTAGGAGAGATCTATGAGCAAGAATACCTCAAACAACAACAGGTAACTAAGAAACTCAGTCTAGGAGAGATCTATGAGCAAGAATACCTCAAACAACAACAGGTAACTAAGAAGCTCAGTCTAGGAGAGATCTATGAGCAAGAATACCTCAAACAACAACAGGTGAGCAAATAAAAAGCAGTCTGGTGTACACCTATGAGCAGGAATACCCCAAACAGCAAACAGTAAGCAAATAGTAAGCTCAGTCTGGTATAGATTTGGTAACAGGAATCTCTCAAAGAGCAAAAGGTAAGCAAATAGCAAGTTATGTGAACAACCAATGAGCAAATATTGATTATAATTTTAAAAATTCACATTACTTTGTTAAAAAAAATTCCATTATATTAGCAATTTGACAGGTTGGCTTTCTTTCTTTTTGTTTCAGATGACATCTGTAAATTAAACTAAATAGCTAGATTGGCAAAATAATATTAGATAGTTTCTGGAATTCAGTTTATTTGTGATAGAATCTAAAGTTGGAAGTTGAAAATGTAGTTGTAATTAAATTGAATTCTACTCTGAAGTGTTTTCATTATTATATGATTATCTCCCAACATACATTTTTTTTATTGTCGGTTACCAGAAAGAAGTGGAAGATAATGAAGACCCGGACCATGAGGAGATCAAGAAGATGATGCAGTCTCTTTTCATCAAGCTGGATTCTCTCTCAAACTTCCACTACACACCCAAGATGGTGAGTTTGCCTTTGTTTTGGATATAAATTGTATCATGATTGTACATGCACAGGGCTCGAATTTAACACAAATTTCTTAGAAGCCAGAAGGACTAGTATGCTGAGAAATTTACTAGTCCTGCCAAATCTTTACTAGTCCTGTACAAAAACAAAATCACACACACTTGTATTGAGATTAACAACAATATTATTCATAAAAAGCATTATTATATGAAACCCAGAATTACAGAATTATAAATCAAATCCTGCTTCAAATCATCAGTCAATTCACATCTCTTGTTTCTCAAGAATATCATGATCCAATTCCAGAAAAGGATCCTGGTGTCTTTTTTCATCCTCCACCTGCACTCTGGGTCCATATGGGGTTTGTTCAGGTCTCCTTACCTATCTCCCTGAAAGATTCCACAAATATACTGCTGGTGATGGATCATTTGTTGGAATATCATTTGTATGGAGCATTATAAAGAGTAGGTCCGACAGATCCCAAGGTCGCAAACATCATCTCCATTCACTCCTCACCATTTGTATCTCTGAGAAACCCTTCTCAGCATCAGCAGAGTAGGCTGGGATTGTTAGGATAAGGTCAATCAATGCCATAATATTCTTTCAGTCAGCAAGCAGCACATCATTTTACAACTGTGGACAGGTCAAAGCATGGATGTCTTTGCAACATAACAGAATACATTAAGAAAATTATAACCTGAATCATGAAAAAATGTAATGTCAATACTTAAATAATGTTGATATTAATATTTTGAAAGCTTTTCTTATATGGTTACCGTTCAAAATCAAGATAATAAGCTAACTAAAGAATTTTAACAAATATGGCAACAATGATTTTTCCTGTATTTTTTTATAAATATTTGAATATACACCTACTTGCTGTAGACTGAACTCTTTAATATGTCCCATTCCAATTCCACTACATCAGCATCCACACTTGCACCGACAATAGCTGACTGGAAATACTCCACCAAAACAAGTTTCTGCCTTTCAATTCCAGTGATGTAGTGTGAGTAAATGTAACAACCTGTTTATCAATCCTTAAAGTGTCTCCAGCATCAACTCCTTTCATCTCATCCAGCTAGCACATCCATGCAAAATCATTGAAGGGTATTCGGTTTTTTATGATTGCCACTTTCACTGGTTGTCACCTGAGAGCAACAGTGTCCTGGCAGGCAAAATTCACATGTTTCCGAACCTGTAACTTCAGTTTGGTGCAACACAGAAAAGTCAATTATAGTTTGATGAATAGTAAAATATCTCAGGAGTAAAATAAGCCATAGAATATGGCCATATGCCTTCAACGACCAAAATAGCAGAAGGAACTCGAGAGTCATTGGTAAAACTAAGTATTTGGAAGTTACTGACCTTGTCTCTTATATAGTATGATTGACAGTGTCCTATGTCAGAATGGGTCATGAGGGTAATCTGATATATTTTTGTAACTCTTTATGATTGCTTTCCTTCAGATTATTAGGTGTTTCATTTTTCTCAGCATCAAGCTTGCGTCGAGCACCTATGTTTTAACACATTTCTTTACATCTTCCCAAGATCTTACTGGCGGTCAATTTCTCTTTTGGTATCTGCATAGCTGCTTATCTCTGTTATTTTTATGTGGCTCAAGCTTTCATGCACGTTTACTGATTCAGTTTTAAAGTTCAAACAACCTGCAACAAAACTGGATGTTTTTTCATGTTTGTTTTTTTTTCTAATTTCACACACCATTTATACCGCATAACGTTCTTTTCTTCATCATAATTCAGCCATTCCCTGTCTTTTGTCCATGTTGTCTGAAACGTTTGATTACACTTTTCCCTATCATAAGAATTATTCCTCTCTTTAATGTCATTTTCATTCAACTTTTGCTTTTTTTCTGGTAGCTGAATAAGTTCTATAAAATGCCACATTTTGTCTTATAAGGAGCGAATTGTGTCTTCTATGGAAATATGAGATGTTACAGTAAAGCTGATGCAAATTATTTAAAGTAAGAAAATGAATATCAGTGTCCTTTATACAAGAAAATCAGAGCAAGAAACACCATTTCAAAACACGTGCTTTTGTCCGCTTCCCAATAAATGGCCTCATTCTGATTAGGACTTAAGTGCTTGTTCTGCAGGATCAAATCAGTGGCTATTGTGATCGCTGTTACAAAATATTAGCATTAGAAGATGATGTTAGTTTCAGCTTAGAAAATATAAGTTTCCATCAAACGAACCCATCTAATTCGGCGCGTTCTATATAACAGTTCCAGTTATGGTCTTATTAATAGCGAAAGTTTGATAATTGTTCCTGATTAATCGGACAGCAGTATATTGTTGAAATTAATAAGGCGGAACATTTTCAATTCTTGATATCTCCACGTCTATTCAATTGTTTGTCCATTCTTATAAGAGACAAAAATATAAAATAATTTCTTACCTACCCACCCTAACAACCTGTAATCAAACAAACCTGCAAACTTTAATTTCTTTTAATAGCTTTTGCGGTGTTTTTTATGTAGTATACCATTTTGTAGCTTATTACTATGGCCGAGGTAATAAAGTGTGATACCACGTCATTTTTAATTTAATCATTATCAGATTAATCAGGATCAATTACCTAACTTCCGTTGTTAATGACAGTACCATAATTGGTGCTGTTAAGCGAATACACAAATCGGATGGCTTCTTGTTATAGAAACGCACCTTTTCAAGGCAGATATTGACTTAATCTTCTCATGCTAATATTTTATGATTGTGTTGACAATGGTTACTGCTTTGATTCTATGGGACATCTGCCAAAGTCAAGTCTTTATTAGTGAATGGCTTAAACAAATGTTGATTTTCAATAACCGAAACTTACTAGCCCATAGGGCTATTAACATTATGAAAATTACTAGTCCGACAGGAAATCTACTAGCCTCAGGCTAGCGGACTAGCGCTAATTTCGAGCCCTGCATGCAGAAATGCATCATAATTGTACATGCAGAAATAGTGTGAATTTTAATTGTATGTGCAGAAATAGTATCTTAATTGTGTCTACGGAAAAAGTATCATAATTGTGTGTACTAAAATAGTATAATTGTGTGTACCAAAATAGTATAATAATTGTGTGTACCAAAATAGTAGCATAATTGTGTGTACCAAAATAGTATCATAATTGTGTGTACCAAAATAGTATCATAATTGTGTGTACCAAAATAGTATCATAATTGTGTGTCCCAAAATAGTATCATAATTGTGTGTACCAAAATAGTATTATAATTGTGTGTACCAAAATAGTATCATAATTGTGCGTACCTAAATAGTATCATATTTCTAGGTAGATTAAAGCAGAAAGCAGTTTTAACAAAGGATGACTGGCATTTGTTAATTAGTAAGTTCATTATTCGGAATAAGTACTTGGATGACATTTGGATATGAACACAGATCAGCACTTCACTCTATATCAGAAATCAGAAATCCCCTGTAGCTGCTGGACACTGTCCAGTAGTTTTGACCATCACATGCAAGGAGCAACAAGACATTAGTCATAGTTCTCAAATATCATTATATCAACTTGTGTTTGATATGTTTATCCATTTAATTTCTTAAAACCGACATAATTGAATAATTTAAACAGTTTACTTGATCTGTTTCCCAGATGGTTTCTTTGTTAGAAAGGTGTTGCCAATTAAGCTTAATTTGAAACAGTCTAATTTGCAATTATTTTGTTCAACAATCAATAGAAGTGTCATTGATAAAGCATTCCTTTTAATTGTTTAGACATGTTATACTCACAAAAAAAGACAAAATGGGTGTCAAAGCTTATCTCCTTGATTTAACAAAAACAAGTTTAACTGAATAATTGCACCAGGGTCAGTAGTAATCGCAGATCAGAGTTTAATGCTATGTCATTTATGTTGGACAGTGTCCGCACATGACATCTTTTGAGCTGAATATATGGGGCCTTGCCCAATGCAGAACAAAGATATTAGCTATATTTGTTGTTGTTATTATTATTATTATTATTATTAATTATTAACATTCTCCAGGCCTTAATTATGTGTTATGAATTTTTGCGGTAGCAAGTTTATCATAGTTAATTTTAAAAAACAAGTAGAATCAAATAGAATACCCTTGCTTTGTGAAATTCTATCATGGTATAGTTTTCTCAAAGAAAAAGCAAGATTTATAAATAATTAATTTTTTAGCAGAAGCCATTAATCCTGGAAACATAATACTAATGTTAAAGCAACAACAAATTTTGATTTTTGGAAGCAAAAATGACACATTTTCTGTTACATTTGATAATAAGGTACATCATTGTCTTGTCATTTTGGCACAGCTGTTAATATATCCATATAATGTTTTATATTGAATTTCATAAATATATTCCAGTCCAGCAAGATCACACACACACACACACACCATGATGATTCAAGATAGAGAATTTTTTATTCCTTCTCTGATGTGATCAAACCCAGGTTCACAGGTAAACAACACCTGTCAACTTGGCTATAAGCACTGCATACTAGCCATGAACACAACAGCAAATAATGATATTGTTGCCTTCTTGGCATAAGTGTGTGTGTGTGTGTGTGTGTGTATATATATATATATATATATATATATATATATATATATATATATATATATATATATATATATATATATATATATATATATATATATATATATATATATATATTATTAATATTATTAAGCATTCTATTGTGGTATCCATGGAAAGCACTTTCCATTCTGATTTGTGCTGTTTAGTTGGATAAGAATTAATTACTAGGTCAGCATGCTGGTGCATGTCACAAATGCCTATTTCACCTCTGTAACCTCATTATTGAATATCTTAGTGGGTAATTGCCTGTCCTAGGATGAGAATAAAAGAAAAAAGTAAGAATTTTTTTTTTAAATTGGGATGAGCAAGTTTAAAGTATAGATTGAAGATAAAAGTGCCCAAGACGTTTGCAAAACATTTGTATACCACCACAATTTACAAACTCATAATCACTTGTTTGACTAGTGTTACACACAGAAAGACAAATGTGGGTGTTTATGTATAAGATACTTCTTGCTGTGAGAAACTCAAATGTCATAAGGCTGATCACTGAAATCTTATCAAACCTGTAGAGGAAAATAGACTGTAACTTGTTAGTTTCCAGGAGATAAAGCTACAGACAGTTGTATGTCATTTTGTATGTCTGCATGAGTTTACCAAGATTAAACTGCATAATGCTTGTCTCTATCACAATTCTGCAAGACGGCTGGTACTTTAAGCTTCCTTCCCTGGGCTTTCTGGGATGGGGTTTGAGATCAGATTTGCAAATCTGTCACTTACAATGACATTTTGAACTTATTTTTTTTTTACAGATTTGGTGTATGTGGTCATAGGAGAAGGATACATAATACAGCAAATCCTCACTTTAAAGCCCTTGATTATAACACAATTTCTGATAGAATACTTTTCATTATTATACATTTCTTTTTGTAAGACTTTCCATTATTATACAGTTCCTGTTATAAGACTTTCCATTATTACACAGTTCCTGTTATAAGACTTTTCATTATTACACAGTTCCTGTTATACAACTTTTCAGGTTTGCAAATCTTTCACTTACAATGACATTTTGAACTTATTTTTTTAAACCAGATTTGGTATATGTAGTCATAGGAGAAGGATACATAATACAGCAAATCCTCACTTTAAAGCGCTTCATTATAACACAATTTCTGATATAATAATTTTCATTATTATACATTTCTTTTTGTAAGACTTTTCATTATTACACAGTTCCTGTTATAAGACTTTTCATTATTACACAGTTCCTGTTATAAGACTTTTCATTATTACACAGTTCCTGTTATAAGACTTTTCATTATTACACAGTTCCTGTTATAAGACTTTTCATTATTACACAGTTCCTGTTATAAGACTTTTCATTATTACACAGTTCCTGTTATAAGACTTTTCATTATTACACAGTTCCTGTTATAAGACTTTTCATTATTACACAGTTCCTGTTATAAGACTTTTCATTATTACACAGTTCCTGTTATAAGACTTTTCATTATTACACAGTTCCTGTTATAAGACTTTTCATTATTACACAGTTCCTGTTATAAGACTTTTCATTATTACACAGTTCCTGTTATAAGACTTTTCATTATTACACAGTTCCTGTTACAAGGTGAGTATAGTCATGAATTTCATCATGTGATACTAAAATTATCTGCATTATAAGTATCTTCTTAATTATAAGATGGTCTCAGTATAAGGATCCATAATTATAACTCCCATGGTGAATGATTCAGGGAGTATTTTATAATTTTTTTATACAATACTCAATCATTGATTTGGGTTCTGATCTGGGTCATGGTTGGTGTGAAAGTGTTAAAATGTGTTGTTATGTGTCAAGGCATTCGAATCACCGCTGTAGTTAACAGTTCCTGTTTTGTTCCATTGCTAATTTTAATACTTTGTACAACAGCCTGCTCCAGAGGTGAAGATAATTTCCAACTTGCCATCAATAACTATGGAGGAAGTGGCACCTGTCAGTGTCAGTGAAGCCAAAATTTTAGCTCCAGAGGAAGTTCAGGTAAGAATAAAAGATGACTTCAAATGTATTTAAATGATTCACTTAAGTCTCTTGCATCAGTGTGCATTTACAATTTATCCCATTGAAATACACAAGATTGTTAAAATTGAGGTGTCATTCCTTTTCATCACTTGCATTATAGAATATGTAAATATTCATTCCAAATACCAACACAAAGAATAGTAGTATTGTGGTTGACTTTATTAAAAATTATGGAATGCAATTGAAATAGATGCTATGGATGTTACCTTTGAACATCCTTACATTCACCAACTGCAAAAAGAACAACAAAACAACACATTGTTTATTTGTATGTTGTGATTAAGCTTATTTCTCTAGAGTTGAAGAAACATCTTAGTTTTGGAAAGTACTTATCTATGAACCTTGACAATAACAAGCAGTGAATGGTCATTGCACGATGACAGTAATTACTTTACAGTTATAATAAATCAACTCTTGTGTTTACTTGTCATGTCAATACCCCATTATTAATCTAAATAACTTTCTTGTGTTTGCCTATCATGTCAATAGCCCATTTTTGATGTAATTAACTTTCTTGTGTTTGCTTGTCATGACATTACCCCATTTTTAATGTAATTAACTTTCTTGTGTTTGCTTGTCATGACTACCCCATTTTTAATCTAATTAACTTTCTTGTGTTTGCTTGTCATGACAATACCCCATTTTTAATCTAATTAACTTTCTTGTGTTTACTTGTCATGTCAATACACCATTTTTAATGCTTATAACTCTCTTGTGTTAACTTGTCATGTCAATTTTAATCTAATTAACTTTCTTGTATTTACTTGTCATATCAATACCCCATTTTTAATCTAATTAACTTTCTTGTGTTTGCTTGTCATGACAATACCCCATTTTTAATCTAATTAACTTTCTTGTGTTAACTTGTCATGTCAATACACCATTTTTAATGCTTTTAACTCTCTTGTGTTAACTTGTCATGTCAATTTTAATCTAATTAACTTTCTTGTATTTACTTGTCATATCAATACCCCATTTTTAATCAAATTAACTTTCTTGTGTTTACTTGTCATGTCAATACACCATTTTTAATGCTTTTAACTCTCTTGTGTTAACTTGTCATGTCAAATTTAATCTAATTAACTTGTATTTACTTGTCATATCAATACCCCATTTTTAATCTTATTAACTTTCTTGTGTTTGCTTGTCATGACAATACCCCATTTTTAATCTAATTAACTTTCTTTTGTTTACTTGTCATGTCAATACACCATTTTTAATGCTTTTAACCCTCTTGTGTTAACTTGTCATGTCAAATTTAATCTAATTAACTTGTATTTACTTGTCATATCAATACCCCATTTTTAATCTAATTAACTTTCTTGTGTTTACTTGTCATGTCAATACACCATTTTTAATGCTTTTAACTCTCTTGTGTTAACTTGTCATGTCAATTTTAATCTAATTAACTTTCTTATATTTACTTGTCATATCAATACCCCATTTTTAATCTAATTAACTTTCTTGTGTTTACTTGTCATGTCAATACACCATTTTTAATGCTTTTGACTCTCTTGTGTTAACTTGTCATGTCAATTTTAATCTAATTAACTTTCTTGTATTTACTTGTCATATCAATACCCCATTTTTAATCTAATTAACTTTCTTGTGTTTACTTGTCATGTCAATACCCCATTTTTAATCTAATTAACTTTCTTGTGTTTACTTGTCATGTCAATACCCCATTTTTAATCTAATTAACTTTCTTGTATTTACTTGTCATATCAATACCCCATTTTTAATCTAATTAACTTTCTTGTATTTACTTGTCATGTCAATACCCCATTTTTAATCTAATTAACTTTCATTTTTGTCCTATTCTTCCAATTATTGTGACAATGTGCCATTCTGTCCATCTGTGTGACAGTGTGTCATTCCATCAATCCATGTGACAGTGTGTCATTCCATCCATCCATATGACACTGTCCTTTTCTCCATCCATGTGACAGTGTGTCATTCCATCCATCCATGTGACAGTGTGTCAATCCATCCATCCATATGACACTGTCCTTTTCTCCATCCATGTGACAGTGTCCTAATGTCCACTTATGTGACAGTTTGGCATTCCATCCTTCCATGACAGCATATCTTCTGTCCATCTATTTGATAGGTTCATTCAGTTCATCCATTTGACATTCTGTCCTTCTGTTAGTCCATTCATGTTGCAATGTATCCTGTAAATCCATCCATGTGCAAATATATTCTTCTGCCTGTCCATGTGAATGTGTTCTTCTGTCTGTCAGTGTGGCTGTATCCTTCTTTTCATTCTTCTGTCTATCAATGACATTGTGTCCTTCTGTCTTTCCAAGTTACATTGTCTTTCTGTCTATTCAAGTTATATTTTTTCTTTCTGTCCATGTCACACTGTGTTCTCCTTCTATGCATGTGACAGTATGTTCAACTTCTATCCATCTAACAGTGTGTTCTTCTGTCCATCAGTGAGACAGCGTATCCTTCTATCCATGCAAGTTTATCCTTCTGTCCTTCATTGTGACCTGTCCATCAGTGTGTCAATGTGTCCTTCTTTTGTCCATGTGACATTGTGTTCTTCTGTCCTTCATTGTGTCCATTTAACCTTAACTCCACCAACACTGATTGAGGGAGGGTGATCAAACTTGGTATGTTGTTTTATAGGAAGGGTGTAAGACAACAATGGTTTCAGAGCTTGGATGCAGCTCCTGAGGGAGAAGGGGATGAGAGTCATAGGTTACATTGTGTCAGGTAACATAGACTCTTCTTGTAACCTGTTCTGCATATAAACTAATCGAAGGGATATGATTGTATTTACTATTAGATTTCACTTGGGTGAGTAGCTGACAAGAGATGTATAGGACACTGGAAGCAGCCCTTGCGGTGGATTTAAGATAAATTGTAGCTGGGGATCAAAAATAAGAAAAGTCAGTATATCTGTGATGGCTTCCTTCTCTTGTTTACATTTTGGGAGCATTTAAAATCTCAGGTATCTATAAATATTTCTCGTGTTTTTTTCATTACCCAGGAAAAAAAACAAGGCGAACTGAAAGGTGCAACAGAAAAGACAGTTACAGACAAGAGGAGAGAGAGGAAAAAGAAGAAGACTGAAAAAAGAATAAAGAATAAAGAAAAAGAAAAGCGACAGAAGCTTGTGGAAAAACTCAAGCCAGGTCTGGGCAATAAATACAGCAAGGAAAAGGCTCTTAAGAAACTGGACAAAGAGAGTAAAAGCCAGGATGGAAATGTCACATTGATCAAGGTATAATTTCTTTTCACTCTTCTGTTATGGAGTTGCCAGTGTTTGGGATATTTCATTGTATCCTCAGAGATAATATTTATTAATTTTGTGCCCAGACATGCTATCTCATTCAAACTGAAAGTGAATGCATGTAATTCAAGTTAATAAAATATTAAATTTCAAATATGTCAGAGAGATTAGAAAGTGAATGCATGTGATTTTAATTAAAAGGACAGTGTTAAATTTAAAATATAAGTCAGAGAGGTCGGAAAGTGAATGCATGTGATTTGAAATAATAAACATTGAATGCATTTCAAACTACTTTTAGGACTCTAAGTATGAATTTTTTGACAGCTGGTAATGTGAGATTCAAATTTCAATTTAAGAATTTTAATTCAATACCTTGTTGCTCTGACATCAGTTAGTCTTGGATTTAGAATGAATAAGTCAGTTTATAGTTGAGGGATTCAAATTTGTTTTACATATCTTTACACAAAAAATCCAACTTGAAAGGATAATGTGCATACCAAAATGATTCATGTTTTTAATTTGTGCATGTTTATTCAGGCTTGCCTTGGCATAAAGAATTGTGTAATAATAAATATTTGGAGATTTCAGTTTCAGTCTAAATTGCAATCTTTGCATTGATTTAGAATTGGGAAATATCAGAATTGAATGACAATAAATGTTTAGTCCTTTTGACTTTTGTCCTAATTGCAAACTTTTTCTGGCAATCAGGAGTTCCTAATTCACTGTCATCATCATATAATGGTATTTATTGTATCCCAACTGTTATTTACATTTAAAAAACCCTGTTAATTATTTGTCAAATTAACACATAACATCTGACGTGATTGTAATTGTTACTTATTTAAAGGTAAAGGGTAATTTTCTTTATGTCCATCAGAGTCAGTTCAGAGTGGTTTTATTGAAATTAAATCATTTCATCTGATGATACAGAATCTTAAAATTGTGCTCATTTTAAATTAAATTTATAAAATTCACTGCACAAAATATCAGGCTTTTATTCCACTAATTATATAAATTTCAGTTGAAATGAGAACTCAGGGTTGATCGTTGAAGTACTTGTCCATAATTTCAGAGTGACAAGAAGGAGAAGACTGGGTTGACTTCTTCCACATCCTTTTTCTCCCAGCTGCAGGAACAGGTAACCAGTCGGATACAGAGCCAAAAAGAGGACAAGAGGAAAAAGGAACAGAAAATGCAGAAATCATCCAAGAAATTAAAACTGTAGGAGCAACTAAATATAAATAAAGAAGTTAAATATAATTTACAGTTTTCAAATTTATTTACATCAAATATCTTCATTTCAGCATGTTTTAATGTATGCAACTTCTTATACATGTGCCTCTTTATACAAAGCAGCATCACTAATTGGCGTAAGAATTCCTCGTCTTTTCATTACAACTAAGAGTACATTCATTCTTCACTCAGATATGACTTACATTCTCAACTATCATTAAATATTGTCATATCTACAATAAATAGTGGGCTTCAAGCACATCAGATTCTCATTTCAACTCTCCTGACATGAAAGCAGAAGGGATGCTTCTAATGTCATAGGCAAATGCTATGATCAAAGGAGCGTGTCCATTTGTTTGTCTGCTTTCCATACTTCCTGTACTTTATTTTTTATACACCAGTCATATCTTGGCCATATAAGTCAGTATCTTTTAACAAACTGACTGCTAGGCAGGATTTGGCCTATATCTGTAAAATATAATAGCTGACCACTACATGTTTTGGTCTTTCCCAATTATTCTGTGGGCACCCCTTAATTGAACTGAGTGTCTGTTACACAAAACGTCTATACATCTTGCATATTATGATTGATAGCTTTATATAGACTTAATTTACTTTTTTGAAATTTTTAAACTAACATAATACTCTTTTGGCTTTGTTGAGAACATTTATGTGGCATAATTGTTGGAATTGGAATTTATTTTGCAAATTTCAACACACTTGATAAAATGTCAACCAGCAAGGCCCTGGACATTAGCACAGTACATAGTGGAAATATGCAAGTAAGCCATGGACAAAAGTAGCACAGGACATAGTGGAAATACACAAGTAAGCCATGGACATAAGTAGCACAGGACATAGTGGAAATATGCAAGTAAGCCATGGACAAAAGTAGCACAGGACATAGTGGAAATATGCAAGTAGCAATGCACAGATGAAAAACTTTCAACAGTATTGATGAAATAGAGTCGTGTATATGAGTGAATGTTCAGGGAAAATGATGGACATACACGAAGACAAATTTACTGATCTTGAAACTAAGGGTGAGAAAGATGAAAAGAAGAGTCTCCAACAAAATGATTAGGGGCGGAAATGGAACCTGATATCTAGAGATATATGAAGGCACCATGCTGGTAAATTTCCAAATCACTGATTAGTTTTGTATGCTTATTTATAAAAAAAATATCTGAAAATCATCAATGCATCAATGTCCTATTTCATGCAGCCCATTACCTTTGTGGGTGTAGATAAACATGGCTTCAGTATCAAATTTTGCAGCCAGATGGACAGAGATGGGTTCTGTGCTGTTGCCCTCAAAATACTGCAAAAAAGGTGTGGATATGGTTTAGCACCTGAACAACCCACTCTGTAATTGGAAAGTAGTGAGAACTTTATATGCCATGCATGTTGAAAAGACTAAATCCTTCAATCTAGTGTAGTTTACACATCATGTTTGGTGGCAGTGAAGTACAAAGTCTTATTTTTTTTAGTTTTTGTGTTTAATGCAGTTTTTCATTACATGTTAGGCTATATATGGCAGACATTATAACTGATGGAAAAAGACCTTGGAGAACCCCAGAAAGAACCACTTTACATGAAGCTTTTGTCAAGCTGCCTCAAATAACTACACACTGTCTCACATAACTACATTGAACTTAGAGCCTGAGACTGAAACCTATATGGACAGAGATGAGATGGCAGTGATCAGTAAAAGCCAATCACCTTTTAGCACTCTGCCAACCAGGACCCTTACAAAGACTAAACCTTATAGCTAATTTGTAAGAAAATGATTGGACTTTGTTATTTTGTTTTGTCAAATACATTGCATTAACTTTAGGTTTTTTCTCTGCTACTTCAGATTCCTGCACTCATGAAAAATGAACGGGAGAAACTCCTTTCCTGTTTGTTACTGTTAGGTGGCCATGGACATCCTTAATTTAATCAATTTAAAATTTCACTTGCAACTGTGTCTGGGTTCGAGTCTCGGATTCGGTCAATGTGGGCATGTGAGAAAGTAGCTTGCCAGTAGCTTCTCGTGGGTCGGTGGTTCTCTCCATAACCTGGACTGGCCTGCAAGTTATGTATATTTCAGACTGTGCTTTAAGGTAGCAATCGAAGAGATTACAGTATTTTTCCTCCATCTGAATGTCATCCTTAACCGTAAGTTACATGTGGAGTTACGGCCGAAGTTTATATGGGGAATGATGACCAACATCCATCCTTCAGAATCTGATCAGTCTCCAATGATTAAAAAATTACCTGTCACCTTCCGGAGTTTCGTGATCCTGCAAACACTAGGTCTTTCTATTGGGTGAGTCATTTGCCTGCAGCATTCTTCACCACACATGGTACAAATCAAATGCCAATATTTGTTTGTTGGGCATTCCTAGCCTAACATGCCTATTACTGCCTTCAACATGTCTGCTTCATTCTGTTATAAAGTGGACAGAAAAGTGATTAATGCCGAATCTTAAGCTGGGAACATCGTGTCGACTTCCTCCCCACTCGGCCTGACGATCTTTCCCTAGCAACGAAGGCTGTAAGTGACCGTTGCTTGTTATTTGTTGGCCAAGGTAATGAATAGGGATGCTCACTACAGTATACCGAATACCATGACGGCCAAATTGCATAGAAGAAACACACTGATGCGGTCTTCGGGAGACGATTTGAGAACTTGTTAAAGCAGGTGGCCAAGCGGCAATCTCCGCATGACGTTATCAGAGAACGTACTGGAGAAGGGATTATCGGCGCTAGAAAGATCGCAGTGGTATTTTGCAACTACGTCATCAACCTTTTCGTGGCCAAGCTTAAACTGATTATAGCCATAATATAGGAGGCCACATAGCGAGAGTACTGGACCCGGCGGAAAGGTAAGGCGCTTTCAAGGAGAGGAAACAGAACAAAGTAATCATAACGTTAATGTGATGAATTAAATATTTTCTTAGATGCACAATTTACTATATTTAAAAAAACGTAACACCACAAGTTGTACCGCAATATTCTGATTGTATGTTTGACATGCTAGTCCTGACCTTGTTGGGAAACATGACTAACATGTATATATTTAGTATATTGACATTTATGATCAATACTTTAAAAAAACTTGATTATGTTTATATATAATTGCCTGGTTATGTATAGCCATTAAATTGAACAATAATTTTTGGACATTACAGAAACTGAATAATACCCATGTCCATTATAGAAATTGAACAATACCCATGAAAATTATAGAAATTAAACAATAACCATGAACAGTGCAGAAATTGAACAATACCCATGAAAATTATAGAAATTAAACAATAACCATGAACAGTGCAGAAATTGAACAATACCCATGAAAATTATAGAAATTAAACAATAACCATGAACAGTGCAGAAACTGAACAATGACCATGACCATTACAATGAACAATAACCATGAATCTTACAGAAAATGAACAATACCCATGTCCATTATAGAAATTGAACAATAACCATGAACAATACAGAAAATGAACATTACAGATAAGGAACAATAACCATTAACATTACAGAAAATGAACAATACCCATGTCCATTATAGAAATTGAACAATAACCATAAACAATACAGAAACTGAACAAAAACCATGAACATTACAGAAAATGAACAATAGCCATTACATTAAAGAAAATGAACAATACCAATGAACATTATAGAAATTAAACAATAACCATGAACATTACAGAAACTGAACAATGACCATGAACATTACAGAAAATGAACAATGATCGTGAACATTACAGAAAATGAACAATACCCATGTCTACTATAGTAATTGAACAATAACCATGAACATTACAGAAAATGAACAATAACCATGAACATTACGAAAATGAACAATACTCATGAATCTTACAGAAAATGACCAATACCTATGTCCATTATAGAAAATGAACAATACCCATGTCCATTACAGAAAATGAACAATACCCATATCCATTACAGAAAATGAACAATACCCATGTCCATTACAGAAAATGAACAATACCCATGTCCATTACAGAAAATGAACAATACCCATATCCATTACAGAAAATGAACAATACCCATGTCCATTACAGAAAATGAACAATACCCATGTCCATTACAGAAAATGAACAATACCCATGTCCATTACAGAAAATGAACTATACCTATGTCCATTATAGAATTTGAGCAATAACCATGAACATTACAGAAAATTAACAATACTCGTGTCCATTATAAAAATTGAACAATGACCATGAACATTACAGAAAATGAACAAATACGATAAACAATACTGAAGACTTTGTGAGAATTTGTTTTTGAAAATTATTACCAATGAACAAATGATGTTTTTACACGACATAATTCTTAAGTTTCTGATTCTTGCATTGTCAACTTGCAGCACAAGCTACAAGCTTATAGTAATAAAACCAGTCTGTTCCCCGTGAATGTAGTAGATATAAAGTGTATGTAGTAGATATAAAACCAGTTTTTTCAGAGTGAATGTAGTAGATATAAAGTGTATGTAATAGATATAAAGTGTGTTCCCTCTGTATGTAATAGATATAAAGTCTATTCCCTGTGTATGTAATAGATATAAAGTCTGTTCCCTGTGTATGTAATAGATACAAAGTCTGTTCCCTGTGTATGTACTAGTTATAAAGTCTGTTCCCCGTGTATGTAAGAGATATAAAGTCTGTTCCCTGTGTATGTAATAGATATAAAGTCTGTTCCCCAGTGTATGTAATAGATATAAAGTCTGTTCCCCGTGTAGGTAATAGATATAAAGTCTGTTTCCTGTGTATGTAATAGATATAAAGTCTGTTCCCTGTGTATGTAGTAGTTATAAAGTCTGTTCCCTGTGTATGTAATAGATATAAAGTCTGTTCCCTGTGTATGTAATAGATATAAAGTCTGTTCCCTGTGTATGTAATAGATATAAAGTCTGTTCCCTGTGTATGAAATAGATATAAAGTCTGTTCCCCGTGTATGTAATAGATATAAAGTCTGTTCCCTGTGTATGTAATAGATATAAAGTCTGTTCCCTGTGAATGTAGTAGTTATAAAGTCTGTTCCCTGTGTATGTAATAGATATAAAGTCTGTTCCCTGTGTATATAATAGATATAAAGTCTGTTCCCTGTGTATGTAATAGATATAAAGTCTGTTCCCTGTGTATGTAATAGATATAAAGTCTGTTCCCTGTGTATGAAATAGATATAAAGTCTGTTCCCCGTGTATGTAATAGATATAAAGTCTGTTCCCTGTGTATGTAATAGATATAAAGTCTGTTCCCTGTGAATGTAGTAGTTATAAAGTCTGTTCCCTGTGTATGTAATAGATATAAAGTCTGTTCCCTGTGTATGTAGTAGATATAAAGTCTGTTCCCTGTGTATGTAATAGATATATAGTCTGTTCCCTGTGTATGTAGTAGATATAAAGTCTGTTCCCTGTGTATGTAATAGATATAAAGTCTGTTCCCTGTGTATGTAGTAGATATTAAGTCTGTTCCCAGTGTATGTAATAGATATAAAGTCTGTTCCCTGTGTGTGTAGTAAATATAAAGTTTCACAAGTCGATTCAGATTTATTGCTATATGGTAGAACTGTCGGACTTGCAACCCAAATTGCTGGGGCTTGTGCCAGAAACTTCCCTAAATTGCATTGGGGAAAAAAGTTATATCTTATTATGTTAAGTCCATATATATTTTAATTTGCCAGATACATGATGTTCAGTTTACACACGAATCGAAGCCATGTACAGGCGGAGTTGGGTCATGATTGCGTTTTTAGTTCTTGAAATTATATTTACGAGTAATGTTTCTCTTCAAGGCAAATTTTTCATACAGAATAAATAAAAGTTATGGGGACCTGGATAGATTTTTAAAATGTATGTATATATGTATGTATGTATATATATATATATATATATATATATATATATATATATATATATATATATATATATATATATATATATAGAGAGAGAGAGAGAGAGAGAGAGAGAGAGAGAGAGAGAGAGAGAGAGAGAGAGAGAGAGCAATAGTTACAACAAATTAGTGGTCAGTTGCCTTATTTTATCTTCCTGCCAGAATTGCATGAGGATATATTGCCAATCGTAGTAAGTCAGTTCTGGGCATTTTGCAACACGGAATTCATCAGAGATTTATTAGTAGTAGATACACTGGTGAAAGTACTTATGAACTTCTGGATTTCAATGGAAGAAAAAGTTCCTGGCTAACTTATAAAGTTGAAAAAGCGTGTGATATTAGTTCGTGGTCATTTATGCATCCTGTTTTCAAGTTTTAAGAATCTGAGGCATTTCGACATAAATGGGTCAAGACCTTTTAGACTATTGAATCAGACGCAGTAATAAAAATGGATTTCTAATTAATTTGTTTCTAAAAGAGTAGCACTGTAGACAGGGAATCAACTGTCTCCATATATCTATTCTGTGTGACATTTTAACCTGACTTATTAAACAGAATACGGATATTACTGACATTAAAATAAAATAAAATATAGGAAAATTAAGCTTAGGTTACTGACGACATTTCACTCTTATTAGATGAGTGAGAAAAATTAATATTAGTTCTAGAACGTAAGATCTATTGTGATGAGTTTCAAGCTTAAATATTATTCTTGACTGAAGAAAGACATCTTGGATAGTATTCGTCCAGATATTAATTTGGATTGCACAAACGACAGAGTTGAATGATAGGGATTCATTGTTTTTCACAGATTTTAATAGAATAAAATATTTTATGAGGAATTAAATTGTCTTTTAGCACATTAGAAATGTAGAAATCTCACTTTATCAGGTAAAACGCTTTTAACAAAAAGATATTTTCCAACTTATTGACTGAACCTCTGGTCTTCTAAAAAAGACGGTACCAACATATGTAAAGAATCTGGCGCAATGACTTAATGAATTCAGGAGAATTTTTTTATTGTCGTTGCTGTTCTTTTGCATCTATCATATTTAGCTAAAGTACTGTCAGAATAGAATATTTTTAACGATAATATTGATTTTTAATCCAATATTTTTCGGGTATTACTTCAAATGGCAAAATTTCATGAAGGATGAACGAAATTTCTATTATTTTAATGAATTTAAAAGAATTGTCCGCATATAAATTTCAAAACTAACAGAGTATTACAAAATAATATCCAGACAAGTCGTTTTAGTAGATACAACGCTGAAAACGCATCAAAACTTCAAACATAGGAAAATTTAAGTAGGATGATAGGATTATTATAATATTTTGATACGAAAAAGATATGTGCAGCCTTAAACAAGAAAAAATGAGATCATATATCATTAATTTTGTTTATGAAAATAACGAAATATTTATTTTTAATTTTTTTTGTCATGCGGTTTATATCTTGTATAAATACCAAGCATACTTTATTTCAAGTTCTCGTAATTCATCGGAACATGGCAACAACTTTAGTTTTCTTTCGAGCTTGTTTAAAACAAATCGTTAGTGAACACGAACTTAAAACAATAACTCAGTTAATTGTGCACTGTACAAAATCACGCTTTATGGGCGGATTAGGTTAATGGATTCAAGATATAAAAGATTTGTATTTAACAGTAAAAATTACTAATATTTATTTCGTATTTGGGGGTGGCAGTGGTGATGATATAACAGACAAATGTCAAATATTTACGATAGTATCACTGAACATTGCCATTAGCCACGGGTTATAGTCCGCTACGCTCCTTTATCACCCGTGCCCACCTATGCGGTGATTTTTTTCGTTTCATGAATATACACAAACATGCTTATCCAATCAAGGCGATCACGAGTAAATTATTCTCACCATTGTGACCCAGCATAAATATTAATGCCGTTTGAATGGGTCAATCAATATTTCTTCCAAACACATAAGCTTGACTATCGATGAAATCGGCATTTTGATTGTTGTGTAAGAGATTGTTACATTAAGTTGTTGTTCATGTAGTTTAGTTTAAATGCATAGTCATGAATAACAAAGAGATTTTAGCAAAGACAACCATGAGTGATAAAGGATTGTATCGGATTGACCCCTATAGCTTGTGATAATGAGAGTCTACGAGATTCGAAATAACTCACATTTAAAGGCTTGTGTGCATGTCTTGCGCTTCTCGTTTTTGAATATTTGTCCGTAAATGAAGGCAAATAAATAGAAAGTACGGGGAAAAGTACGCTGTCAGCAATTGCCCATAACGTAACAGTTGAATGAGTATCTACAAATTCATCAGCTTGCAAGAGTTGAAAATCACATATTCTTCCAATCAATTACACACAGAAATGTGTATATTGGTGGGGGTTTTTCTCAGTATGTCATAATTACTGAGGCTACATCGGGGTGTTTTTATTGTCCTTGTTTTTGCGACAAGAAAACCTACATGGTCGCTTCTACGACAGGCCATTAATCACTAATGATATCCAAAAGACTTGTATTTTTTATTGAGTTTCTAATTTCTTTCCCACGTGTTTTCATTATTAAAATTATAAAGCATTCTTCCTTTTCATTACTCAGTGGGAGACAGATGCCACAACCATGTCATTTTACAACTAATATCTCCCAGATTTCATAGCACTAACACACACGTCAATGATATAATATTATAGCTATCACTTGAGCTGAACAGTAATCGTTGTTTCTTTGCTTTTATTTACAAAGACAGACATTCACAATATAAAAACCACCTAAATCCAATCTAGCTTTCACCCTTTTCTATCACAATTACGACTTATGACCCTTTTTTCGATTTTAGTTTTTATTTTTGCAACCTGAACCGAAGTTTCTCCAATTTTTTCGTATTAGTCGTGGTGCTGACGGTTGGCGGGTGTGTGTAAGCGTCTTACCTCTAATCACTTTATTTATACCTTTTGAAAATGTCGGCATACATTTGTGTCTTAGCATACTAATTTGTTTTCAAACGGATGTCATATTATTGCTATTGTGAATACATAAATGTCACTTTTTAACATCTAATGTTGCCACGAAGTGTCCAAGTCCCCTCGCCGCTCCCACGATCGAAGAAGTACACCATATTGTCGGCTACAAACACATCTCTCAACTTACTGTCACGTGACACTGCCTGGATGTTGTCCGGTCGTTGGGAGGGGTTTTGTGCTCTGTAAGGATTGTCCGAACCGTTTTTGTCATAATGTAAGACATTTGTACGTCCGTTCTGGTCAATAATATATAGCTCTTTAGCAGTAAATATCCAGACTGATGTGTCATTGGTATCCCACAACATGTCAATTATACTCATGTTTGGTGTGGTCCTGAAATGGTTTTGAACCGTCTCCGTCTTGACCAAGGATATGTTGTGCTTTTTGTAGACGTACACCGATGTGGCTGGAAGTAGAAAAAATAATCTGTGATATCAGCAATTATGAGAAAAATTGAGATGTTTAATTCCCAAACTTCTGATGGTGTTTACGGTTCTTGATTAATTTGACGTATAAGTGCTCAAATATATCACAAAAGTTGTGATACCGCCTATACTCGCGTATAAGTCGATTCCATTTGCAAAGTCTATAAACCCAGATATGTTGTCGCATAATGTGCCTGCATATCTGGATCAGTACAGTTTTGTTAGGATAAGCATTAGAACTGACAATATAGACCATATTCTTTCGCAACATTATGCGACGGTAGATCAATGACTATGTTACTTGTAGCTTTACGCGATTTATACGCGAAAATGGAAGACATTATGTATAATGCATAATGATATTATTTCGCGAAGGTTCCCTCACTTTTGCCGAAAGTGATAAAATTTCGCATTACTAACCTGTACTAACTAGACAAAAGCCAACAATTCTATTCAAGTCTCACGATAAAAGCGTGAAAGTTGATAGTGGATCATGTCTGTTACGCCTCATAATAATATGATAATATAAACTCAACGCCCGTTATTTTATGTACCACCTTCTTTCTTGTAGGTTCTCTGAAGCAAATTTTGAGTGGGGAGATGCCAAATTGAACCTGACTCAAATTGGATGGAGGCCACAAAAGAAATTCAATAATCGCCACCAAACACCGCGCAATGAACAAGGCTGAACTTAAGGAGCACTTGTCTAAAATGGGGCCTAATTTCGAGGAAAAGAAACAAAACAAAACAATAATTTATGATTTTTCGTATAGATTTGTTTATGAATTGTCAAATGATGTTAAACAAAAAAGTGAGATTGATTTCAATTAACATAAAATTGAAATAAATCATATCACACATTTTCTATTGTCAAATAAGTGTTGTCTGAATGTTAAAACAATTATCAAAGAGGTCAATTGAGTACCTCCAGAACTGTTGCGAAAGGAAGATCTGATTATGAAAGGTTTATATTTTAAAGATAAATTACAGAGTTGCCCCTTTAAATAACATTTACCATGATGTCCTTTAAAAGCAGGGTTGTTGTGTTTCTAAAGCGATTCGAAATCTATTAATGCTTTCTTGTCATTTTGCCTCTCATTATTTTTAACCTGCCACAATAAACCTTTCTCAATAGAAAAATTAATCCACATATTTTTTTATTTTTCTAAATTTTCTTACAAAAATTGTATATATTGAAATTTGAACAGTGGTCGTTTGATTTTCTGTTTTCGAAAGTGTTATGCGCCCAGCTTGAACACATACCATTTTGGAGACTTGAAACTCGTTATGTATTGGATTCTGGGTTGCCGAATGGTCTAAAACGTTTGCTTTAGCGATCACTGCCATTTCACTTATATCCACTCATCCTATTTGGGTATGTGAGAAAGTTTTTCAGTAGTTTCCCATGTGTCGGTGGTCCTTCCCAAGTTTTTTTTCCGGATCTTTCATCCAACAGGTATACTGGCCGCATTGCCTATTCTTTGCTGAACTGTGTTAAGCCCACAGCAACAAGTTATCACGTGTGCGTGTGTGTGTGTGTGTGTGTGTGTGTGTGTGTGTGTGTGTACGAGAAAGAGAGAGCACGTTTTCTGCTGATTTTCGTGTCTCTTTTTGATCATCCTTCACATATTCGTCATGACAGATTGTAATATTACAGTAACAGTATGCTAATGATAATTTGAATCTAATAATGCAATTGAATAGTGTTTTCAAATACAGATAAAATAAAACGTCGCTGAGAGGTTTACTATTATCATGACTATATTTGGCATTTAATATTTTTTTTCTAACATTCACCCACAAGGGTGGTCATCTGTACTATTGACATTCATCCACAAAGTTGGCCATCGGTACGATCGACATTCATCCACAAAGTTAACCGTCGGTTCTATCGACATTGATCCACAAGGGTGGTCATCTGTACTATTGACATTCATCCACAAGATTCGCCATCGGTACTATCGACATTCATCCACAAGAGTGGCCATCTGTACTATCGACATAAAAACTGAAGTTAATGAAAGACGGTAATAATAAAAAAAATCAAATCCCAACTGTTTTTATTGAAATGTTGAAGTATTCTCCTGTAATCAGCATTTCTTTATTTGGTGTTGATAGATCATAAAGACTGGATGTAATGGCGTGTAACAATATGTTTGTAACAATTGATATGCATGATAGGATAAGCTTTTTGTGGAGATTTATCATCAGCTTTCAGTTTTTCTTTAGAATAGGTGCACCTATCCAGTACCGTACCAGATCCAGTCTAAAGTCAGATACGCATGTGTATATATCTGTGTAGCATCCAACCGTACCAGATCCAGTCTAAAGTCAGATACGCATGTGTATGTATCTTTGTAGCGTCATACTGTACCAGATACAGTCTAAAGTCAGATATGCATTTGTGTGTATCTTTGTAGCGTCATACTGTACCAGATACAGTCTAAAGTCAGATACGCATGTGTATGTATCTTTTTAGAGTCCTACTGTACCAGATACAGTCTAAAGTCAGATATGCATTTGTATGTATCTGCTTAGCATCGTACCGTACCAGATACATTCTAAAGTCAGATATATGTGGATTATGTGTCTGTGTATGTGTATGATGTGACGTCAGACTATGAAAAAGACTTTAAAATATTAAAGGTCAGATTCTTATTAAAATCTTTACCTTGACCCAAACTGTTTAAAATGTCTGAACATTTTGCACATTCTTGTATCGCGCTGAAATCTCGTCGAGAAAATTAGTAATCTTCCTTTTCTCTTACGAGGTCCCTTACGTGCAACTTTAATTTTTATTAAAAAAGCAAAATTATCTTTAAACACGATATACTTATTCACATAAATATTTTCTTACAAGAGTGATATAAGTACTAATAGAAACAGTTTCTAATTTGCATGCAAACTTGTGTTGCATCACAACCTTTGAAAGAATTTTTCTCCACGTTGAAATCTATCAACTTTACGCACAGCCTGAGTTTTACCTTTTTTGAAGTCCATATTATAATCACATTACACGTAACTAGTGTATGTATATACAGTCTATGTATGTATGTACAGTCTGTTGTAATTCGCGTATGTATGTAAAGTCTTCGTTATAACCAGTGTATGTATGTATGGACAGTCTATGTTATAAATAGTGTATGTATCTGTATTTTATGTCGTAACTATTATATGTAAATACGGTCTGTTATAACTAGTGTATGGATGTACAGTCTATGTTATAACCAGTTTGTATATACAGTATGTATAACCAGTGTCTATATGTACAGTCTCTGTTATAACTAGTGAATATGTGTACAGTCTATAATATAACTAGTGAATGTATTTACAGACTATGTTAAAACTAGCGTATAAAACGTAGTCTAGAAGTTTTCAGCCTTACTTTACAGGGGAGATAATCATTGTAAGAACCTAGACAGATTTTTTTATGCTTTGTAAAAGATGTGTATCATTGAAAATAATTGATGCTTTCTGTGGAGTTCTAACTGTAAATCATTTTCTTTGTCTTTAAGTAATTTTGGGTCAGTTAATGTTATGCATTTTCAACCTCTGAAATTTTAATAAACCTGTTTGGAACGACAATTGTACGAAACCGAATGAAAATCGATCCACAGAACAGGAAAATAATTGTCTGCAAATAGAACTTCAAATTTCAAATTGAGTTGGATGAATATCATTATGTATATTTGATGTCATATATTACCATTTGAATAATAAACGGTGAGTAACAATAGCCTGTCATTCATTTAACAAACCATGGCTATTATGGAGTTCAGTTAACATAATATAGTGTACTTTATCAATTTTGTGGAAGCATAACACTGATTATATGATTTTCATATGAATTATTAAACATATCTGAAATTATACTTGCAAATTTCATCTGAAGTTTCCGTAAATTATTAGAATAATATACCCTGTGGACATTTTGCAAAGTCACTCAAATTTCTCTGTCTTAGCCAAAAGGAATTTAGATTATTTCAATAATGGTTAAGTTGTTTAAAGTTTTTCTTTGTCAGAGTCTGAAAGGCTGATTTCAAAAGTAGATTTCTCATTCATCTAAAACCGTTGAGACGTTAATTATATTAACATATAGCTGTATCTTTGTAAAATGAAGGCGAATGCGCTTTGAAAAATTATTTTGGCTAGACATTAAAAAATATTCATTACAAAAACCTATTTTTGCTTTTTCATTTTAGGCTCGTTCACAGGCTAATTGGCTAACTGTTCTTAGACCCGTTATATATAAGTGTCAGTGTCCGCCTGAGACGGCATCATCGAAAATTTGATAATGGTTTGGTAAAAGATTTTAGTTTGCTTATTTTCTCTACGCCACTTGGTATATTCTCGTCATGCTTTGCATGAAACAGTTTACAGCCAATATGAGTATTTATAAGACGTGATCGCTCGCCCCTGTTGCAGTGGAGTCACGGTTGCATTTGGTTTACCTTTTATCATTTGATTATTTGCCTTAAACTCATTCTTGAAGTTTGTTAATATCTGGAATGAGACATTAACAACATAAGCCAATTCATTATGTGATTTGCACTCTTCTCCATTTTGGACTTAGGGTCAAGGTCGCAGTCATTGACAATTTGTGTTAAAGTTTTGGCCTAAGAGTTTCCAACTGCTGATAATTCCTAAGACCCCGATGAATGTTCTTCGCTCTTTGAACGATTGTTTTAACAAAATTAACATAATTCGTTCTAAGATATGCTTACTTAACGCGTTTTTTTTTGGGGGGGGGCTACGGTCAGAAGTTTGACAGCGATTGTAAGCTCGATGTGAAAACCACGGCTTTCTTGTTTACTTTTGTTTCTATTTTTATCCTATATCATTGTATATCTCTTAATTTCAATTAGACGTTGTTTTACATATAATTATTATTGTTTTTGTACCAAATTTTGTAAGACATGATTGATAGATACTTAACATTTTTTCTCATCAAAAAAGAAGAAAACTCAAATTAATTAAATATCGTACTGAATAATTTCCTAACAGATTCAAATGTCCTGGAAAGGTCAGGGATTTATAAATGTTTTATTCATATATTAGATCAAGGCATATGATGAAAAAGATAAACCTGTGAAATTAACGAATGATCTGTTAAATCCTTGCATTTCGATAAAGCTATTATCATGCAAGTTTTATTTTTCGAATGTATCTCAATATTTTATGTGTAAATGAAATTAATTTAACAGTATTTAAAACTTTATATTTACAAATATTATTGAAAGTTTCAAACTAATCGTAGAATGTCGGGCAAAATGTTTGATACTCAATTTGTCATCTCATTATATATGACCAATTATTAAACATTCTATTATGAATTAAATTATGTTTTGTCAAGATTTAATATTAGCCGTCCGTTGATCTTTAAAATAAATAAATCCAATAACAATTTATCGAAATACATGTTTAAGATTCTGTGACTTAACATACACAGAGCTTTTGCGATTTGTAACATGCACTTCCGGTTATTAATAAGTCAGCGCTGTCATGTCTTTTAAATTCGACCCGATCAATGTGTGTGTGTGTGTGTGTGTGTGTGTGTGTGTGTGTGTGTGTGTGTTGCGAGCTCGTAACACTTTCAGTAACAAATTATCAGATACATGGTAAGTGGCTTTACACCTAATTCATAATGCCTGCTATTATTTAAACAGCTGCTGAGAATGACGTCTGACGAGACACATTACCGCAAACATATTAATGGCACGACCTATCCATGATCAGTCTTAGATTGTAGGCCTATTTAAGCTAATAAAACGAATACAAAAAACGGCATTAATTTTTTTTGCATAGTTTTACATGTATTTTTAAAAATTTTATTATGTTTTAAGGTGTCGCCTTCATTTTTTTGAGAAAAAAGGATTTTAAATGGATTTTTAAAAATTATTTGTGAAGAAGAATCGATTAAAATCTTTTAAAATATAGAAATCTTATTCATAAGTATTAATATCGATCTCAATAACTTGAATAATACACAAGTAATTTGAAAAATGTAAGCTGGTATGAACATGGGTAAATCGCAATTATTATCACAAGCCATATGTGTACTTTACCCGTATTGAATTAAAGTTAATTCAGTTCAGCCTCGGACTACTTGGGGTCAGACCACCATTAAATTTATTTTATATTACATAAGTGCATTTCGCAAAGCCGAACTCAGGCCAACATTCCAATCACACAAGAATTCCATGGGATGACAGTGTCACTGAAGTCCATTAACCACACTAAGCCTTGTAAGTTGTTGCACAGAGTATTTACAAATACGAGCTGCTGATGTAAAACTAAATGAGTCCATGGTTCTATATCCGGGTCAATGAAAATATGGTATGTGGCAATATTTCACACTTGTACACTTCCAACTCGCAGTTTTTACAACCAAAATAACATGTATTAAGAAAATAAAAAGACTGCTTCTCAATTATTCTATGGCAAAATCAATCCCTGCCACAAATATTTCATAAAGAAAGACAGTCAAGCAATACCTTTAAATTTAGATACAAACTACTTTGCTGAGTACCGACCCGGAAGCATTTTATACTGATCGGATCCACCTGGATAGAGCCAACACGGCGCAGCCCTATGGCAATTGAATATCGGCATTAATATGGGCTATGTAACTAACCACAGCTTTGACAATTAATGCAATAGCTTAGACTAACGAAAATTAATAGCATTAACAAGTCTGAAGACCGGATTTTCCATTAATAATAGCACCTTTATCAATGAATTAAACTATGTTAGCAATGTCTCACAAACTCTTTAGTGGTTGCTATGTTTGTATTACTAGTACTGGTCTGAATTTTAAAAAAAAAATCAGGAGTAGAAAGTTTTCCTTTGTTTAAAAATCCAACAATGTTAAAAAAAATCCTAAAATTTAAGAACGTTTTAGCCAAAAGTTTAAAGACACATTACCATAAACAAGATAAATATATGTATCGTCATTGTACGCAGCGATCACAGGATAGCTACTTCCAGGAAATAAAATGGACAATGGTTTGCTCTGGTATGCCCCCACTGTCAGTTCCATGCAGTTGTTGTAAAGGAAAGTCGTCTGACCAACAATCAGAATGTAATAATTGTCTGCCATTTGAAGCAAAGAGTCAGGGTTCCTACACACAGAGTGAGCTGTAAATATCGTTTGTTGAGACAAAGTGGTCGTTATGGTGTTGCTTGTTGCTGGAGATGAATATTTTGTGGAACTTGACGTTGAATCAGTTATTCCTGGTGTTGCTTTGCTCAGTGTGGATGATGTCGCACACGTTGTATGCTCCAAAACCTAAAACAGAAATACAGCAGTGTAAAACATAATATTCATGCTCTTGTTCCATAAATTCCCACATGAATTCCTTAGCTGTGATGAATATGTAATACTAATATATCGGAATTTGTTATATTATGCCTCTTCATTGAGAATTTTAGGTCTACATTACAAAAAGTATATGTGCTCGCTGGCTTTTATGGGATGAGGAATATAAGGAGAGTGGGTTTCTTTCTATATTTCTTTTTTGTTTTATTTTTTTTCGTTTGTTGTTTTTTTTTTTTACATACATACATACGTACCAGCAAACAATCTTTTCATCGATTGGAAAAGACATTGAGGAAAAGACATTGATTTTTAAAAACCTCTTTAAAAGTCCTGGAAGGGCCGTGGAATTACTGCTGAGCTAGAAATATTGCTATTGTTGTAATGTCTTTAAATCGATAGTTATGACTTGAATAATTCTCTCTATATGTGATGCGTAAATCACGAAATCCTCCTGAAAGAATCACGCAATCATGCTTTGCGTAATATTGATTTATTTTCATCAAATTATATATAACTTTAACATGATGAGAATAGTTGTGAGAGTATACTTAAAACAAAAGCTTAGAAATAAAATGCAGTAATATTTTTAATATTGTGCTACCGATAGCAACATATTTGTGTAGGTTTAACATTTTTTTATGAACAAATATCAGGACCGTAATCGGAAACGTCAATAGCTTTCAATTCTATCTTACTGGTATGCAAATTATATGCTGTGAAGAACTAAATGGCTCTAGTTTGATTGCTTTCGGTGATTGACAATGTTAGATCAGTTATTTTAATAATTTTATTTTACACGATGATTTGTGTAAAACATGTCAAATATTTTAAACATAGTTTTTCATCAATAATATCAAACGGGAAAGCGTTTCGGCTATATAATCGATGAATCATTTGCTTCACAAAGCGTGCTTAATATTCCTTTCAAAGCATTTCGAAACTGGTCAATTTATTCGGTCAGACTTCAGATCCCAAATGAGAGTACCATGTCTCCTCATCGACTATTAGAGCAAGTTCAAACAGATATTGACCACGGACATTTTCATGTGAATGCAGAATTGATGGGCAATATTCAATTTATAGATTAGCATTCTGACCAATATTTACTTGTTGCCAGGTAGCATATGGCTGCCCTTCAGTAAGCAATTATAATATTTGGCAGTTTCCAGGGATTGGTGCATGTTTGCCTTTAACAATCAGCTCTAATATTAGCGGAAACGTTTGCTTTATTAGCACATCCACACACCGGACAAATTGCAAAGCTGTCAAAAAAGTTTCTTCAGGTTTAAAATCCTATATATTTCTTCAAAATATCATTAAGTGATACGCATTCGAAATAAAATGTGCAGTAGTCCATCAAATTGAAGGTTTATTTCCTAATCATTATGATAACGTGGATAAGTAAGAACTAAATGCATCGATCATTAGTGTATTCACCCAATTTCAGATATTTATATGATTGATTAAGGACTCATCACTAGAGACACCATATTCTGCCTTAGTGTTACGAGTCTATGCTCTTAAAGCAAGCAATAGAAAAGAATGAAATACAACAAGCTTTGTAAAATTTAACCAAACATTTTTTTTCCTAGAATACAGAGTGAAAATGAGAAAACAGCTTACGTTACTGAGAATTAACTCCCAAAATATTCCAAGAATTAAAGACACAAGTCCTAGTAATTCAAGTCCATAATAAAACTCAGTACAAGTACCGAATAAATCCAAAACCGAAGGTGATCACGTATCTGTTATAGGGTACAGAGTGTTGATGTGTCAACAGTCTTTTGTTGAATCACTGACATGTGATTCCAGATTTAAATCCACTATAAACTCCAGTGAATGTCTCAATCCAAGAATTTTATCAGAGCACTTTTGTATTTCCAAAGAAAACAGTCACTTTAATACAGCAATTTGAAGAAAATGAATCCCGAAAGTAAAGAACACTACTGGACACAAGATCCAACTTGATTCTACTAAAACATAAAGAACAAATGACCACGTCCTCACAATAGTAAGATTATACAGTTCTCTACTTGACCTCCGATCACAATTATAATTTTATGTAATGAAACCTGATTACCTTATGGAAAATAACCTTTGAGAATGATCCTGACGTTTACAAAACAATAACATGGATTATGTATAATTCTCTTACAAAATTCGAAACCTTTGTTCCAAAAAACATATTTACTTCATCTATTGATAATTTTAAGGACTTAAAACCCATACATATATATAATTTAGCTACGTATTAGTTGTTTATAATGAATAAAATAAAAATATCAATTTGGGTCAAGCAGAAATGAACTTAGTTTTGGAGAAGGTCAAGTCCAACATACAACGTTGCATTACTATAGCATGTAAAGAAATAAAATAAACCAAAACTAACAAACAATTAAATTAAATGTATATAAACATTAGCCACTCTTTAAAATGCGTTACAAATATAATATAAATAAAAAAATAGCTGCAAAAGATAGATTTGAGGCCATGCATGTGTTTATTTTGCGAAGCCGAAGTAGACAGGAAGCCTATGTAGGATTTTACATTGCATTGAATCTAACTAGAGAGATACGATGTTCCTATTTTTACTTTTCTCATCTACTTTCAGGTTTTCCTATTATCTGTAAGAAGATGTGGACATATTATTATAGCCTGCATGCTACCTTATAGTCATATTCTATAATGTAAAAGTCAATTAGATTGTGCCAACAAATGAGAATCAAATCAACCCACTAGATTTGGATTTTGTGTGAAAGTAACAAAATAATATATATTATTTTTGTAAATCAGGGTAAACCAGACTTAAGTAGCAACGAAACCTGCTATAGAATCTTACTGGCAGAGAACTGCTATATAATATTAGTGGCAGATAACTGCTAGAGAACATCACTGGCAGAAAACTGCTAGAGAACATTACTGGCAGATAACTCTCATCATGTCCAGAGTTAAGCGTCAGCGGGTTAGGGTTCAGTGGGTGGGTGGGTGAGGTGGGGTGGAGTGGGTTTGGGTGGGGTTTACTCTAGGTAATTGCTCCAAACCTATAGTGGACTTGTTACTTTTCCGTTCATGTTTATTATCAAAACTACCGTGGACTCACCCTTTTTCCGTTCGTTTTACTCATCACTCCAAAAACTGTAGTTGACCATAGTTCTGGCTTTCGATATCATTTTTATACTTACTTGCATACAGCCAATCAAAGCACGGATATCAGTTTCCTGGCAACCTGGCACAAATTAACTGTATGACAGTAAACTTATCATAAGTACAGCTTCTGTCGCACAATTAAAACCAAGCTGAACAACATAAAATCAATGATGGATAAATGAGCATATAATTAAACTAATATATCAGTTCCTGTGGTAAATTGGTATGTCCAAATTTTCCGATGTCAAAATTAGCCTTTTGCTAAGCTGTTAGTGTGTTGGACTTATACACTGGATTACTGGGTTCGATTATCAGACCATGCCAGGTTGGCTGGTGTGTTGTGTCCTGAGTCTACTTGCATATTGTCTTTGCACAAGGTAACTTACTCTTGTTACCTAAGAAAACAAAACAAATCCTTCAGGCAAAACACTGCAAAGCGAGTTTAACCTCACCGCACCAAAACTAATTTGTGTGCGTGTCTTCTCTCTTCTTTATGTGAAAAATGTGTCGTTTCAATTATAAGTGCAGTTAGCATCCCTTACATTATTTCAAAGGTCTTGCAGAAAGCAATATTTTGCAACTCTAAAGATACTTTATTAACAACATACTGCGTAAATATTAATCTAGCTTTTGGACATGCGTACTGAAGAATACCTATTTGTTTAGTCTATTTGACCATATTAGGCTATACCTGAAAAAAAATTGTATAAAGGAATGATGATGCTACACCTTCAAAACGTTTTTGACACCTCAAATCATGGCATAATTAGTAAGAAACTTAACATTATGGGACTTCAATGGTTTGTATCATATTTAGATTACAGAAAGCAAATAAATATAGTCGATGGGGGTAGAGCTAGACCAAAAATAGAACTTATGGTGTTTTGCAACGCATTGTTATCGGTCCCCAGCAATTTTGTGTGTTGTGTAAATGATATGGTCATTGGAATTGCTTCAAAATGGGAAGTCCGTTTGCATACTAATGATAGAACCATTCTTTCCTCACATAGAGACCCTGAATATATCTCTAACATTTTAGATAAAGAAGTTGAATATTGCCCATATTGGTTGGTAGATAACCAAACTTTCACTCCACTTAGGAAACACAAAGTGCATTCTTTCTTGATCAAACGCTACAGCGTTGATGAATTTTGACCTCGTTCGCACCATTTTAATTGCTAGTCACATGACTAACTAAATCTCGCAGCCGATGTGCATAAACGTCATAGGTCAAATAGTCACGTGATAACAACAAAGTGCGTTGACGTGTAGTTTCTGCGTGATCAGTCAGCCTCTTTCCAGGAAGATGCGACAGCGACATGTTTCGGGATGCTGTTATCACAATTAATTTGTTGAATAATACGTGTTTTTTCTTGTTATTGTATACATTGCGTGACTTTCATTCAATATTTTTGAGTTTATGTCTTCTTTCTGCAATACTGGAATAGAAGGTTTTGTGCATAAACCTATATTGCAAAGTGGCAGGTAAAGATGAATACACGGAAGCTCTTGCCAATGAGATACTTTAAGAAAAGGGATACTATTTTAATATTAAAGATTTACAGTATGATGTAATAAAAACAGTTATCAATGAAGGTGACACATTTGCCGTCTTCCACAAGGGGTATGGGAAAACGCGTGGTTTTTATTCTTTTGTTATCACGTGACTATTCGACCTATGACGTTTATGCATATCGGCTGCGAGATTTGGTTAGTCATGTGACTAGCAATGAAAATAGTGCGAACGAGATCAAAATTCATCAACGCTGTAGTTACGTCTCGTCTGACAAGGGATTAAAGACAAAATCGTGTTATGCTTGTAATTTCTGAGAAGATAAATGATTTCCCTATCGATTTAATGTAATTATGGGTCAATGTAAGGTCATTTAAGTTTGCTAGGCCTGATAGTTGGCGAGTACCCTATGCCGACACCAAATGGTGTCGGCAAATTCCAAGTTTCTGATAGAGAATAGACTCTGACCCTACAACCCAACATAAAAAACCAAATATCAAAAATGGGGTGTCAAGGGTCAGAGGAAACTCGGACTACCTGTCCGTTAAAGAGCGGACACGTTTATGTTCAGCTTTGAATCGGTGTCACTTTCACTACCCTTGTTCATTTTTTATTCAGTGTCACTTTGAATACTCCTACTCAGGTTGATACCCATGTACAACAAATAAAACCAACTAAACTTTACAAAATAAAACAATTAGATTCTTGAATAACCTGTGTCTCAGGTACAACATTCGACAATATGATTAACAGTGTATTGGTAAGCTAAATGTGAAAAAAAACCATTTAGTCAACTAAGTCTTAACAAGGTCTTCAGAATTGTTCATAAAAATCTCTTTTCTACTTGTCTAATTATTTCGAACGTCAACACAGCTATTTGACTAGATCCAGCTGCTGTAATTTTACATTTCCTGGTTTGAACGGAGTTACATCCACGACTTTCGATCATGATTGCCATAAAGAAACTGTAACTCTCTTCCAACCTGCAGTGAAGGAACTTCTTTGCACACAAATGTCAATTGAAGAAAACTATTTTTTATTCTATAATTAGTGCATATATATAACCATATTACATTGCTATGTATCTGGTCATAATGTGTACCTGGATTTTATTTTTAGAGTGCAATTCCACAATATGCTAATTTATAATACCTCTAAAACACTAGATACTGCTGTAGAGTATTTATTAGTTCTTTAATTGGACGTGCTAATCTACACGTTGTATTTATATCGAGTGTATTATATCATTTTACAGCAACAAGATGCACTAAGTCAAGCATTCTATTTATCAATAGTTTGACTACATTTTTTAAGGACTCCGCTGAAAATAAATCTGTAAGATTTTAAAAGGCCATCCTTGGATAGGTCAATATATTTGTATGCTTCATTTATTACACTTTATTTAATCTGTTTTTGTATACCATAAATAGTACGTTTTTGATAAGTGATTGTTGCACGTGTTTCCAGGAGAAATTATTAATTTAAACTGTATCAAGCTAATAATTTTTTTTATTACTATTATAAATGTATATATTTTTAAAACTTTTCATTCTGGTAATGAAATTTTTGTGATGTAATTTCAGATGTAATTATGTCCAATTACTGATAACATATTTAATGAATTCATCCTTCAATATTGCATATTTTTGCATTACTCCAGAACATATACTACTACGTCATAAAAATTCAGCAGTTTTACAAAGCCTTTGCAACAAGTATTTTGATTGGTTACAATCCTATTATCTGATGCAGAAAACTAGAAGTTCCTAATTCATAACATCATAAAAAACAAATAAAATATATTCATGCATCCATCTCGTGTGCATTGACAGTACTTGCGAACAATAGTGAATATAAAATTTTGTTATCCACTAATTGAGATTCGTTTTTATTTTTATAATTTTAATTTCTAATTATAAGAAATGAAGTTTACACTTTACTAGACTTTGAAAAAACGAGTCTTGAAAAACGACTACACACTAACATGACCATCCTTTGCTTTTCCTCGCCTTAAATGCCACATTAACGTCACAAGGTTTTAATATGTCATCACCAATAGCAACATTTTAACGTAATGGGGACTAAAAAATGGTATGCATTTTCTTAATGTTCTAGGAATGAAATTAAAATTTAAAGTGCTGGTATTTAATTTATGACTGAAAGTAGTAAAATGTATGCAACAATTGTCAAATTTGTATGATTTTGGCAGACGAAGATCCAGCAAGATATGAAAAATAGATTATAATAAAATGCTGATAGCCATTGTAAATGATATTTCCAGAAGTTCCAACAGAAAATGAATTACATGTTCGTTTAATCAGGAGCTTTCATTCAATTTCCAATTAGTCAAGGTATTATTTATGTTGCTACAATGTTGTGATATCCGTGAGGTAATTTCTACAAACGCATTTGCCAGCAGAAGGAATTTAGCAGTTTGCGTTTTTCATAAATGATGTAACTTTGATCTTATTCATCGACAAAGATCTGGTAATAAATAAGAATAAGAGAAAAACTGAAGAGGAAATCAAAATAAAAAAGAAATTCTACTTGACACCTAAATTAATTACTTATCAACTGGACATGCTTTCGTCCCAGTTTTGTTACTGCATATAAAGGATAGAAGAAAATAAAATCATTGCGCGGTCAATAAATAAATAAATAAATAAAAAAATAAATAAATAAATAAATAAATAAATAAATAAATAATGATAAGTTAAATGAACCTAATACAATAAAATGATCCAATTTTAATTCGAAGATAGTATTACTACCACTATTACTGCTACTAAAATAATAATAATAATAATAATAATAATAATAATAATAATAATAATAATAATAATAATAATAATAATAATAATAATGAAACATTTATACTATTTTAAATGATTTTCTATTAATAAAATATGATTTTCTAATATCCAAAATGTTAACATTGGAAACTGCACATTTGTGTCAAAAACAGTTGGCTGTATGTCAGCCTTAAGCAGTTAATCCTGTGGCATGGGCTGATGGCCTTGTGCAATGGTAAGCAAGCAACCGAACACAGATTTCATTTCGTGCAAAAGGTCAGCAAGCTACGTGACTTATAGGGGATAACCGCTATAATTATAAATACGTATTTTTCTAATCTTCTTGATGCATTATGCATGCTAATCAGTGATTACAAGTTTTGATATTCTATTTATAGACTTTCTATATGGCAAGTTACACAGATTGCACTTTCTAATATCACGATTATAATGTAGCATCAAACATGTTGCAACTTGGCATCACAATCCCTCATTATGACAACATATGCGTAAATTTCTTACCATACGACTACACCCGTGACCCTAGCAACAAGAGGTCATACCACTTTACGGCATGCTTGTACGTCTTTTTTAAAATATCATTCGAATTATATTACAACATTACAATCATCTGATTTCTTAGAGTATTAATATTCGGAAGAGAGGTGGCCTGCAAGAAGCACAAAAACAAATTAAATGTGTCAAATTGTATACAATTAGATGTATTTACACAAGGTAATTTTTCGACTGACCCTGCCCACACCATTCTTATTTGAATTTTTTTTTTGTAATTTACCGCACGGTAGCAGAATAGGGTAACCGCTCACAAGCAAGGTTTAAGTTACTAATTTTTTTAAATATATTCTCATTCACAATAAAATCAATTTAGAGCATGTTTATTACTTTAGAGTGCAGTGTACATTTCGCTTTTGTATCAATAAAAACCTAATAAGGTTTGAGTAAACTGTAGATGAAGATTTTGTTTATTATCTCATCCCTATCAAATTAATGTTTACTGTTAACCTGCATATATATATATATATATATATATATATATATATATATATATATATATATATATATATATATATATATATATATATATATATGTATGTATGTATGTATGTATGTATGTATGTATGTATGTATGTATGTATGCATGTATACGCGCGCGCGTGTGTGTGCGTGTGTGTGTTCTTAGACATGATGAAGTTTGCTGCAAGTTGCTGTCAGAAAGAAAGTGAACGAAAACACAGGGTAATATATTATTAACTTGATGGATGAGATTGTAAAATTAGATGTGTGTACACCAGCCTACTCGTTTCCGACATCCATAGAGTCGAAATGAAGATAGAGAATGAAAAGAGAGAATTTACTAGGTCTGTCGTGCAAATGTTTCGAAGTCAGTATATGGGTACATAATAAAAACAAAGACAAACGTTGTGTTTGATGCTGGCCACATTCGTCACTGTATTGAATATAAATGATATTAGTCAACCAAACATTGGCTGTGTATTTACAGCATAGGATATTTGGACAAAGTCTATAGAGTAAACGTGCTAAGAAATTGAACAAAGAGACATAGTCTATAATACAGACATTGTTTGGGTCTACAACCGCCATAAACAGAAATACAGCAAATAGAGCTTGCTGCATTACTGGAAGCCACTAATTGGCGGAAGGGGCAAAGAACAAAAATGACCAGCATCAAAGAAAGGAAAATATTAATGTTGATCAAAATTAAACCGATGACTTCTGTAGTGCTGGGCAGTAGAGCACCATCATACTCTATGTAGTTAGGATATATATATATATATATATATATATATATATATATATATCATATATGGATGATTGGGAAGAAACTTTAAAACGTATGCGCTCACGTCAGGAATCAGTACACAATTAATAAAATCCGGTTAAGTACCCACGAATGTAGTCCCAGTCTATTTTTAGATCAATTTTTCCTGTCTCCGTTTGGTGGAGATACAAGAGATATATTTTGGCATTTTTGGTAAGGATTTAAAGGCAATTCTTTATTCTTTAGAATGTGAACTTATGGTGTCGTTGTCTGTGTGTATTTCGGCGACAGTGCACAGTGAGTAATAAGGCCATGTTGATGATTTGGAAATGAAATCTGTGTTCGTTTGCATGGTGTTTTGTTTACAATTCAGCCTCTCAAAAAAATGCAGGTCAACCCTTGACAAGAACTTCACTGTAAGGTCATCTTTGAAGGTATTTTAGATTAACAAATGATTTGTATTGATTGTCACACAGTGGAAAGTACCGTATTGAGAAACAAATGTAGAGACTATACAGTAAAACTAATTGTGTTCTATGGCCGTCTAGATTTCGCTGTTGGTCTAACGGAGCTGTTAGGGTACACTCCTACACTCCAAGCGGGGCGATAGAATAGGCAGGTAGACACAGATTAGTCCTGGTTGAGTAAATGATATATGCAAAATAAACTGACAACGAACAGTGCTTAACTAGTTTCTAACAAGCCTGAGCGCTTTCGACTCTTAAGGAGTCTTTTTCAAAGGCAAAAAAAAACTCACTGTCCAGACAAACACATGAATTATCTGTTTGTCTTGTACATGTTTTGTATTTTGCTTTTGAGAAAAGACTCATTAAGAGTCGAAAGCGCTCGGGCTTGTTAGAAACTATTTAAACACTGCTGGTTGTCAGTTTACTGCGGTTATTTTAAGCAGTCCTTGACACAAGTGATCCCTTGCTGCATCCAGTGCATTGAAAGGACTGTTATTCGCAGTTTTATTTGTATATATATATATATATATATATATATATATATATATATACATACATATATATATATATATATATATATATATATATATATACATACATATATATATATATATATATATATATATATATATATATATATATATATATATATATATATAAAACAAGAAGTAAGGAAAATATTCAAATTACACATAATTCTTCTATATGTATGGCTTTTTATGATTATGCAGTAGCCAGGATACATGTATACAATTATATTGAATCACACCTTAAAAAAAAACAGTGATCAGTAAAATCGTACAGCGTATAATTACCGAGTAAGATGAGGAGAATTAGTTCCCCCATGTTGGTAATTATCTCCAAATGAAAGACTCTATGACTACCGAAAACCAGCAAAAGACTGTCTCAAAACACCCTCAACTCCCCAGGATACATATAGACAATTAAATAAAATCAAGCCAAGGACAGTGACCAGTAGAAATCTATAATTGTCGAGTTTTTCTCTTGTTGATACTTGCTGAAGGAAAGACCCTAAGATGTCCGTAACCACGTTCTTCGAACAAGTTACAATTACAATAAATACTTGAAATATGCACTTCTGGTGCACTCTCTCTCTCTCTCTCTCTCTCTCTCTCTCTCTCTCTCTCTCTCTCTCTCTCTCTCTCTCTCTCTCTCTCTCGTCATATATAAATGACTAAACTACTTTTTATTGAAAACAGCAGCACACTCAGTAAGTCTGAATCGTGAGTCACTACATTCATATTTCAAATTTGTCTTTTAAAGTTTTTGTTTAATATTTAATGTGACAAAGAGCAGCTGAATAACATTAACCTATGGATGTTATATTTATATTTTTAAAGTTCTTGAACCAATTTATTTTGTGTCTGATCATTTCCACTTTTAGAGACAAAAGTTTTAAAGAATGCAAACTAGTTTTAAGGCTTTTATAAATAAAATACATTCAAAGGTCGAGGTTCTGTAGATTATCAATGCAAAATAAGTATTATAAAGCAATCGTACACTAACTAAAATATTTCTAGTCGCAACTAAACATTTTTATCATGATACGAACTTGATTTTCCACAATTTGATTTTTTGCGAGAAAATAGATTCCAAACTGAATAATGAATAAAAAATAAGAAAACCTTTAGGAATATTTTGCCAATAAACGTTTTTGTATGTGCTATAGCTGTTGCTCAGAAATATATTATTTTCTATGGAGCTTATGTACAATAGCATCACTGGAAAAGGTAGACGTCTGTACGGTACGTCTGTTAGGTGCTTCAAAATGGGTGATGTATAATACGATTCTTACATCCAGGGGCGTCTGATGAAAGCTTGTTAAAAAGAGTACGAGGGAATATATCATAATCATTTCTAATCATTACTTTGCTAAAATAGCTAATGTTTCTAAAGAAATATATATATATATATATATATATATAAATAGTAATGTTTCTAAAGAAATGAGAGATATTACTAAGAAGTAGTAGACTTCTTAAAAGGTGAAAGCATGGGCGCGTGTGTATATATATATATATATATATATATACTACTTGCTTCCTCAGACGTCACATTTTTGTACACCAACATACCGCACAACGAAGGGTTACATGCATGTAGCGAAGCATGGGAAACAAAAACTGTAAACAATCCACCCACACACTTCTTAGTCCAACTCCTGGAACTTGTCCTAAAACTCAACAACTTTGAATTTAATGAAGAAAACTACCTACAAATCAATGGAACTGCAATGGGTACTAAAATGGCCCATTCGTATGCTAACATTTTCATGGGAAAACTTGAGAGTCAGCTCTTAGCATCGGTTGAGCGTACACTATACCAGTGGGTATGCTTTATCGATGTTATAGAAATGAAGTAGCAGTATGGAAGAGAAAGTCTGGATGACTTCATATCAAAGGCAAACAACTTCCATCCTTCAATAAAATTCACGGCAGAAATTTCCAACTCATACCATGTTTTCCTGGACACAACAACCAGACTGGTGGAAAACAAATTACTCGAAACCAACCGACAAACACCAGTATCTCTTCCCAACCAGCTGTCATCCAAAACACTGCATTAAGAACATTCCATATAGCCAGGCACTGAGGTTACACAGAATTTGCTCCGACGATGAAAGATTCCTAGAAAGGTCTGAAGAGCTGGCTAAACATTTAATTTACCGAGGCTACGACAAAGACCTGATTGCGGAGGCAATCCAAAGGGCCAAACAAACAAACCGTGATGACCTACTCAGATATGGACAGAAAGAAAAGGTTGACAGGATACCATTTATTTTGATCTATCACCCAGACAATCCCAAAGTAGGTAAAATCATCGCAAACCACTGGCCAACCGTGCAATCGTCAGACATACTAAACCTAATACTTCCGAACAAACCTGTAGTAGCTTACCGGAGACCAAAAAACCTAAAGGACATCCTAGTCAGGGCAAAGCTAACGCCAATCGCTAGTCAAAACCAACCTAGTCAATCTGGACCCTGTGGCGATAAAAGATGCAAAACCTGTCAACATATGATAGAGACCAAGACATTCACTAGCACAGTGACTAAAGAAAAACTAAACATACATGGTCCAAACAAAACGTGCAAAACAGAGAATGTGATTTATCTCATCACATGTAAGATCTGTGGCCTTCAGTACGTGGGAGAAACTGAAAAGCTACACAAAAGGATAACCCTTCATAGATCTGATTGGATGACAAAAAAAAAGCTGTACAGAAGCCAGGTCGCAGAACATTTCTCCTCCCCTGGCCACACTTTTAGTGATATAATACTTATCGCTATTGCTAACAACCACAGCTGGAGTTCCGAAACCAGGAAGGAAAAGGAATCATACTGGATACGCCGCCTTAGAACATTGAAACCAAGCGGTCTAAACCAAGAAGACTAGAAAATGAAAACTATGCACTAGTAGAATTTAACATTTTCTAAATCTTCTTATTATCCTTCAATTTTTGCTATAAGAATAACCGGTATAGAATCAAATATCCGGGATATAATCTGCGTTACATATGTACAAAAAGCAAAAATAGATGTCGCTTTAGCTTATAGACTTTTAGGGAATTATACAACGTTTTCAGTTTCCGCAACTAGTCTATACAAGCTGTTTGTATTTATAGTTTTAGCACATGTGAAGACAGCCATGTAGAGGTTTACAAACACAACGTTTTTGTGTTTTGTTGTTTGTCGTATATATGTTTTGTATTTGCCTTTGAAAAAGACTCATTAAGAGTCGAAAGCGCTTAGGCTAGTTAGTTACTAGTTTCGTACTGTTCGTCGTCAGTTTATTGCATATATATATATATATATATATATATATATATATATATATATATATATATATATATATATATATATATATATATATATATATATAAGTTATTTAAGTGCGTCAAATTGAAGAAGATGGACCACCTCGCTGTAGGGTATGCGTTTATAGTTTCGTAAGGTGCTATACATCACTTAGATATTCAAGAAGGCACATGGTTTTAAAGAACGATTAAAATTTCGTTGCCAACGTACAACTTGAAATGGGAAATAAAGGGGTTGAATGTTTATCGAAACAAAATTAACGCCGTAAAGCTCAGTGGAAAGCATTAATTATTTCTGGTAATGGAAAAACTTCCGAAATTTAGAGTGCCACCTGTTGTCATAATGCCATGCTAATCTCTAGTATGCCATTGTGACGACAGATGGCTATACGAGCTGGGCAATAAAGACGATGCTGATAAAACTTAGTATTTACATTGTTACAAGGCCATATCTGTATGAAAATAATAGTTGGAATAATGCAATATGGCAAGTTTATGAACAGAATATATAAGACTTGAACTAACTGACATAGCGTTTGCTATACGACAAACTACAGGATTAGATCCGTAGTTGGCAAACTGCATGATATAATGACATAGAAAGAAAGTAGATCTAAGCACTTGCAAGCAGCCATTTACAGCTTGCAGCAATGAAGAATAGAAAATTCATGACTAGAATTATAAAGTAGTACTTGTAAACAGCCATTGACAATAATTCAGAAGGAAAGCAGCACTCACAAACTGCCAGTTTGCATCAATGAAGAATAAAATATAGATGGATAGGGTTATGAAAGCAGCACTTGCAAGCAGTCTTTTACAAAAATGCATAAAAAAATTAGAAAATACACATACAGAATTATGGCGGTAATACGCTTCTATAAGTTAGGGTAGCATAGTTCTTTACCATTGAGAAAGGCCACAAAGGTATGGTTTGGATCGGCTGAAATAGGAAATAGTAAACAGCATCAAACAGTCAAATTTTTATCCGCAGGGAAATATGGTTCCTACAGACAGAACCTTAACCAGGCCTGGCTCTAAGGCAAGGCGAACGAGGCAACCGCCCTGGGTCCTAGGTCCCGCGCTTCTCCGCAATGCTGTTTTTTTTTTTGTTTTTTGTTTTGCTTGGGGCCCCGTGCTCATTGCTTGCTGCCTTGGGCCCCGCATGCTGCCTTGCGCCCCGAACATCATAGGACCGGGCCTGCCTTTGGCCCTGCACATCATAGGGCTGGGCCTGCCTTTGGCCCCGCACATCATAGGGCTGGGCCTGCCTTTGACCACCGGATCGGTGTAGTAGTAGTAGTGATCTAAAAGTAAATTATATTATATTCCGAATTTTAGGCAAGCCTTTTCACTCCTATATTTTTATTCTGAAAACTCTTGGGATTCATTGCATAATGGGATCAGTTACATGAGCGAAAACACTAATTAATTGATTTGCTGCAATTTGATTTCATGCATGGGTTTATTTCCATAATATCGTTTGTGATAAAAATAACCCGGTAACATGAATAGAAACTTGCAATAATTTCCAGACGTCAGATAATCTTGTCAGCACGAGCCATATTTAATCTATGTGATACGATATAATACCTGAGTCTTTAGGTAAGACCAAAACAAAATCACGTAACTTCAAGCAAAGCTTTTAATTAGAGTGATGCAATTAATCATGAAGTAACAACACATACAAATATTGCAAATAAATAATCTTTACTTTATCAGCTGTTAAGAAAGCTGATCCGTATTTAAGGAAAGCAGAAAAAATGAGTTTAAAAATACAATGACTTTCATTGTTTCGTATTGTGCTGTAATTAATCAATCAACATGCAATATCTCAACTGACTAAATACATTGTATCAAACAAAATTAGGCAGTGGGAATGTGAAATAATGTCAAGTTTAACATGACAAAATCCGCGCTGTGGGATACTTCGTTCATATATCTGAAACAGTACCGAAAAGTTTTATAATGCGGATAGATCCTTTAATGTGGTCAGCCTGAATTCAAGTATGCTTTAAAAGCACATTTTGATTTTTATATCTAATTTTACCGCTTCATTCAAAGAATGAAAGTATAAGGTATGGTTTAATTACAAATGGTAATGATGGAGTATCTAACAATAAACTATAACAGCAATACATTAGGCTTCTGATTCTTATATGACCGGTACAGCAAATGTATGTGCTCTCAAATTGGATTTGTAACAATGGCAGCGAAAGGGTTAAATCACTCGAGGATCTTGTTCTTTGCTATAGAGAATAATTTGTACGCCAATTGCCAAGCCTTTCCTAAATATAACATTTGTGTTAACTTATATCAATGACGTTAAGGTGAAATGCTATGAACATTTCATGTGCAAACAAAAAGCTACCGAAGATCATTTCTTTCGCTTGACACCTTTGGAAAATTGCCTCATCTAACCCGCAGACCCCACCCACCTCTTTCGCGCCGCACTGCTAAGCGACTAAATAATGTCTTCTCTCAAATTATAGATTATGTCGACCATATACGATTTATATTACTCTTGTATGTGTACCTTAGCAGTAATGTCTTGTTCGTTTAATTTTTTTTCACATCAGAAAATAGAGTAAATCCAGAAAATAGAGAACTTTGTGGATTAGCCTCTTTTGCGTGGTTCCGGCTTTTATTTATGAACAGTTATGAAACAATCCGGGTCCACAAGCATACCCAGGTGACTATACTGCAGATTCTTTTTTTTCTTAACATTTAAATACGTAAAGTAAATAAAAATGACAAAGGGGTACAGATTTGAATGTGGTTAATATTTTTATTAATGCACAACAGATTTGAAATTATGTCTGTTTTTTGTTGTTCTTCTACTTTTTGATGGTGGGGATGGAGGTTGGGAAAGGGGTAAGCTAATTTGAATAATGTAATATTACCATCTGCTATTGTACTGCATACTTTTCCGAGACACATGCCCACGTCTAAGCTACTTGATTCTACATTATTCTCTCCTCGTGTTAGTATGGATGGATCTAGAGCAGACGAATGAACCATGTCCCTGTTTGACTCATGCGTCACAGACAACATCCTGTTTGCAATCATCATGAATGCTTAGAGTATGGAATCATTGCAAAAATGGGAATCAAACATTACATAATTAAAAGTTGTTTACCCCTGAAATAAATGAACAAAACAATAAAACAATAAAATGAATAGCATTAATACATTACATGCCAATTTTACACTGCCGAATTTGCAAATGTAGATGGAGCTTTCGGGTCCAGAAAATAATAAAAAAATGTTGCACTTATTGTTGAAGCGAGATTGTTCATTGTAAGCTGGTAAAATATTGATCCACCTGCGATCAAGCCCAAAAAGAGAGAAAACAAACAAACAACAAAGATCGACGGGAAAAGAAGAACATAATCTGAAACCTCCAGAAGCTCGGTTTCATCATGTCATCCAAGAATAAATTATTCAAATAGGACCAAGGATTAGCAATAGCTCTATCTTCAGGGGTTTTAATTCTTGTAAAGAATTGAATTACTGACTTGTTCTCTGACGGAACCAACACCCTGTGACCCCTTCGATGGTTGACACGCCCCTTTAGAGCTCACCCCCCTCGAGACTATGATTCTAGAATGCACCACTTAAGTGGTCACACCCAATCCAAATCTGACGAGTCCGTGTGCAGAAAAGAGCAAGGATCGTGAGCAAAAAGAAATCCTCATAAGATATAAGACCTGGAAAAGACAAATAAAGACTCAGCCCTAGATGGGTCACTGTGAGCCAACAAAGGAACAAGTCTATCAAAAGCGAATACCTTAGTACATTGTGTACCAATCAGACGTTGAAATACTAGAGAAAGGGAATATATAGATACCTCAAGTAGGTTGCGAGTACCCTGATTCTCCTAATTAAACCTCTTGGAACAGAATTAAGTCGGAGCAGAAGAGCTTGAGATTGGTAATCTTCAAGCGGAGACAAAATCGAATGCCTGTTTTGTGCGGAAGGATGATGGAAATTGTCGATTATGAGTCGAAATTTTCCTCTGTTTCTTGAGGCTAATATAACCTGAGAATAAAACACAGAACAGTAATCGTGTATCATCTTCTCTACTGCTGTATCTTGAAAGACGTGAGTAGTAGAGGAAAACCAGGTTTTCAACTCACTTTGTTTTTTTTACCCTCCAAACAAGTATAAATTATAGTCCTAAATTATCCCCCACCCCACCCCCTTTTTTTCCAAAATAAAACAGGGTTTTGACTCACCCTCCCCCACCTCTTTTTTCCCCTACTACTACTATGTAAACAGGTATTTTGTAACCAAACAAAACAACAGGTGTTGGAATGTGATAAGCTCTTTACACAGAGGTGACTAATTTGTTAGAACAGCGCATGTGTGGAATACAATTATTCTAAAGACGGCAAACGGGTTTTTTCCACAAGATAACAGGATGAAAATTAAACTGTGTATTAGAACGTTTCAGTTAACAAGGTGGAAATTAAACTAGCATTAGAATGAAAATGATATTATTTTATATCTCGTTACCAATGATTAATGTTTCAACTGTTGATATTAAAAATATTTCACTATCACGACTATAGATACTAAATTTTACTTTACCACTCACACAGCGACGAGACTCAAACAGATCTTTCATTTCTGGTTTGTTCAGAGGATATTTTTTGTTGATAAAATATACCTTTGACCGATCGAGATCAATTGTGAGTTTAGTATAGTTTTGTTGGCTAATGGGGCTGTGAAAGTTTTTAAATTCCGTTAGCAACTTTTGATACAATTGTTCGAGATAATTGAAATACATGCTGTCATCAGATCTGATGAGCGAAAGTTTTAACTTGTCACATGTTCCATTAAAACATATACCTGATGTTTCATTATTAAATTCAACTGTCAATTGTTTACCGTCCATCATTAGATATTTGATGTTACTATTGTAGCTATTTGTCATTGTCAAATTTTCAAACATTATTTTATAAGTTAAGATAAAATTTCAGTTGGAAAAGATAATGTCGAGTATAGATCTATCATCATAACAATACCCAAGGGCAAATGTATCTACCCCATTTTCACAAAAGCGTTTGTCATCAAAATTATACAATCCACGTTTGATAATGACATCTGTTTCGAGTTTATGATGATTAGTTCGAATTGCCATAGCTCTCATAAAACTAACACCACCATCAAGCGCATACCTGTAGTCATCAAATTTCATAAACTTTTTAACAAATTCACGAGGTAGACCTTTGGCTTTTTTCGTTATTTTATTATTATCTAACAATACGGCATACATTTTACTACGTAATCCGATAAAGTATTTGATAGCGCTCGAGTTCATTTCATCTTTAAACTTACCAATAACCTTTTTATTTGTGTCCTCATGAAATTTACTGTCACGTGGATAATCGGAAAGATCAAACAGATGTCGATTATTATACATATCCTGATAGATGTCCTCACATTCGATTTCATATACGAGTGAATCAGTATCAGTAAACAATAATCTACTAGCCGGCCACTGATTTTTAACAAAAGTGTAATGAAAATCGTACATCATCCACTTTGATAAATCTAACACTGCAGCTCCAACATAGATCGGCTTGTTTAGTTTTAGATTTGTTTTTCTTCTTTGTATCGCAACAAGATTTTCATTAAATATTTTCATGCTCACAAAATCATCGTCTGACACAAGTTTGTTTCTGCGATTGACATCATTAACTATTTCAATATTTACGCGTTTCCTAATATTCTCCATCGTCTTACCAAAAACGGAATTGTTCATTAGTTTAAAGAAGTTTTTCTCAAACTCTGTTTTCGCTACAGCTCTTCTTGAAGTGTTCGAGTTAATGTAACCTCTCATCCACGGCGACTGATTAAATTTTAGTACACGATGAACTTTTCTCAACACAAGACCAGCATCGACTGCTTGTTTTAAAACTTTGTAATGCAAAACGTAATTTTTCTTATCAAGTAAATTTGGTACTAGTTTCTTGACCATGGAATGTTGCCTTGGTGATGCTAACGCATGTTGTTCTTTTGATAACAAACTATAATCTATTACCATCGATTCCGCACAGAAAGGGTAATCATTATGTAATTTGTGTAGCGAATTTGGATAATCAAGATCAACTTCAACGAAATAGGAAACATCATCGGGTATCTTTTTTTCTGTCTCTGATAGAAATCGATCAACCGTGATCCAATGAAATCCGCTAAAAGGCATTGGTTTTGCCATCGAACCACCGTAAAGATTATTACAATCTAGATAAATTATATACTTCGAAGGAAGGTCAGGGTTATACTGTTTCAAGTATTTGTTGTTTGTTTCTGCATATTTTTTGTTATCACGCTAATACCACCTCGGATACCTTTTTCGATAAAATTGAACATATCCACATCTGTCAGTAATTCTAACCTTACCTTACTAAACTTTAGCAAAGCATCCCATGACAACCCAGGGGCAGAATAATACCAGCAAGGATCTAGTCCATAATTATTATAACTCACTTCACGAAAACTTTCAAAAACATCTGCTAATAATAACACGTCAGTTTTCAAGTACAAATCATGATAATCACCAAAAGTCTTACAATCAATCTCTTTCCAGATATCTTGTGCACACCTGTACTCGTCATCGGTTATATTTTCGTTTTTAAGTTGTGAGTAAAATTTGTCTTTGTCAGGTAAAGATATTTCATCAAATTTACTCCAATCGTCGAGGTATTCGTATGGTAAAACTCCTTTTTTAGCTAGTAGATTAAATTTATCTCCAAAACAGTCTCTTAGGTTATCAAATTTACTACAACCTTTCACTAACTCATCTAACGAGGCTGCCATAAACTGCAGGCTGTCAATAAAACGTAATTTACCTAGCGTAACTGACATGTACTTTTCAAAATTATTTGGGATGCATTTGATGACGTTATCGAGTTTTAGATGAGCTTTTATCTCAGGATTACCAAAAGCTTCTACTATAATATGGCTATCATATCCTCGAAAATTGTGAAGAATAACCGGAATAAAATCTGGAGCATGAAATTTTAAATTACACTGATTATGAGCCGCTCCACGATACTGTCCAGTCAAATGACAATGGTCATGTACTTTTTTATCATCTTCAAAAGCTTTTTCACAAATATGACAAATTTCTGCTTGCTCGTGATTGGATTTTTGTTGAGGTGTTAATTTTAACATTGGCTTTACTTTTTTCAAATGAGTAAATATATTATCAACTTCATTAATCAACTGCTTGAGAAGCCAAACAGCTGGATTTTTACCACGATATAATTTGATTGATTTAGATAATCTAGAATCAGTACAACAAACTACCTTATACGCTACTCCACACGGAACATGATTTTGAACTTTTCTTGTACTCGATTGATTAGGATTATTTTCTACACCAAGTACAGGTTGAAGTAGGCATTCGAAATCAGCGTATATGACGAAAGGAATTTTTAGTTTGTGATTATGATGGACAAACTGTAACACACTATCTTTTTTAGATGGCATTGTTATTCTTTGCACATCACTACAGTACTTTTGTAATGTTTCATTGTTTGTACAGCCATGCAAGCAGCGGTAACAAAAGAACTTTTTGTTCTTATCCTTATTGTACTGTCTACCAACTAGTCCGTTAAAGTTTTTAATCCAAACATAATGATTTTTGTAGTACAGTAAATTTATAGTTGATTGTGAAGCTTTTTCTGAAATATATCTCGGATATACGTCCTCCTTTTCATCTAGTCCGAAAACGTTAATTGAAACATTATTCTGCTTTTCAAATTTTGGTATTTGATTTTCTGCCACTGGAAAGTTAATATCTTTAAAATTTAATCTAGACACATGACTGATATACCTTTCAACACGAGTAGCGTTTTTTTCTGCTGGAAATAGTGCGGAAAGAACAGCCCATTGGAAACATTTGTTATCTTCGTTTTTGATGTTTATACAACATCTTTTACTTTTTATTTTTGGTGGCAGGTCGACGTATGAACTACCTCGTAATACATTATATTTCATCGTGTGAAACAATATTCCTTTGATCATTTCAAACTTCCAACCCGAACCTAATTGACTAAATTCCTCTATTTTTTTCCAAATTTCTTGGTGTATTTCATCAGATAGTGATAACAGATCAGTCCCAAGCAAAACACGTCTTGATTTTGCGTTCATATAAGGTTCTGCAATTTCCTTGTTAGTTAATTCTTCCATTATAACTAACTTTGAAAATATAATATGATATTGCACAAATAATCTGATACTTTTGTGTTTTTCGAGCTCACGTTTTACAATTGTCTGTAATAGGTGGTAAAGATTAGTTGCAGTAAAATTTACTAAAACAATTTGATTATCAAACTGATAACTATTATCAAAACCTGCAAAAGCAGTCGCTATTTTATTAGGTTCTCCCATAAAGCTTCTCATAGCTATATCACGCAATTTTAACATTATTATACTATAATGTAATATCTAATTGATAACTTTTTCACACTGCGCATGCGCTAAAAATCAATTAAAGATAAAAAATATCTCCTATAATATAATGACAGCAAATCTAACAAACACATGTGAGCAAGAAGCATATCAAGTTCACCCAAAACATAACTTTACCTCACACTGCGCATGCGCTAAAAATCAATTAGAGATAAAAAATATCACCTATAATATAATGACAGCAAATCTAACAAACACATGTGAGCAAGAAGCATATCAAGTTCACCCAAAACATAACTTTACCTCACACTGCGCATGCGCTAAAAATCAATTAGAGATAAAAAATATCACCTATAATATAATGACAGCAAATCTAACAAACACATGTGAGCAAGAAACATATCAAGTTCACCCAAAATATAACTTTATCTCACACTACGCATGCGCTAAAAATCAATTAGAGATAAAAAATATTACCTATAATATAATGACAGTAAATCTGACAAGCGCACGTGAGCAAGAGATTTATCAAATTCACCCAAAGTATAACTTATACGCTGGAAATGTAATTGGTTTAGTTTATTAACATTAAAACTAGAATACCTGTTGGCAAATTAACGTCAACGGGTTATAATATTAGTGTAAAGGGAGATAATGCCGAGAGGATTACAATGTTTAGAAAAGATTTTATTTACACGTTGTTTTGCGATGATATTCCAGAGGGACAGCGTGTATATCATTATAATGGTAAAGTCACTGATGATAATATTGAAAATTTATCCTTATAAGATGAGTTTCAGCCGCACCCAGTATTTGATTTATATGAGGCTAACGATCGCGGTATTATTAGAAATAGAAAAACTAAAAAAGTTCTTAGTACTATTAGCAATATGGGATATATCAGGGTAACTGTTAGAGGAACATCAACAAATCAAGTTCGTTATCTTGGTCATAGGTTTGTTTATGAGGTGTTCAATGGATCTATACCCAATGGTCTTGTTATTAATCACATCAATAATATACAAACTGATAATCGATTGGAAAATCTGGAGATAGTAACGCAACAGGAAAATGTGAGAAAAGGAAAAAATAGTAATGGTATTAATTTTAGATGCCCAATAAAACCTGTTCTTTCAAAAAACCTCGAAACGGATGAGGAGATCGAATTCAAATCGATTTCAGCTGCGGCGAAATATTATAAGATAAATCCCGCAGTCGTAAAAATTATAGCTGATGGAGCAACAAAATCAACTTTTTCAAGAGAATACGATGCTAGGATTGGTTTTAGATATGATATTTGATAGCTCGGTTTTAGTCAAGCAATGATGAGCAAATGCTATGATATCATCGTGATTAAATTTTAACGTTGTTACTACATTTTCATTAATTTTATCTTTTTCTGCTTCTGTTAGTAATATTTTATGAGAATCACCTTGCATTACAATAACATCAACACTATAACCCAACAAACATTTTCTTACCGCTTCGGCTAGTTCGTTATAATTTACTATATTAACTTTTTGGTGATATTTTATCTCATCAGTCATCTTATAATAATAAATTAGATAAAAATATATTATAATAATGGACTTGATGAAACGACTCGCTGAACTCTACGAAGAAGATACTAGTGATAAGGTCGTCAGCGATAAGGTCGTCAGTGATGAGGTCACGCATAGTATTACATTTTCCAAAGATTTCGTAGACAAATCTGTTGGTTATAGTGAAGATGATATTTTGTATAACAATGAATCTGATGATGATGGTGAAATAGTCACTGTTGCTGACAGATCTAATTACAGCAGATCAACAACTAAACGGTATAATGTCAAGTATCACATTGCTAAGCAAATAATTAAATTTAATTTTACCGTTGCCGAACAACAACTGTTCTGGCAGTTAATCAAACCTTTTTTAAATATCAAGATCCCAGGCCGACAGAAAAATATCAAATTCTATTTCATATTTGTCAAGATTTTTAATCTAATGACGATCTCTAACGATCGTAAGCAGTATCTAATATCATTATGTAAACCAGTAAAATGTAAATCTGTCAAACAAAAGTATGAGTTAATTTATAATAGCATTATATCAAAATCTGCTTGGTTGGGATCCAACTGTTAAATTTATCACTATACCCACGCCATTTGACTAAACTTTTATCCCCTTTTTTTCTAATCACTTTCTCGATAACAAATACATCCTGCTCAATTTTCTGTAGTTCTTGTTCATAAAAACTACCTACAATCGGTTCCCCTGCCAGATCTTTTAAAACATATGTTACAGGTAATGTTAAAAGTACCTTATCAACCACAAATACTTCTTCGCTCCAGTTCGGAGTAAATCCTTTTGCAAATACCTTTTTCATCAAAGAAATTCTAACTTTATCACCAACCTTAAATTTATGTCTGCGGTACATGTTTTCATTTGCTAATATTGGATTTTTACTGCTTTTTTAGGTGTCATTTTGATGGTTCGATGTTTCGTGTTATTATATTCGCTTACGATTTGAGAAAGGTCATCGATGTACCTGTTGGTGTTTTTAGCTGTCATATGTTTGTGTATTTTCTCGTTTATCGTGCGATTAAATCTCTCAACAACAACGCTTTTACCTTCGTTTCCTGTAACGTATTTTTTTATATTATTTTGTTCTAGAAACTGTTCAAACTTTTTGTTAAAAAACTCAGATCCGTGATCAGTCCAGATTTTGTTTGGTTTTCTTTCTGTACTCGTTATTATCTGCTTTAGCGCATCGGTCATTGAAGTTCCTGTCTTATCTGAAACAGGTACACTGAAAGCGTATTTGCTAAAAACGTCTATAACATTAAACAAATACCTTTTTGGAGCGCCATCAGCGCCAACGTTAAACTGAGCTAGATTGGATACATCCACCAAATCTATTGCCCAGATATCATCTACACCATTAGCGACAACTTTACGTCGTTGGAACTTTTTTTTTTAGGTCTGTGTAGTTCGACTGCAAGATCATCGTATACTTTATTTCCCCGATCGTGAGGTGATTGACGAGACTCTCCGAGTCCAAGTTTATATTTTGCTCCAATTATTCCCTGAACAAATTTTCTATCAAAACGTTCTCGTAGATTTGTTGGCTTCATATCACGTAATTCGTCTAACATTACTTTATCACAATCTAATTTTGAGTTTTCATGATCACGATAACAGATATCATGACGCATTGCTATTGCATCCACTTGATTGTAAGGCTCTTGTCCTGGCAATTTTTTTGTCGTTTTCATCTAGTTGTTGATGTAGCGGATTCCATGGACCAGTATACCGATGCCCTGGCAATGTCCAACCGCATTTTGGTTTTGGTAATTTTCCAATTAGTTTATGTATATCTATACCTGACCCTATTATTTCTCTGTTGTTACAACATTGACAGTATGCGACAATTTTATTTTGCTCAATACACAAATCTCTGTCAGAATCACAGTTGCATATCATTCTATATTTTTAGTCGTCGACTAAAATAAAATTAGGATAACCAGATCCTAGCGACGTCGCTGGAGATACTATCGCTGGGGACGTTTTCTTTAAAAATCTATTTTTTCTTTTTCCACAAATTGCACAAATACTTTTTAATATTATCCTGTTGTTTTTTGTTTTTTCTGTTGTTTCATTAATATTTTCTGTTTTAGTTTTACACTTGAGACAGTATGTTGACATTATTATACTTGTAAGTTTAGATAAAATTAATTGCGATCTCATCATTAGCGTGAGAAGGTTGCTTATCAAACTGTAAAATAAATTTTAAAAAGTTAAGATTTCTGCTCATCTGTCGGATAAACATAATACAATAATATCCGCAAGCAGACGTTCCAACAGGTTGGAGTTGATTTGACGAATAATACACCTTTTTAAATTTTTTGTTCATATATTTTTTATTACATCGCTTGGAGGAAGTCCAAACGAGCCGAAATAATTATTATTATAAACTGCTACCCAATGCGTGCCGGATCCGTCATTGAAATCTTGTATATTAATAACACATGAACTTACAGCAGATGGTGATTTTATTGCTGAGAGCTCATCTTTAGAATAAACTCCGTGAAATACAGGAACTGCTTTTAACTTACCAAAGATATCAAAATTCCTCAACGGGGTCGACGAGTACCTGGTAATGTTAGACCACGTCCGATTCCTAAAAGATTTGGCAGCAGACTTCTCGCTAGTCCCGCCAAAAGTGGAGCGAACGGAATAATTCCTCCTTGTTTTGTTTGATTGCATATGCATTTGCACTTTGGTGTTGGTGATTTTGTTTTTGTTGTTTTCTTTTTTTTGTTGTTGGTGATTTATTTTTCTTTTGTGGCATTATAATATATTATTTACATAAAATTTACAATTTTTTTATTCCACTTCCACGAATGATACCATTACCTTTGACTGCTTTCTCCGTTGCGCCAGATATTGCTCCAGACGCTGCTGCTATTCCTAATGTGCCTAAGACTGGTAAAAGTTTAGGTATTATTGTACTAGTTAATACTGATAATGCCGGACCAAGAAAACCACCTTCTTTTGCCATCGCTGTCATTTGTGCAGCACTCAAATTTAAAACAAAAGTTTTTTTTACGATCATACTTTTTTACTTAATTTTTTTGTTAGCATTAATTTTGTTAAAACACCATCAGAAATATTAGGATTGATTTTTAATGATACCTGTTCTCGCTTTGCAATAGCAGTTACTAATTTTTTAACTTGGCCATCAGTCAAATACACTTCTTTTACAATATACCTTGCCATTTTATATAACAACTGTAGATTAAACTTGAACTGTCATTTTACCTCCAATAGAATCTACCGTGATAAATCTATCGCTAATCGCTAATGCGTATACGTATAACGGCGCTACTGGAACCGCCCCAAGTGTCCAGGTAATTTCAATATCCGCTGTGCTGTCTACAGCTCGCTCGTTATGTTTACTAACATCAAAATGAAATATAGGATAAAGCGTACGAAATTCCTCTGCTGATATTTGAGTTCCATCTTCAACATCTTGATATTTTTGCATTGCGTCAAGCAGGTACATGTACGGTCAAGAAATATTTTTATTAACATCATCAGCAAAATTGCACTCGATAGCTCGTTCTGGATATTGCTTTGAATTTAATCTAGTGTATATTCGCCTGACATCAGCGTGGTCAAATATTGCATTATTTTGTTGTTGGTTTCCTCGTCGAGCGTGCTGTTGAAATACGACAAAGATATTTCTCGGCAGTTGTTCGCTTGATGTTGTTGTGACCCTCCATGTGTAGTCAGTAGTATTTGGAACCGCTGTCTGATATATTTTATGCTGCTTAAAGTAAATTCTGTTCGTATGCTTATCAAGCGTACTATTTAATTCTGACATTTTAGTTATTGATGGTGTTATACGTGGCATCCACAAAGCGAGTTTGTTTATGATAAACTGTACATGAGCCCCTCCAGATCTAAACAAGCAATCGCTTTGGTCTGCTGGATCTAAAATAAGAGTATGTTTTACTCCACGGAATACTTTATCATGATCGCGACAAAAGCCGAAAATTGTGCTTAGCGGAAGCATCATTGTAATTTGACGTGATCCTGCTGCAAGTTTTCTTCGCCTAGCAAAGCCTTCGTTATAACGTGGATTTCTCACGTCAAGTGTGTTAAGAAGTAAATTTAACATTGCAGTACCGTCTGCAGCTGCTCCTGGTGGCGTTATATTTAGATTATTAAAAGCTGCTGTAAGAGAAACTCTTGTAGCGTTTGCATTAGCATCTGCAGCAGGTGCGACAATATCTAGTGCAGCAGCATTAGCAATGAGAAAATTTCTCACAATTACAGTATTTTCATCAGCATTAGCTCCATGTACTATAGCGCCTCTCTTTAAAAATTCTGTTGATTCAGCTATACCCCGTCCAGTATCTTTAAACCACATCATATTAGTTGCAGTTGATCTCGAGTAATCGTCGGAAAACGAAATAATATTTAAAATTGTACTTGCAACTTGTAGATGACTTGAAATATCTTCTACAGTTTGATTAGCCAGTTGATATCTAGCACTTTTGAATAAACACCACCCGTTATTTATAAGAGCTACTTTTGTTCCAACTGCAAATGCAGCAGGTGGATTGGCTACTGTCATAATCTGACCACGAACTTTTAACATAGCCTTATGTGGCAGTAGAAATACATCTTCGTCTCTGGTGTTAAAGGTTCTAATACCAGTTTTATTTGGTTCGTTAGAATTTTCATCAAGGTACTCATCAAACTCGAATTCTGTCACATCGTTGTCGATGTCATAAGTTTCTGTTAAGTCGAGATAATTTTTAACAGACATTTTATTTTATTAGATTATACAAAATTTTATTGCGGCACTGTTACTTTAGATATTAATTTTTGTATGATCTGCTCGCCCTTTGGTGATAATAATTTTTTTGTTGTTGTTATCATAGCTTTTTGAGTTTCTTTTGTTGGAGCGATTTCTGAGATAGCTTGTTTTATTTCAGATGCAGTCGGTGGATCTCCTTTTATTTTATTAGCTATTTTTTGTCCCACCGCAGTCCCAGCGGCAGATGCAGCCCCAGTTGCAAAAGCTTTACCCGCGTCAATAGCAATTGGTGCAACTTTACGCGCTAGTCCTGGAATATTTTTAATAACTTTAGTGAATATATTTCCAAAAAATCCTCCTACTATTTTTCTTCGATAAACTTTTTTTCTTTGTTTCATTATATTTGATGTTTCATAATTTTTACTTTTGCTCGCGTAGATGTAAATAATAAGTTACAACTTCGTTACTAACATGTAACTGTTTTCCTGATTGATCTGTCAACTGCATCCTTATACTTGATATTTGATCTTCAACGTTTAAAGGATAATATATAATATGTCGTGGAGTTATTTGCATGAGAGAACCTGGCGGGACTTCTGGTGAGAAACTGTAAATCGTTTGACCTTTGCTACCTTTTGATGTATAAGAGCCAGAAGCAGTAGAGCAATTTACTAATATTGTATTTACTTCTGTTATATTTGCTGGCAGTTCACTGTCATATGTAATAGGCTGATCAAGTGCAGTGTAAGTTTTTTCAGTAAATCCTAACAGTTGTGCAATACTTCTTTCTCTTGGTTCAAGATTGATTGCTATATTTTTCAAAGTTATCCTAGTTCGCAATGTGTTATAATTTGCTGCTAATTCAAAATTATCAGCCACACCGTTAGCTTTTGTTATGAGCTCTTTGATTGTCTTGTTTAGATCTTCAATATTATAAGCTCCTTGCGGAATTTTTATTTTTTTTGTTGTAGATATTGGAGATGTTGTAATCATAGTAAAATACATTTCATCGTTAACATCATTTTTCACGTTAGGTATAGCATTCCAGCAAGTACAAGAAATTAATCCAATTTCATATTGTTTTGCAGGATCTAGTTCTATAGGTGGAATATAATTTACTGAAAAATTTGCGCTATCTTCTGCAGACTCACTAGAGTTTAGTAATAATGTTGTTTGCATTCCTTTAATATTATATCATTTTACAAAATTAAGTCGCCCCGATTAAGTCGCGGTGTAAAGTTTCGTATTCGTTAGATGTTAATAATTCACTCGATCTTAGATGATCAAGTATGTCAATAATTTCATTATCAAGTTCAACACTATCATTCCCAGCTTCCTTTGACGATATTAATAACATTAATCTACCTATCATTTCAGTAGTTGAAGTAAATACTTTTACACCAGTTCCTGTTTTTTATTTTCTATATATTTTTACACGAGATTTATCAGAAGTAAAAAATTTCCTTCTAAAATCCCACCCACTACCAAAACCTTTTGGTCTACTATTTTCTGCTGCTTTTTTAAACGTGAGAGCAACGACACCGTTTCTCATTCTTTCATAAAGTGGAATCATATTATCAATTTCTGCAACCGTGTTTATTTCATCTTTAGCAGTAACTCCATCATTAAATATTACATCTAATCTATCGCGTAATTCTTGATATTCTACATTAGTCCACTTGTTTATATCATCAATATCTATTATATTTTCTTTGTTTAAAAAATCATCATATTCACTACCTTTTATCTCATCATTTGCTCTTTTTATAAAATAAAGTCTTTGATCTCCAACTTCCATAAACTTTACAGTAAGCTCACCAACTCTTTGTTGCTCCTCTTTGATATCTTTTATATCTCCTGATAAACTTGTTATAATATTTGTTATTCCTTGCGTTGTTAACTCTGCTAATCTTCGCTCAAGTTCCAGCGGATTGTTTATCAATCGATCTGTTTCAGCTTGTCTAGCCGCAGGATCAGCTATATTTGCTGTAAGTGCCTCAATTAATTTTCTTTTTTCTTCATCAGATCTGGTAACAAGTTTTGCAGCAGCTGCTTCTTGTTGTTCTTTAACAATTCCAACCAAACCTTTTTCCTGCAGTTGTTTAAGTTCTTCTTCTAACAGTGGTTTAGTTTCAGGTTGTTTACCTAATAATGCTTCAGTAACCGGCTTGAAAATTGTAGCTGTTGCTTCTGTAGCAGTTATTTGCCCACGTCGTGCTTCTTGTACTTTTTGCTTATGTGATGCCTGAGATTGAGCAAGTTTTTTTAGATCTTCTATGTGTTGTCTGTATCTTGCTCGTTTGTCCATTATTATAATTATAAATTTTATAAAATTGAAACGCTTTACTGTAAGTAACTGTTAATACAACAGCGAAACATTTTAGTTGGATCATTTGTAAGTTTATCAAACAAGAAAAAGTTGTATTTATCTTTTGTAGCATTACGGTAAAGTTCAATAAACTTATCTTTTGTCACGCCACCGCATTGCTCGCTTGCAATATTTCTAATGTCAACATTATCCAATCCTGGAAATAAAATAAAACAACCCGTATTTCGCCTAATAAACCTGTCAACATTATAAAATCCTTGAGCGAGATAAACGGAATTACACTGCTTGTTACGTGACAGTGAGAAATATGATCTTATTTTGTTCATCTCCATGTTGTTTAGCGGAATATCATCAAAAACTACTATCTTATGTTCATCTGCATCAAGTTGATTAACTGGAATAAGATCTTCTGGCTGCCTAATTATAAAAAAATCTTCACCAGCTTTAAGATCATCACGAAGCTTGTTATTATATTCGCTTAATAACTCATACTTATCTTGCTGTGGATTGATTGTGTAAATATAAACTCTGTCGTAGTTAACATTATCACCAAGAAGCAAGTTCATTAGCAAATTTGTTTTCCCCGATCCAGTTCGCCCAACAATAAGATAATGGCAATCAGGAAGTTATTGTTATGTTTATGCTTCACTAGTCTCTCTGTATCAAAGTTTAGTATCGACGATTTTGCCATTTTGTATAATATTAAACTTGTGTTGATAATTTTATCTAGGACAGTAAATAATGAGTTATTATACAAAATTTGGAACATTATTAGGAGATTTATCCACAGGTGACTTATCCAAATATGCAACTCTTGATCGGCTCAAAAATGAAATCAATAATTTACTAAATCTTACCAGCGTAGATCCAGATGAAGTCGTCATTTTCCAGGACAAAGAAGGACGATTAAAGACGAGTAACGTAAAACTGTCAGATGTAGTTGTACGAAATCCAAGTGGGAATATTGTTATGACACAAAACAAGATTACAGATCTTGGAAACCCAACTGAGGATGGGGATGCTGTCACTAAAAAATACGTCAATGATTGGGACGCTTCAATTACTAATGAAATCATAGCGCTCAAAACTGATTTTACCAGTCACGTGAACACATTTTTAAGTTTTCGCAGAAACATAAACAAAATTAGAGATGAATTTTTTGGAAATCCATCAAATGTTAGCATTACACTCGCTAATATTAACACAAATCTCAATGATATTAACACAAAACTCAATGATATTATTAGTGGAATTCCTAATATTGCTGAGAAAACGAGTATGATTAAAATTCCTCACAAACAGATTAAAAATATTGTGTATACTGTTGCATCTGGGTCTAGTACATGGATGAGGCAAAATAATTCTATCAAATACACTGCAGAAGTTACTGGTATGTATAGATTGTCAGTGATTAGCACTGTAAATTTTAAAATATATACCACATCATCTTCATTACATAATTTTAATAGGTCTTCTGGAACTGTAATTATATTATTACTAAAAGGTATTGAAAAAGAATTTTCAATTGAACTGGTTGATACAATTCCAGTAGTTGAAGCCGATTATCATTGGTGTTTGGAATTTGTAACTGATTTATCATAACTATGTAAATAAATATTATAATGAAAAAAAGTATAGTTGATTTTAATCATATTTCAAAAGATATTTCAGAATAGGATGTGGACGCACTAATACAATACTATAAATATTATCACAAAAAACATTGGTGTGTTAAAAAATGTTACAAATACTACAACAAGATCCTTCGAGTAATATCATATCTACCATTGTTAATGACCAGTTCCGGTATAATTTCAAGTGGGATATCGTTAAATCCCTTTTTGTTAATTATATCTGGTATTGGTGTTTCACTTACAGCGGCGTGTAAAAAAGTAGAACCAAGACTTTTGATAAAAAAGCATGGATGTTTAACATCAATTAAAACTTACAAGAAACTACTTGATCAGATCCGGTCTTACCTACGAGGAGTCAAATATAATATGGAATATTTATTACGTGAATTTCGTATTATTGATAATATGTTAACAGACATTCTACCAATGAGGGTTAGCAAGTATGAAAAAAAATATCAAAATAAAATATGAGTAACGTAAAATTTTATCTAAACTTAAGATATAATATAACTAAAATAATATCATTTTCATTCTAATGCTAGTTTAATTTCCACCTTGTTAACTGAAACATTCTAATGCACAGTTTAATTTTCATCCTGTTATCTTGTGGTAAAAACCCGTTTGCCGTCTTTAGAATAATTGTATTCCACACATGCGCTGTTCTAACAAATTAGTCACCTCTGTGTAAAGAGCTTATCGCATTCCAACACCTGTTGTTTTGTTTGGTTACAAAATACCTGTTTACATAGTAGTAGTAGGGGGAAAAAAGAGGTGGGGGAGGGTGAGTCAAAACTCTGTTTTATTTTGGAAAAAAGGGGGTGGGGTGGGGGATAATTTAGGACTATAATTTATACTTGTTTGGAGGGTAAAAAAAACAAAGTGAGTTGAAAACCTGGTTTTCCTCTACTACTGACGTGCATCTCTTTTCCTCAAATCATTAGTCTAAATTGGGTCTATGATAGCGGTGTGTATTTTGGAATTGAAGTGGGAAGCCCTGCTTTATAGAGGAAAGGATCCATCGCCAGTGATGCTTGACCAAGCTCCTCAAAATGGGTTATTCGACACTCCTACTTGGACTCTGTGAGGAGATGGGATGATAGCAAGTCCCTAGGGCCAGATCCCTCAATCCTTTATAAAAGGGAGGTGTTTGAGAAACTGTCTTCCAGACCCATCTTTTCGCGAACAGTAGGGCTAGCGAAAGTTTAAATTAAGATTGCTTTGGAGATTGTAAAGGTTGCATCTAATGAACAATAAACACTTGGCAAGGGTCCCAAGGAGAGGTGAGAATGAGAACACTTCGAGGCTAGTTTCAACTGGCTAGGTGCTAATGCAAGATACCTTTATTATTGGTCCTTTTTAATCCTGAGAAGCCATGGAGGTGACGAGGCCACTCTCTAGAGTTGTAGACCGTATTTAACTTTTGCTGTTGTTACGTGTCTAGGATCGTACAAAGGTAACAAAGAAAAGAGAGAAGCCAACTAACTTTGCAAAATTTAACAAAATTATTTATTTCTGTAGAAAACAAAGCAAAATTGAGAAAAAGGACTTAGTTTGTGGATCTAATTAATCCTAGAATTAATATAAGTCCTTTCACTAAAAAGTTTTAAATGAATCAAAGTTCGAATCCCGATAAAGTACCAAAATAGAAGGCAATGACGTCTTCTATTACCTGTCTTGTGTTGTCGTGTCAACAGTTTCTTGTTGAATCACTAAAGTTAATATTTCAACTGTAAAAATTCCGAATAATTTCCAATAAATATCCTTGCCCAAGAATTCTGATGAAGAGCATTTATATGTATGTTTCCAAGAGAAATTAATTACTAATTCCGAAAAAAATATTCAATTGGCAACAACAAAAATAACTTTGAACTCCGAAGGCATGAATTACGATTGAACTATATCACTATAAAACGTTAGTTTTGAACGCAATTTAAGATCACGTGATTGGGTCACGTGGTCACTGGTTTGAACGACGTAATATCACCACATGCCTGCTGTCACGCATGTCATGAACGCATTTGATTCTTATGAACAACTCTATAAGATTGAATACAAATAAAACAAAATTGTTTACATATAACTAACTCGCAAGACAATAAAGCAATTAAAAGGTTGCTTACCAGTTCTGAATCAAGGTCAGGAACCAGGTGAGCTAAAAATACAATGAAGCAATACCGGATATTTACCAGGTCAAGACAGAACTGAATTGAAAATTGTCCAGGAAAATGTCAAATCCAGTGAATAAAGTAAACATTAGAAGAACATGTAATGAAATAAAAACTAAAATAGAAAATTTAAAACTAACACACAAGAAATTAAATCACATATACGTAACACTGTGGTTCAGAAAGACCTTACAAGTGTCCAAAGCAGTATCTCTGCGGATTTGGAACAGTTCTAGTCGGATGATGAAGAGCCGACTCATCAATCCTGTCCCAGACATGTCATGTGACTCCTCTTACTCGTGACCAGTGTTCGAATCCTGATAACCGGTGACCAGTCACTAAATAATGACCGGCGTGTGGAGGCAATCTGATAGAAGAGGCCTTATCATATATATTATCTTAATTGAAAGAGTAAACAAATTGCCTTGACTTTTCTGGAAGGCATGATTAGCCTGGCACAGTTGAACACAATTTGATGTTGTTCCTTTCGAGGAATGGACCCAGGATCGATCCTTCGCCGGCGTTGACGACATCGTATCTAGAATCAGTAAACCGTGGACTTTCTTGGACTTCTGAACCAAGGAAGTCTGAGAACATTCTTGCAAAACAATGGTATATTTATTTTATAATAGGAAAAATATCCAAACCCTTCAAGCGATAAGGAGGACGATGGACTCTTTTGTTTATCCTTGTACGTACAGTAACTTTCCTCCACACTTCATCAGACTTCAAAACAACAAAACGGACACCGTACATACGTGCTCACCATGTGCACGCGAAACAAGTAGTGCGAGGTCCACCCGGAGACTTTCTTATACACAAACTCACTCACCGATTGAGACTGTTTGCTCCTAAAATAAATATTTATACGAAAGAAACAAAATTCATAACCAAAGACGAGCTGAAAATACTTCCTCTAGCACCAAAAGTATAAAGAAAATACGATACTATCTACTAAAGCAACCACCATACATTGAAAGGTGTCCTTCTCTCATTAAAAAGAACAACTTGAAATTTTAAATTATTGTCAAAATTATACTCAATTATTGGCAAGAACAAACCAAACTAATGGTTTACGTAATGCAGTTTGACATTTTCACTTTGATATTTATACGTGACGCAAAAATGTGTTGGAATGGGGTGTCATAAATTTGTTGCTTTGCAGTATTAAAACCCTTATTTATTGCTGTGTGTAGTTTATCACTGTTAAACAACGAAGCTTCAAACTAATAGTTTACTTGAACTCGGCAAAGTATGGACTAAAACAATTTTCTCCACGACCTTTTCTTGACACCAGGCTGACTAGTCCTAACACTAATTTAAACTTGGCAAACTATGGACTAAAACCCACTGCAATTTTCTCCACGACCTTATCTTGACACCAGGCTGACTAGTCCTAACACTAACTAAACTTGGCAAATTATGGACTAAAACCCACTGCAATTTTCTCTTGACACCAGGCCGACTAGTTCTAACACTAATTTAAACTCGGCAAACTATGGACTAAAACCCACAGCAGTTTTCTCTTGACACCAGGCCGACTAGTTCTAACACTAACTTTAACTCAGCAAACTATGGACTAAAACCCACTGCAATTTTCTCTTGACACCAGGTCGACTAGTTCTAACACTAAATTAATGAAGAACGCCAAGCGAGGCATCTACTAGAAAAATTTGATAAGTCTTTGATATGACTAAGCCGGAGCAAAAGGGTGGGGAAAAGAGTGCAAACTCACAACCTCCCGCGTCCAACGCTGACGCTCTAATCAAATAAAACAGTTGCGCCTGATAAATAAATAGCATTAGTATGCCTACAATGACGTAGCAGAGATGGCTGCTTAATGAAGATATATTGAATTTGATCTCCCCAGTTCACCTTCTTTACATATCAATTCTTCTATCATATATTTGAAATTGTATTATTTTCTGTATATTTAACATATATGGAGATTTTTTTATTGTATCCCATACTTGGTTCTTGGATTGGTTTATGTTGTTATCATATTTAACATGGATATTTCAATGTTATACACCAAATCATGTTATACGTGTTTCTTGGATGGGTTTATGTTTTTATCATATTTAACTTGTAGATTTCAATGTTGTACCCCAAATCATGTTATACGTGTTTCTTGGATGGGTTTATGTTTTTATCCTATTTAACTTGTAGATTTCAAAGTTGTACCCAAATCATGTTATACGTGTTTCTTGGATGGGTTTATGTTTTTATCCTATTTAACTTGTAGATTTCAAAGTTGTACCCAAATCATGTTATACGTGTTTCTTGGATGGGTTTATGTTTTTCTCCTATTTAACTTGTAGATTTCAATGTTGTACCCAAATCATGTTATACGTGTTTCTTGGATGGGTTTATGTTTTTATCCTATTTAACTTGTAGATTTCAAAGTTGTACCCAAATCATGTTATACGTGTTTCTTGGATGGGTTTATGTTTTTATCCTATTTAACTTGTAGATTTCAATGTTGTACCCCAAATCATGTTATACGTGTTTCTTGGATGGGTTTATGTTTTTATCCTATTTAACTTGTAGATTTCAATGTTGTACCCCAAATCATGTTATACGTGTTTCTTGGATGGGTTTATGTTTTTATCCTATTTAACTTGTAGATTTCAATGTTGTACCCCAAATCATGTTATACGTGTTTCTTGGATGGGTTTATGTTTTTATCCTATTTAACTTGTAGATTTCAATGTTGTACCCCAAATCATGTTATACGTGTTTCTTGGATGGGTTTATGTTTTTATCCTATTTAACTTGTAGATTTCAATGTTGTACCCCAAATCATGTTATACGTGTTTCTTGGATGGGTTTATGTTTTTATCCTATTTAACTTGTAGATTTCAATGTTGTACCCCAAATCATGTTATACGTGTTTCTTGCTATCATAAGTATAATATCAAGCATATCGGTAGTTTAGGTTGGCATTACAGAATTAATATTATATACATTTATTCAAAAATCTACTTGTATTGCTACATAATTTAGGTACTTTTCAGAAAATAATTTGTGTATTGTTTTGTTTACCATGTACAAATTTCATAGATAATCTTACTTATCGGTAGTTAACATACTTATAATCATGTGTGTATATATGTATATGGTATCTTTGTTGTTTTGAAGTATTTTTGTGTAGGGTGTTTGGGGTGGGGTTCAATCCCAAATGTCAAGTGCAAATGTCATGCCGTTAGTCATTAAGATAATATATAATTTGCCTAGCATATTCGGTAATAAATTTATCCCACGCTGAGTCTAAATTTATTTCATAACTAGCTTAATTGCTCGTCCAAGGACGGGGTTGATAAAATGAAAGTTTGTACGTAAAAATAAAACAGTTAAAACAAATATTTTTAGAAAATGAGATGAGCGAGATAAAATAAAGTTTGAACTGAAAGTTGTTTTTTAAAAAAAGAAAAAATTAGGATGCCGACTTTGCAAAAGTCCTTCGATAGGAACAGTCTAAACGGACAATGTTACTCAAAATTAATAAGCTATAGACTATAGCTGGATGTGCAATAATATTATAAAATGTGTTCCACAAAATAAAAAAAAATTATACAATTTCGTCAAAAGAATAAATGATCCATCACATAGAGAAAATTGTGACATATCAGAAATCAAGTTGGTAGTGCAGTGCGAAGAGCTAGCTTAATTGTTTCAATAAAATGGCCGATAGACAGTTGACAGATTGTGTTCCCCCAAGGCCGATAGTCTGTAGACTGATTGTGTCCCCCCAAAAAAAAATTATGATGGAATACAGCAAAGAAAATTCTCCAGCAGAATAAAACTTCTGAGCATTCATCATTAATACGGACAAATACAGTTTCGTTGCAGCGTCAACGAGCCTAACCTGTTAGACGGATTGTTCTTTCTGAACAGTTCATTTTGGCTGACAATATATATATATATATATATATATATATATATATATATATATATATATATATATATATATATATATATATATATATATATATATATATATATATAGTTAGATAGATAGATAGATAGATAGATAGATAGATAGATAAAATACCTGGCTGTTAGTGAAGTAATTCAGATGACTTATAGCAGTGTACACGGAAAGTTCCGATGGATGCAAACAAATATCGCCCTGCAGATCCGACTCAAAAAATAGTGCACATACTTTAGTACTTCTACCTCCATCATTTTGCAGTCCGAAATTAAATCCAGCACAAGAGCCCTTTGTAGAGCAAATCTGAGAGCACTCAATCACACTTCTTGCCCGAAACAATTCGTTGCCAGAACTCGCATTAAACATGTAGTTGTCTCTGAACTTGTAGTAGTTGTGAAGTTCCACACTTTTGACCATTAACGCCATGAATCCCATATACAACAAAGATAAACTAAAGGCCCCAGTAACACTGATCCAAGATGGTGAATAACACATGATTCCCATTTCAACTTATTCGACATAAAAAAGCTCCACTGTCATTTCCTAAACTTGCACAACCGTAATTACACCCAGTGTCGCAGCTCATCATTCGTGAATACTGATTATAGCATAATCTTGTGACAATATTTATAGACTCTTTGAATTCGGCTAATACTTGCACTTTATGAAGCGTTCATTACTTTAAACAATGCATATAATGAGTTATGTATACATAAAGGCGTTAATTCTGTAGATCTTATACACATTTTGATCCAGGCGGGTTTACTTCCTCCTTGCCAAGCCGACATTTGCCATCATCTAAGCCGATCAATTAGATTAATATTACAATGTTAAATTATATACGTCTCGAAGTTTTGGGGTCTAAACTTAGTGCTAACATCAGCCAAAGACGTTATACTACTAACCAATGTAGTCTACAAAACCATGTCGCGTGTATAACATCTTTCCTCGATAGCGGTCGATTCTGATTTTAAGCCGAGAGAATTCCGATGTACTGCTGCATGGTTTAATGGATGTGAACAGCATAAAGATTACAATCCGAATTAGTTTGCTCTGCTTTTCACTGAGACAACGGGTAGAGTAATGCACATGTAGTGAAAATATAATCAATAAAGATGGACATTTAATGTTTATATTCATTGCATATTAGATTCTGCATCCAGTTGTATTTTAGACTGTTTCCCATCACGAGCCTGAGAGTATAGGTAGAGCAACAAGACCATGAGAACAGTTCATTCAGAACCAAAGACATCCAGGGAGAAGCCTCATGATGCTGAAGAATAATTGTACATTCGGAAAAGAGAGAAAAAAAATTATATGCTTAACTTCTTCGACATATCTAGACATTTCGTGTCCTTTAAACATCATATTTAGTTTCTTGGCGAGTTTTCAAACGGGTTACATATAGTTACTGCGATGAGCTAACAAACTTTTCTTAAAAGTGTGACATGATCATATTTATGACTGAAAGGTTTAGATTCATGAAGATAGAATGGTCAGCTAAAAGGTCCCTGATGTTTTGTGTGGTATGAAAATATTATATGAAGGGGTCAATGTAAAGTATGCTGCTTGTATACAAGTTCCGTAAAGCTCCGAAATCACAATATACATTTTCCTCCAATAATGTTAATGTAAATGAATTTTGAATAACTGATAATGGAAAAATTACATTAGGTTTGTACTAAGTAAATGATGTACACATAGTTCATGCTAAGAAATTAATGGCAGAAAGTCATTATTAGACTGCACAGGCCGTGTACAGACTGCGAATGCTCAGTTAAGGAAGTATGCTTCAGTAAAAGACTGTACACAGACTGATTTTATCAATATGTCTTTAAAATCAGATATGAACTTGTGACATCACGTTTCAAAAACCTTATTCCATTTTCTTTTAAAGGTAAGTAAAGTGTATGTCAGAGGCTAGTGAGATTAAATAGCTGTGCTTTGACTGAACGCATGTGTATCTTCAAGGCATAACGAAGGATTTTTTGGTACATACAAAGCAATATTTTTGAGGAATATTGCAGTAGTTAAATTTCTCTTTATGGGTCCATGTTAGGTGCTTTATCACCAAATATATTTATCTTTTAAGGTCCGCATCCGCATTAGGATTTTGCTGTTTCGGATAATTAGTAATAGTGAAGTTCGTTATGATCCGAGATAGGGTCAACAAGAGGGTGAGAGGGCAATCGGGGATATATTCCCGGGGCCTGTAAAAGGGGCGCAGGTCGAAC